>CM032487.1:11484811-12084811 GCA_019059595.1 Marasmia exigua
ATCACGATTCAGTTGGTCTGGTTCCCCTGTCAAAAGGGTTGCAAAGGTCAGACGACAGTCGCTTCTTTGTAATTACCAGACTCCCCAAATCCAGTATCCCGGGTTCCAGAGGCAACAACTTTGGAGGCAGCTGGGAATTACATGCTAAGACGAGGAGGAGTAGGACTGGATACATTTTCATTACAATGTATTATGTACTAAAATAGACGTGTGTAACTCTTTACTGAATCGACTCAGTGATCCGACTCAGCTAAATGATACACTGTTCCGAATCTCTAATGTTCGCTCCAAATATATCATTCGACTAAAATAGATCTCGAGTCCGAGTGAGCCGAATGATCCGAATGAGGTGAATGATCCGATGAACCGAATAATCTGAATGAGCTGAATGATCCGAGAGAGCCGAATGATCCGAATGAGCGGAATATCTGCCACCTATCACATAAAAACAATGAATCACGGATCTATCTGAGAGTCAATGCACTAAATGAAGCTTTTCACTGTTCCGTATCTCTGCACTGATCCAGATGCAAATATTCCAATCTTTTGAAAGTTATGTTTTTGTCAGGTCTATACTAAAATGACTCAAGCTTAGGGGCGTCTTAACATTGCATTATATTCTACATATATCGTCAACATAAACCCTTAATTAAGATATAATAGACAATAATGGCCGCTTCAGCACGTAATACTGTCATAATCCTCTGGCGAGAGATTCGCTTGGAACGTGGAGTGCTTGCCAAACACTATCTACACACACACACACACACACACGCTACACTACACTAGTGTATCGTTGAATGTGCCTGCCAAAAAAGAATGTATGTATTGTTTGTTAATACATGTTGTAGAAGCCACTTTGTACACGAGTATCAGTAGTATATAGGTACACATATATACAGTGGGACTTTAGTTTTACTTTATAGGTACCAATAGATGGCACTAGGTGTCGATCACATCACGCAAGTGTTACTTGTTTTTATATTACCTATAAGTGTTGCATTTACCTCTTTATGGATAATTTTAATAATACTAGTGGCCCGCGTTGCTTTGCTTCAGTGATTTAATTTTAAAACAAAACATTAAGAATTTGTATTTTTTCATACGAACTTGATTTGTAGTTAACCAATCCTGAGATTATAACATAAAGAGGTAAGAAGGTAGGTATTAAACGGCCACTTAAAATAAGAATAAAAATACTGAAATGCCTTTCATTCATTTTGCATATATTTTCATGTAGGCATGTCGATTCATTTTAAAAAATATCGATCTCCGATTCGATTCAAATCGGCCATACTAGAATCGATTCTTGTTTAAATCGAGCATTAAAAGATCGATTTTCGATTAATCGAACCAATTTCAAACATGACTAATGGCCTAATAAAGATACAGGACATTGTTGATGACCATTTACTGCAAATACAAGTAATTGGATAGAAGTATTATTAAATTAATAAACATAATATCACACCTATATTCCCTCGAAAGAATAGGTAGTAACGCCACCTTCGGAAGCGTTCATAAATATTTTTAATCTATGACGCGTTCAAATTATTGACCAAGTAAATACTACCAGTTGCTTTTGCGTCCGACAACAGCAACAAATTAAAAAAACGAGGAAGATTATCATCGCTAGTTTTTTGAATGGATCGGTCCGATTCGGGAGGTATATGAATCGATTCATTGAATCGACGTAGGGTTCAAAATCGATCTGAAAAATCGATTATATTACTCTAAATAATCGATTTTTCGATTAATCGATTTTAAATCGACATGCCTATTTTCATGATTGATAAGCACTATGATAGCACTAATATGGCGAATCTTCTATACGACGTTTTAATCCCATTTCACTCCTTTAGGAGTTGAGTAAAAAAATGCTAAATAATTGATATAAAATTACCAATATAATTTTTCATGACTAGTTTTAAAAATAATGACACTTTTATACGGCGTTTGAACCCCCGTTCACCCTTTTCTGGGGGTTGAATATAAAATATGCTGAAAGTATTGACACTAATTTTGTATGAATAGTGCAAATACCAATTTTCACGAATCTAGAATTAAATATGTAAAACGAATCTCCCGTGCAACCCCCCTTTTACCCTTTTGGGGGTTGTATAAAAATATTCCAAACACTTTTATTAAACTTGTATGATGAGCCTAAATCTAAGTATTATATACCCACATTACACACATACACGTTAGATACAAGTTAAAGGTCGCTCAGCGGGCTAAGGAACGAGCAATGCTCGGCGTCTCTCTCCGAGATCGAATCCGAAATGAGGTGATCCGGCAGAGAACCAAAGTTATCGACATTGCTCACCGGATTAGCAAGCTTAAGTGGCAGTGGGCTGGCCATATTAGCCGCAGAACCGACAACCGATGGGGTAAAGGAGTTCTGGAGTGGAGACCGCGTCTTGGCAAACGTAATGTAGGGCGCCCTCTGGCTAGGTGGGGGGACGATCTGCGCAGGATCGCTGGCAAGAGCTGGATGCGAGAAGCCATGGAAAGTTCACAGTGGCGAACAATTGGAGAGGCCTACGTCCAGCAGTGGACAGCGATAGGCTGATGATGATGATGACGTTAGGTACACAAAATACACTAGATAAGCGTCCGTGGTGGTGGTTGAATTAAAAAAGAACCCTTCTTAATGCGCGCCTACATAATAAAAACTACCAATGTACCAATTTTCATGATTTTCGGTAAAGTAGTTTTGGCCGTGTGTTGATAGATCAGTCAGCCATTCACTCGCCGAGACGTTACATCTTTGTTAATAGTATAGATAGCTGAATAATATAATATAACATTCATTTTAAGCATAACATATTTATTTATTAGTATATAATATTTTGTTTATTTATGTATTAGCATTATAAATATTTTAATACCTATATATATACAGTTCACTCTTATTTCCCTTTTTCAATATTGCACCACCTACCCCTCCTCTACTATCAAATGTCCTTTGCCTGAAGGTTGTCTGGTAGAAATCGCTTCCAGCGATAAGACCGCCGAAATTGTACAATTAAGTTTCTGTAATGCCTTTTAAAGTTGTTTTTTTTTTGTGCAATAAAGTATATCTATCTATCTATCTATCTATAAATAAAGTGTTATAGAAGACTAGCTTTCCGCTCGCAATGTTGCTTGCAGGGCTAGATATTCAACCGTGGGAGCGCCACCCTTCGTCAAGAATGGGCCGGCATGTGCATGGTTATTTAATAAATAGTATAAGTGTTTGCCGAGAGGTTCTAACCTCGAAATTGTATAAAATAGATCCGGTTTGCACTGCCGTGTGGTCCCCGGCAGAGTAGAATAGGCCACCCTCACTCTTACCGAGGTGTCGTAAAAGGCGACTAAGGTAAAGCTGCTGGCATGATCATCAGCACCCAGAGAAGGAAAACTCTGCATTTATATCAAAACCCTCGCCAACCCGTCTGCCAAGCGTGGTGAGTATGGCAATTACCCCTCATGTGATTGAGGGAGGCCCGTGCCCCAGCAGTGGGGACTTAAATGGGCTGATGATGATGAGATCCGGTTTAGTAGCTAAAAATTAAAATCGATTAACGTCGCCAGTGTGCCCTATCCGTCAGCTTAATAAGGCTCAAAATGAAATAAACATAACGAGCCCCTAATTACTTAATTATGGCGGTTTGTCCCCAAAGGCTACCAATCGGGACCATTCTATTATAAAATTCGGACCTGTCTGACCGCCTGTCAGCGGTGCCTAACTTGCGAACCAGCCTGTCGCCGCTATAACCAGGACTTTTTTTATGTGATAGGTGGCAGACGAGCAGACGGGTCAACTGATTGTAAGCAATTGCCGCCGCCCATGGACCTCCGATACCAGTGGAGTCACAAACGCGCTGTCAACCTTTAAACCCCCCTTTCCCTCCGGGTTGGGCTTTCGGTACCTTCACGCAGCGAAACAGCACAGTGCTGCTTCACGCCTGTTTTCTGTGAGGCCGTGGTATCACTCCGGTCGAGCGTGGCTATCCCACGGTCAAGTGAGTGTGAGGTCGTGTGATGGTACTGGAGGCCCAATCCGGGGTAAAGGTTGGCAGCGCACTTGTGCCTTCACTTGTATCGCGGGTGTCTATGGGCGGCGGCAATCGCTTACCATCAGGTGATCCGTCTGCTCGTCTGCCACCTATCATATAAAAAAAAACTCTCGAACGGGAATCACACGCTGAGTTGTGACTTGTGATGAGCCCGAATAAACACAGCAAATATTTGTCTACAGTGGGAATCGAACTCAACACCTTTAGCGTATGAGCCAGGGTTATTACCAAAAGCATAATGGAACCGGTTTATGTCAATGTTTTTTTATGGTCTATATAATATTCTCCAACCGATTTCCGCTAAGGCGGCCAATCTCAACGATCAGCCACTAACGTAGGATATAAGTGCTCAAGTGTGTGTGTGCACAAGTGCACTCTCTATTCCCTTGCCCTCATTCCGATGGGACACCAGTGTGATACTACCGGAGAGGGACCAACGGGTTAACGTGCTTTCCGAAGCACGGAGGTACAAGACCACCAACTTCCTGACTCCGGGCTGACTGAGAATTTCTTAACAGAAAAACTTTGGTACAATTTTTTCCTCGTCGCAGCCGATGCTTTAAAGTGCGAAGCACTACCCACAGCACCAACGAGACAGTCATGGTCTATGAGCTAGCGCTTGACCACAATCTCACCTGATGAAAGTGACGATGAGGTCTAGGATGTAACGCGTTTGCCTAGTCTGGAAAAACAGACCGCGGCAAGGAATTCAATTTCTTAGCTGTACAGACCGACCAAGGTCAGAAGGCACTGCACTGACATAGACATGGGGGAGCTGTATAGTATTTTTTCTACGGGAATTGTTAAACGCACTGACACTCTTGTAACGGAAATAGAGTCTGTTCCGACTTTCGTCACGTGCCAAATTACCGTGATCGGACTTATATATTTCGTGCAGACAATTAGTCTATGGTGCGGATAAGGGGTAAGCCAACAAAATTTGGGACGCATTTGCATATTTCTTTACCATGTTTTAAGAGCGTTATACTTTTATGCGGGACGGGAAGACGTGACGAGTTGCAATGAGACCTGAATAGCGTCATGACATTAAAATTGGAGTAACAAGACATGTCTGGCTGGAGAATATATAGCAGAAAAAGCTCCGTCGTGTCTTGCCTCCCCCAGCGGATGCAAGATGGCCTTGCGATCGATGTGGCAAGATATGCCGAGCAGCAATAGGGCTTTACAGCCATCAACGCCGATTTGGATTACCACCAACCTAGCGCTGCCAAAATCATCTTTTAGATGCTGTGGCCAATGAATGAATACATCATAAACAGCAGCCTATCGCAGACGTAGGCCTCTCCAATTGTTCGCCACTGTGATCTATCCATGGCTTCTCGCATCCAGATCTTGCCAGCCATCCTGCGCAGATCGTCCCCCCACCTAGCCAGAGGGCGCCCTACATTACGTTTGCCAAGACGCGGTCTCCACTCCAGAACCCGTTTACCCCATCGGTTGTCGGTTCTGCGGCTAATATACGATGAATACATAAGAGTATTCATTCATTGGCCGGTATACGTATTTCAATATCGAACCAAAAGATGGTAGGAAGCACCAATTAACATTTAATTACACTTAATAGAGGGACCCTTTGACGGTCTCACTGCATCTTATTTTAATTGCTTTAAAGTAAATGGGAGAACATAAATTAATTTATTGCTAAGTGGAAGGTAATTTTTGCCAAGGTATACGTCTATTTTAGTTCTTGTTACTTTCAATGCCTTTATGGTTACTCTAGTTCCGGAGGAATGGGGAAGTAATAAACACTGTAAATTCTCATCTTGATGAAATGTGTTAAACATGTCTAAAAGTACAAAGGAGATTACATATTTGAGAGGACACTACAAAGAGATTTCAGGATGTCTTGTATTTAAATTACCGAAATTACGGGATGAATTAACTACAAAAAACATCAAATATAAGCTCAAATTACACTTTCTTCATTCCCTCATTAATATTTAAGATTGAAATGAGAAAAAAATTATAATCATAGGTACATAAAAATGTATTTGTCCAAGTCTTGTATATCTCTTTTGTGTAAATGTGGATCGGCGTAAACATAATACTTAGTACCTATATACCTATAATAAACCGTAGTGGTTTGCAGTGCTAAGTATAAACCTGATTTATGTAATATGTAAGATTTTTATGTGATAAATAAATAGAAGAAAATTTTTTTTTACTACGAATGTCTCATAAAATTTAGTTCTTTTTGAATAGTACAAACAACTATTCTACTTTCTGAAAATTATTAAAAACCTATCGGTAATATGTAGGTATTATTTGTATGAAACTGACAAAATATTATCGATCTTAATAGAGCGGGGCGGTATTTAACACCAGCTCATCGGTTACAACTCTATAAGGCACAAGTTCGGCTCCATATGGAATCCTGCTCCCATCTGGGCTGGTGCATCTCAGTACCAACTTCTTCCGTTTGACCGCGTACAACGTAGGGCTGCTCGAATTGTCGGTGACTTGACTCTCTCTAGTCGACTTGATCCTCTAGCACTGCGGCGGGACATAGCCTCCCTAGGCATTCTATACCGCATCTTATCATGGGGAGTGCTCTGAGGAACTGTTTGATCTACTCCCTGTAGCTGAATTCTAACTCATTCTTATCATCTCGATGGATGGCCGTCTAATACTGTGCGTTTTTCGCGGAACTTTCTACCACGTCCCTCAGTTCTGTGGAACAGTTTACCTATGGAAGTATTTCCCGACGGCTACGACTTAGGGACCTTCAAGAGAGGAGCGTACTCCTTTTTAAAAATAGCCTCCCTCAGCATTCTATACCGCATCTATCATGGGGAGTGCTCTGACGAACTGTTTGATCTACTCCCTGCAGCTGAATTGTAACTCATTCTTATCATCTCGATGGATGACAGTCTAATACTGTGCGTTTTTCGCGGAACTTTCTACCACGTACCTCAGTTCTGTGGAATAGTTTACCTATGGGAGTATTTCCCGACGGCTACGACTTAGGGACCTTCAAGAGAGGAGCGTACTCCTTTTTAAAAATAGCCTCCCTCAGCATTCTATACCGCATCTATCATGGGGAGTGCTCTGACGAACTGTTTGATCTACTCCCTGCAGCTGAATTCTAACTCATTCTTATCATCTCGATGGATGACAGTCTAATACTGTGCGTTTTTCGCGGAACTTTCTACCACGTACCTCAGTTCTGTGGAATAGTTTACCTATGGGAGTATTTCCCGACGGCTACGACTTAGGGACTTTCAAGAGAGGAGCGTACTCCTTTTTAAAAATAGCCTCCCTCAGCATTCTATACCGCATCTATCATGGGGAGTGCTCTGAGGAATTTCGCGGATGTTAATGGGCGGCGATGATTGCTTTCCATCAGGTGACTCGCTTGCTCGATTGTCGCCTCTAGCATAAGAAAAAAAAACTAATTTTAAGTGTCCCATAAAATATTATCTGCTCCATTTGTGTATAAATAAATATATATTTCTTTATTCCACATGTTATTGTCTTGTTACAAAAAATGTTTCAAAAAACTGTTACCAAAACAATCCTCAGCCACTCATGTCGGTCGTAAATTAAGTTTTAATGTCGGCGGTAGCGCCGAGTGAACGGTGTCAAATTCTTTGAGCAAAGTGCGCACTTTTTTTTAAATCTTAAGCGTTTATATCGGCACTACTCGACTGACTGATCGAGCCCTCTTAATAACGGTGAGCTATCATATCATCATTTGTCGTTGTCTACTCGACGCGTCTGCCTGAATTTCTGCCTCTCCATATTATAATGTCACGCGCATCGGACATCGTTGATGCACTTCATAATTCTTCGCCATAATGAGATGCCGTATCGAGTCATTTTGGTCAAGACTGCGCAGTACCGAAAATACATTTCTTCAAGCCGTTTACGAGGACATGACTAGTCCAATTTTTAGACACTGACTCACTGTGCAACGAAGTGCGAATCGAAAGTAGGGGACATACAGTAGGATATTTTTATAGCTTACATATATTATTATTAGAACATTTCACACCCGTGCCTTCCCGACTGGTTGTGTCGCCGCCCACATTCTGGTGCTGCCACACCGGGGGGACCATGTTGGCGACGGCCACAACCAACCTTTTTACCTATTTTGTTTAAAACGTTTACTTTTTTATATTCTTCTATTTCGTTATGTCTTTTTGACGTTTATTGTAAAAAAACAAGGAAATAAATGGGTGTGATGTAAAACATATTGTGAGCTATAGGAATGGTCTGTATGAATGAAAGAGTGATTTAAATAGGTAAATAAAATATATTAATAAAATGATCAAACCAACCGCTATGACGTTTGTACAAGAAGAGACAGCCAGAGACGAAACAGAACATAAACAAACAATATAAAAGACTCTAAAAAGGCTCCCTAGCCATCCTGTAGTCGACACATATGTTTTCTCTCGGACAAATCCAGCCGTTCGTTTAAAAAAAAATATTTTTAATTGGCAAGTTTTGTTTTTCTTTTTATTTAATTTTATTGGAATTATTAATTAATTATAATATATTCATTTTATTGTAATTATTTATAATACGAAATAATATTATTCGACTGACCGGATGGCGCAATTGGTAGTGACCCTGCCTCTTACGCCAAAGGTCGTGGGTTCGATCCCCACCCTGGACAAACATTCGTGCGATGAACACTTGTGTTTGTTCGGTGTCTGGGTGTAATATATGTATTTAAGTATATATTTGTGTTCCTCTGTTGTCTGATATCTGTAACACAAGTGCTTAAGCTACTTAGTACGGAATCAGGTCAACGTATGAGATGTTGTGAGAATTATTAATTATTATTATTAATTAATTAATTATTAATATATTACGCTATGGGTAAACGCCTGAAATAAATGATTATTTATTTTATTTTTTATAATTTTAGTCAACAAGGTTCGTCACACAGATTCGTCCTGTGCTGCCCGCGCCCAAGGTGTTTCCGAGATCTTCAACAGGTCGTTGGCAATAGAGGTTACAAGGTAGACCGACGCATCGGTCAATAGAAGACCAACAGCGGTTTCACCCTATCATCTTCCGTCGAACTAAGTTTGTGGGTGGTATATGATGTAGAAGAACCTACTTTTCAGCGCGAGTAAACGCAAAGTTCTCTTACTCAAGTATGTTACGCGTATTGGTCAAGGTTGATGCGCTTACCTCATTCATATAATTCCACGCTTGACACGCGCGCACAGGACTCAGCGGCTTGTAATGATTCCCGAAGGAATACATGTAGAACAACCAGGGCGCAGGGAACAGCATAGTGAACATGTCGCATAGAGCCATGGCCATGAGGACTAGGTTCGTGGGCGTCCGCATGTGCCGTCTCGAGAGGACCACGACGATCAGAGTGTTGGCCACGATGGTAGTTGCCAGGAGGAAGGGGGCGATGTATCTGGAACAAAATAGGCTTTATTAGGTAAGATAACTAATAAAAAAAATAGGACAGCAGTTGTGAGTGAGGGTACCGGAGGCCCAATCCGGGGGAAAGGGGGGGATTAAAGGTTGGCAGCGCACTTGTGACTCCACTGGTGTCGGGGGTGTCCATGTGCGGCGGTAATCGCTTACCATCAGGTCTGTCACGTATGAGATAAAAAAAAAATTAAACATTAGCAAAACCAACTTATCATATTGACTTCCAGTATTAAATAGTAATTATGTTTAAGCTCTTAGCTTAAACATAATTACTATTTAAGCTGTAAAGGTGGCCGATGGAATACAAGTGAATATTTCATCGGCTCTAGTTAAATAATTCGTCTGAAGCCGCGCAACCGCAGAGGGGTTTCCTTTGTTCCCACTTGTACTACCAAGTTGTTCTACGGTAGGACTAGTGAGATTTTTTTTTCTCATTAGTGCTACGATTTTGTATCTTACAGAGTAGTAGGACTAGTGGAACTTTTTATTCCCACTTCTTCTACCTATTTTTTACGGTAGTACTAATGGGAGTTTTCGTTCTCACTAGTACTACGCTGTGAAAAGTTCCACAATAGTAGGACAAAACTGTGGTTCCAGGTAGTTCTACTTATATAGAATATAGAAATCTCTAATCAAATATTACAGACCTTGTTGTCTAGGAATTAGGTTTTCATGAAACTAAAAAACATAAACAGAAAACATATATTTTTAAAGAAATATGTACATAAAATCAATAAAAAAAGTACTCATATGTAATTTAAGTTATGTAAGTTCATGCATTAATAGTACATATGTCGGTTTATTATTAATATTAAACTGGTGTGAATTGACTTATAGCAGGAATTAATCAAAGTATATTTAATACTAGTACCTACCGAATCTTTTTATTGTTTAAGCAGTGCAATTGTATTATATTATACCTATATTAATGGACAACATTTCATATTTTTAACATGTCCATATTGTTTTTTTATATGAAAGTAGACATAAAATGAACAGACCCATATTTTTTCTTTTTTCAAAATTTGTCCATTTTCATGCATAAAATAATTATTGAAAGTCTTTTTATTCTAAATAGACGTAAGCGCCAAATGACGTCATCGGACGGCTGAATACAGCGATATTCCTTTGCTTATCAATGTTTTAATAAAAAAAAGGTACTACAGTCAAAGGTAAAGAATACTAGTGTCAACATTGTCAACGTCATTCATACATTCAACGTTGACAAGTTGTCTTTTTTTTTGACAGTTACATGTCATGGGTTTGGCATTTCGTAAATTTAAAACTATAATGTGCTAAGCAAAGAAATATTTTACATTCTGCCGTCCGATGACGTCATCTTACGTTTTTTAGTTTTTAATTTTTTTCTCAGTAAATATGCAATATAAAAAATGAATAAATATATATTCGAGCAGCGGAAAAGTAAACAAAGAATTGGTATTTTTTGTTTCAGAGCTTAGCAATTTTGAAATGTTGTCCATTGTTATGACAAACTTGCATACTTTAACCTGTGAATTGATCAAAGGGTTGTGAGGGTAGACTGACGAGTATACTACTTACTTCAAATTGAGTAACGCTGAATGTGCTTATCTTTCAATTAAATTAAATAATACTGGTAAAATGAGTGGTGTTGACATACAAATTATTACAAGAGGCCGAGGGAAAGTTTTGCTATTATTGGGATATCAGTTTTATCGTCAACGAGTTTATAAAAGTGGAAAATCTAAATGGAGGTGCAAAAGGTATATAGATCAGAAATGTGCAGGATCCGTAAACGCGGTAAGTACTTTTATAACTTATAATAAATAATAATAATAATTAATATAATGAAGTCACACACACATTGATCCTATTATCAGAATAGGAGAATCAATAGTAGAAATACATACTTTTATGCTATAGGATAGCAGAAGGATCACCTGATGGTAAGCGATTACCGCCGCCCATAAACACCTGCAACACCAGTGGAGTCACAAGTGCGCTCCGGTACCCTCACTCACTCGGCGAAACAGCGGCGGCGTGAAGCAGTCACTGCTTCATGCCGGTCTTCTGTGAGGCCGTGGTATCACTCCGGTCGAGCCGACCCATTCATGTCGAAGCGTGACTCTCCAACGGTAACATACATGCCGTTAATTAGGCGAAGCATATTTAACAATTAGTTTATATAGGTACAACACCTATATTATTATGTACTTACCGTGTTTCTTGTAAATAAAGATTCTTAGTCTTACAAATTAAATACTTAAATAGATATTAACACACGAACCTACGAATCGAATAATAATAATATAGTTCCATTACTATATGCATTTATGTCGCATCAGACAAAAGAGGCATATTCGATTTTATTTGATTTAATAAAGTCACAAATCCCGGAATGGCAACCTAATAAAGTAACTGTAGATTTTGAGGAAGCTACAATGAGAGCATTATCTGAAATGAACATTACAGTGAAGGGATGTCAATATCATTTTGGAAACAGTGTGTGGCGTAAAGCAAAAACATTAGAGCTGCATAAATAAAAACAAGATCGAAGATTTATATCCTTATGCAGTAAGCTTCCATATTTACCTGTGAGTGAAACAAGAGTGGGATGGGAATATATCAAAAGTGAAATATCCGAGAATAGTAATGAAGGTCTACAAAAGTTTGTTACCTATTTTGAAAATTACTGGATGAGAGAACATTTTATTGAAACGTGGAGTATATTTGGCGAACGTCATCGCACCAACAACAGTGTAGAGGGATGGCACCATAAAATTAACAATGAAATAAATAAAAATGAAGTTAATCTTTTGCAAATGTTGCATTCTTTATAATGATGTATTGTTATCGTCTTTGCGTCATGATACAAACAAAAAATTTCCTTTAACTTCACGTTCAAAACGCCGAAGAATTGATATTAATAATGATGATTTTATTAGAACCGCACAAATAAAAATGGTCACTAAAGAAATCAGCATTGGGCATTTTTTGGAAATGATTCGTTAAGGAGTAGGTACTATTATTTTTATGATATTAATAATGATTATTTTTTAGAAAGGCACAATTGAAGTTTGTCACAAAAGAAAAGGCATTTTTTGGAAATGATTTGTTAAGAGTACTGTTTTTTAATAGACTTGATATTAATAATGATGATTTATTTGAAAAGCACAATTGCATTTTGTTAAAAGAAATCAGCGTTGGGAACTTTTTGGAAATGATTCGTAAAGGATTACTTTTGTATTGATTTTATGTTTTTCTATAAAAATATATGTTTTCTGTTTATGTTTTTTAGTTACATGAAAACCTAATTCCTAGACAACAAGGTCTGTAATATTTGATTAGAGATTTCTATATTCTATATAAGTAGAACTACCTGGAACCACAGTTTTGTCCTACTATTGTGGAACTTTTCACAGCGTAGTACTAGTGAGAACGAAAACTCCCATTAGTACTACCGTAAAAAATAGGTATAACGGTGGATCGCTGAAAGCTACAGAATGTCGAAAATGTTTCCAACTGTTCAAATGGCTATGGCTGGTCAGTGATGTTATGATACCATCAAACCGGCTACCCTCGACTATGGCAGCCAATCTCAGCGAATAGCCACGTACACAAGATATTTGCTCAAGTGTGTGCGAAAACACAAGTTCACTTTATTCCCGTTCCCTAATATTACGATGGGACACCAAAGTGACATAAAAGAGAACCGTAGCAAAGCCTCGTATGAATGGGCCGGCTCAACCGGAGTGATACAACGGCCTTATAGAAAACTGGCGTGAAGCATCGTCTGTGGAATTTTGTAGGCCCAATCCGGGGTGTAAAGGTTGGCAGCGCACTTGTGACTCCACTGTTGTTGCCATTGCCCATGGTCACCCGACCATGGGTGGTGGCTATCGCTTACCATCAGGTAATCCGTCGACTCGTCTGCCATCTATCACAATATAAAAATTTAATTGAAAATTTAGAAAACCCCCGACGTCGGCCATCTTGGATTTGAAATTTATCACAGTAAATGTATTCTGCTACTCAAGCTCTTTTATATGATACCCATATTGTGGGAGTTGTGTTAAAAATACAATCTATATCTTCTATATCTGAGTGGGCCTGCGCGTTTCGGAAAGTTTTTCAAATTGTAACTTATTTTTTTTAGATCAGCGTAAACGTTGTTGACAATAAAAAATATGACTGAAAAAATATAGTAAATAAATATAAATATCAATAAATATTTCACAACATCACATACATTGATCTAACTCCGAGATAGGTAGCTCAAGCACCTGTGTTACGGATATCAGAACCAACAGCGGAATTACAAATATATACATATAATAATGATACGTAACGTAACTTTTATGTTTTGCAGCGCCCTAGCAGAGTGCGACTGGTACGGTTGGTAAAATGCAAATAAATAAATAAACTTTCCATACATAAGCGGCTGCGAAATATCAAAATTTTAAACCTAAAAATTCATAAACATGTTTTTTAGGGTTCCGTAGCCAAAATGGCAAAAACGGAACCCTTATAGTTTCGTCATGTCCGTCTGTCCGTCTGTCCGTCTGTCCGTCTGTCACAGCCGATTTACTCGGAAACTATAAGTACTACAGTGATGAAATTTGATGGGAATATGTGTTGTATGAACCGCTACAAAAATATGACACTAAATAGTAAAAAAAAGAATTGGGGGTGGGGCCCCCCATACATGTAACTGAGGGATGAAATTTTTTTTTTTCGATGTACATACCCGTGTGGGGTATCAATGGAAAGGTCTTTTAAAATGATATAAAGTTTTCTAAAAAACATTTTTCTTAAAGTGAACGGTTTTTGAGATATCAGCTCTCAAAGTCGTAAAAAGTATGTCCCCCCCCCTCTATTTTTATAACTACGGGGGTATAAAATTCTAAAAAAAATAGAGGTGATGCATGCTAATTAACTCTTTCAACGATTTTTGGTTTGATCAAAGTATCTCTTATAGTTTTTGAGATAGGTTGATTTAACTGTAATTTTGGACTTTGCTGCTACGGAACCCTTTGTGCGCGAGCCCGACTCGCACTTGGCCGGTTTTTTCGATGAAACAAAAACAAGTGTACAGGTTCTACTGGGAATATAGTTTTAAAGTCCATTTTGCGATTCAATGGCGCCCCTAACACATTTTTACTGATTGTAATGAAATTGAGACAATAAAGAAAAAAATATAAAGACATTTAAAATAAAAAAGAAATTCACACACCAATTATGTCACAAACAGATGGTTATGACATAAATGGTGTGTAAAAAAGAGATCTAGCAAGATTTAAATTTATTAGTAACCACTTCTTTTAATCATTCTCCATTTCTCCAATAATGATTCTGACATGTACCGCTGAGCCAGGCATACTCATAGATGTGCATCCTAAACAGACTGAGCCTTTTTTATAGAAAGCCATACTTGAAAAACCGCGCGAAGCCGTACCGGGTGACGTTACCTTAAAGCGCGAGTTTTCCAGTTCCATTGAAATACTTGATTTGATCAAATCAAAGATACATGCACTCCCTAATGAACTCATTGTGTTAGAATGATTTTGGATTCGAATAAAGAAGAACATTATTCGATTAAATTGGCTTTTCGAATGATTTTCTTCTTTATTCGAATCATTCATTCATTTGTCTAAAGAATTACTTATTAGCGAGACAATTGTGATCCAATCGGAGCGGAATCGCGGAACGAATGCTCCGTCCGATCTGACGCCATTATAAATATCGTTTTAAATCCGATGGTGGCTTTACAACATCTGTGGTGAATTTGCTTTTGAGTTATAGGGGTTCTTTAATGCTAATTGGTGTTTTTATTCTTGCAGTCTATAGCTTTGGGTATAACGAGTATGGAAAATTCACATTTATTCGAAACGCCTTGTTGGTCTAGTGGTTTAAGTACTGTCGACTACAGGATGGCTAGGAAGCCTTTTGTAGAAGAAACATTTTCTATTTTTTTTGTCTCTTGCTCTGTCTGTTTGGTGTCAGGTCTTAGCTGGTGGTTATGATTTGTTCATTTTATTAACATATTGTATTTACCTATTTAAATCACTCTTTCATTCATACAGTCCACTCTTATAGCTCACAAGTACCAAGCAGGTATCTTGAGGGTCCTTGGAATCGGTTGCCCGAGTCGAAGCAAAAAGTATCAGTTGAATTTTGCAAACATAGCTCGGGTTTGTGAATCACCAATCCGCATTTGGCAAGCGATTAAGCCTAATCCCTATCATAGTAGCGATAACTTTATTTCTATAAGAGAGCCCGGCAATGGGACAGTTTATAGGCTGATTTTATACTTTTTCAAAAAAAATCACTGGAGAGATTTTGCTCTCTTCATTGTGTCACTTTGGTGTCTCATCGAAATATGAGGGTAGAGGAATAGAGAGTGAACTTGTGTTTGAGCACACAGTTGAACACTATACATCCTGCGTATGTGATAGATCGTTAAGATTGGCCACGGTAGCCAAATCGGTTGGAATGCGGAGGATTTTTTTATGTGATAGCAGACGAGCAGATGGATCACCTGATGGTAAGCGTTTGCCGCCGCCCATGAATACCCGCAACATCAGTGCGCTAAAATTAATGTGTTTTTATTTATTTTGCTCCGTAACATTACATGTTTCTTACAATCTAAGTAAAATCGTTTTACCAATTAGGAACAGAACATATACTGTTTGGGAGGACTGGAGCCTAAGGTAGAATAATCCTGTATTTCAGGACTCCAGGAAGGAATAATAAAAAGATATAAGCTATTACTGGTGGCCGTGTGGTCCCCGGCAGAGTAGAATAGGCCACCCTCACTCTTACCGTGGTGTCGTAAAAGGCGACTAAGGTAAAGCTGCTGGCATGATCATCAGCACCCAGAGAAGGAAAACTCTGCATTTATATCAAAACCCTCGCCAACCCGTCTGCCAAGCGTGGTGAGTATGGCAATTACCCCTCATGTGATTGAGGGAGGCCCGTGCCCCAGCAGTGGGGACTTAAATGGGCTGATGATGATGATGATGATTTATTTTGCTCCGTAACATTACATGTTTCTTACAATCTAAGCAAAATCGTTTTACCAATTAGGAACAGAACATATACTGTTTGGGAGGACTGGAGCCTAAGGTAGGATAATCCTGTATTTCAGGACTCCAGGCAGGAATAATAAAAAGATATAAGCTATTATTATAAGTCTCAGGTGGGTTCTGAAAATCAGTGGCTCGAACATAATTGTTTTCGCCTTACATTTTTCTTTTCTCACAGTTTATTTTTTTACGCAGTAATTTTTAAATATTATTTTGACTAGTTAACCGCGTTCCCGAAACTTAATAAAAATCCTCGGCCTCGAAAGCCTGTGCAGATAATGTAATAGAATTCTGCCTCGTACAAAATATATTGGCCGTTCTCATAAACATGTTGGCAATTTATGTCAACGTGGTAAGATTCAAATTTGTTTAGCACTTTCTGGTGTGTACCTTATTATGTAAATTGCCCTCACCCGTAAGTGAACAGGCGATTTGCTGTAAAAGTCGAAGAATAATGGTGTCTAAAGTCTGTCAGTTCACGGGTGAATTAAAGTGTTTTGGAAGAACGAAAACAATATTCTTTATTGACAAAAGCTTTTTTTTAATATGCGTCTACCCGAAGATATATTGTCGGGATTCGGTGGGTAGGGCTAAAAGAAGCCGCGTGGGCTGATGCAATTCAAAGGTTTTAAATTAGTGTCTAGTGGTTTTTAGTGTGCAAGTTTAGTGTTTATTTGTGCAGTGAAGTGCCGCAAAGTGATCCTAATAATAAGAATCGTTGGATTGTATCGTTTTTAACACTGCTATTGTGTGTCGAGTGCGTTGTCTCGTGACGACAACTTGCTTGGACCTAATAGAGTCTTAAAACCCGCGATTGCTTTTAGAGTGATATCCGCTGAATCCGTAGGTCGATAAAACGCAAAACACCGGCGTTTTATTGAGTGACTGTGACTTTGACTGACTTCGACTGTTGACTACCTACTTGTTCTCAATAAGTTACTTGACATTGGCGAATTATCTTCGGTTGTCCCGCTAATAATGCCTAAAATCTAAAACATGATAATGGCAGGAGTAATTCTCAGTCGAGAAGTTGATTGCCACAAATAAAATAAGAAGAAGAAGATAAATTGTCATTGCCAATGTCAAGTAATTTATTGAGAATAAGTAGGTAGTCAATAGTCGAAGTCAAAGTCATAGTCAATAAAACGCCGGTGTTTTTAGGTTTTATCGCCCTACGGATTCAGCGGATATCACTCTAAAAGCGACTGTTTGACGACCCGTTTGGAACAGTGGTAGTGAACGCTGCCTATGGTCCAAGGGTTGCGGGTTCGATCCCCGCACAGTACAAACATTTGTGTGCATGAACATGTCTGTTTGTATTGGTCTGGGTGTTTTCTATGTATTATAAGTATGTATTTACAAAAGAAAAGTATTATATGTATATATTTGTAATCCCACTGATGATTCTGATATCCGAAACACAGGTGCTTGAGCTACCTATCTCGGAGTCAGATCAATGTATGTGACGTAGTGAAATATTTATAAAAAAAAAGCAATCACTATACGACTATCTTGTGTGCAGTGTACTCTCCCTTTTTCGGCAATCGGGTAAGAAACGAATTAGCAAGTACATTATATTCGATCATCTTTTCATCGTATCATTTCCGTCGCTCGCATCAAAGCCGTCGCTTTCATGCCGAATCGTTACTCTTACTCAGCTGAACTGCATCTATAATGAAACCTATTAAGTGCATATATGCCACCAAGCGCCACTGTCGCTTTTATAAATGAGTACGCTAGAATTCTACTGATACAATTTTAATCTTAAATTTCTCTATTTTATCGCGTATCTATGTAAAATAAGTACCTTCATATCAATTATATATCTATTATTAGTATTTATTAATCTAAGTGTCTTCACTAACACGGTCATCACTCCTAATAGGTCCTGAAGATCGAACGTGATGGAAGACCACTGTGATGCCCTCTGTCCCAGCTCGGGGACATAGGATAATAAGTTAAGTAAGTCATTATAAAAAAACAACTTACCCATACATAGGTTCGGCATAATTGATAGGAAATTCGCAAGTGACATTCAAGTAGACGTGCGAGTGGTTTGACGAGCAGAAGTCATCTGAGGTGAAGTTGCTATACTCTTCCCCTGTCTGGTTATCGTAGTAGCTAAAGTTCTTCTCCGTGGGCACATATTCTTCGTAGCGAGGTTTCGTTCTGTTGTTGAAGTCGCCGAAATATTCCTCCCATTCCTTTTCTTGTGCCATTTTGATCAGTTTTTGTTTTTTCGCATTGTTCTTGCTGTCACATCATTGGTGGGATCTGTGGGCAAGGAAAATAATAACTTTAGTAAAATATTTTTTTTTAATTCTGGCGGTAGGAGTCAAACAATCCGTGTGGGCTGATGCTATTCAAAGGTTTTAAATTAGTTTCTAGTGGTTTTTATTGAACAAATTTGGTGTTTATTTGTGCAGTGAAGTACCGCGAAGTGATCCTAATAAGAATCGTAGAATTGTATCGTTTTTAATATTGTGAAAAAAGTCATCGTCGTCATCGTCAGCCCATTTAAGTCCCCACTGCTGGGGCACGGGCCTCCCTCAATCACATGAGGGGTAATTGCCATACTCACCACGCTTGGCAGACGGGTTGGCGAGGGTTTTTATATAAATGCAGAGTTTTCCTTCTCTGGGTCCTGATGATCATGCCAGCAGCTTTTCTTTAGTCGCCTTTTACGACACCTCGGTAAGAGTGAGGGTGGCCTATTCTACTCTGCCGGGGACCACACGGCTCGTGTGGAAAAAAGTATTCTATGTATATATTTGTAATTCCACTATTGATTCTGTAACACAGGTGCTTGAGCTGCCTATCTCGGAGTCAGGTCGATGTATGTGATGTGAAATATTTATTTTTTATTTTATTGTGTTTAGAGTGCTATTGGCAAAATTCGTAAGTTGATAAAACGTAAAACACCGGCGTTTTATTGAGTGACTGTGACTTCGACTGTTGACTACCCACTTATTCTCAATAAGTTACTTGACATTGGCAAGATATCTTCGGGTAGAGTCAGTTATAATATTAATAAAACATTTTTTTGTAGTAAGTTACTTTAGTAAGTTAGTTGTCTCTCTCTAACCCCCCAATTCCTTGAAATGGAGAGTGGAAGTTTGTATGGAGCATTCCGTAACTTTCAAGATAGAAAGCTAAATATTATTATGCGGACTATTATGACCAAAAACGTGCATAATTATTTTTTAAAGGGAAACTGTGTTACCCCGAAATTAACGCGAGCAAGGCCGCGCGCAACAGCTAGTTTCTACTTTCCCTATAAAATGGGTTTTCTATTGCGGCTTAAAACCCTCATGAAAAACATATCAAACAATTTTCAGCTGGATCATAAGGCCAGGAGGTTGTCCAATTAAAATTTAACAATCTTTTTTTTTTCGATTCCCGGCTCAGAAACCCTGTTGACAAATTCAAATGTTGTGAAAACAAAATTCAACGAAACGGCAAAACCTGAAAAGGGACGAAATTAAAAATAAATAATGTCACTTTTCTCTTTCCGCCGGAAATCGGACGAAAGAGTGGTCCCTTTGAAAGCCAACAAAAGGGTCCATTTTCCGGCTGGTATCAAATGGAACGATTTTTTTAGATAATGGCAACCTAGCCTTGTGTTTTTGTAATTTATGCTTTTGACCGTGGGAGAGCCACGCTTCGGCATGAATGGGGCGGCTCGACAGGAGAGATACCACGGCCTCACAGAAAACCGGCTTGAAACAGCACTGTGCTGTGTTTCGCTGCGTGAAGGTTCCGCTGGGGTTGGAAGGTTGACAGCATACTTGTGACTCCACTGGTGTCGCGGGTGTCCATGGGCGGCGGCAATCGCTTACCATCAAGCGATCCGTCTGCTCGCTGTCACATAAAAAAAATGTTGAGTGACAAATGATGTGATCAACATGAGTTAGAGTGGAGTCGCTACTTTAGGGATACGTCACTACGTATCCTTGAAGTATCAATATGATCAAAAAATAAAGGGACCCAGAACGTCGGCTGCTTAGGTACATTGTGTGCATCAGGCTACGCATGATCTCGGCGTGGTTCGACGTGAGACAAAATAATAATATAATATCCTCCAACCAATTTCGGCTAAGGCGGCCAATCTCAACGATCAGCCACTTACGCAGGATACAAATTCAAATATTCAAATTAAAATAATTCTTTATTTGCATAGCCTTCTACACAGCACTTAGAAATCGTCATACATTTTAATGATTTAATTCGTCATAAATTTGAATGATAATTATAAGTACTAATATATAATTTACATGTTAATACATTATATTTTGATACATTAAATATACTAAAAAAATAAATAAACATAATTCGATTCTATCACCGGCTCGGAAAGTTGTTTCTGGTCGAGAAGATTTATTTATTCTTTGGGAAACAAACATTTACATAAAACTTAAAATAATTATAAAAAACATAAATCAGTGAAGTTTCCACATAAAAAATATAACACAAACGTATTAACATGCCAAAAAAAAAAAGAAAAGAATGAATTAATTGACAATAATATATGTCAAAAATATAATTAAGAATATATGTCAAAAATTAAAAGATTAAAATACAAATCCAAGAAACTCGCTAGTTACTCTTTTTAATCGCCAAACTTTTATACATTGTTGTGTCATCATACCAAGTTATTACTGTTTAATTATAACACAAAATAAAATGAAGGAAATAATAAAATAAATATTATGAGGTAAACCGAAGCAGACCAGTCCCCAAAGGCGGCACCTTTTTACAAGTATGAGGTATGTGTCAACCATATTAAAGGGAACTCAATGACACGCCACATAGCGCCAAACACAAGAGCACTCTCTATTCCAATCCAATGGGACACCAGTGTGACACGACCGGAGTGGGATCAGGCGCAGGACCAACGGCTTAACGTGCTTTCCCAGTTACGGGGTACAAGAACCACCAACTTTCAGACTCTTTCTTTTTCTTTATTTTTTCTTTATTTGAAACATAACAATTTTCCAAAAACATTTTACACGTTAATAGCTGCAGTAGTCAGAGACTGTGTCGCAGTTATTAGCGCCCACCTCACATTTGACAAGCGTTTCAAACATTTACAATCACACTCGTGGGGTGCGAGTATAGACGCAAATAGTGTGCGAGCGAGAAGTGAATAGATGCGCCGCCATTTCTGATCCCATTCTTTATCCGCACAGGTTGTAACAATAATTTAAGGTATTTATAATTAATGAAAAAACAACCAAAAACAAATCAGAGTTATGTATGTGTATGTGTGTGCGAATTTACCTATATGAGTGGGTAATGTATATGTGTATAGTGTGAATGTGCGTGTGTGTAGTGTGTATGTGTGTGTAATGCGCTCTTGTAACTCTGGGTTGACACTGAGAATTTCTTAACAGTAAAACTCAGGTACAAATGGCTCGATCGAACCCGGGACCCCAAGGGCAGCCGTCGCATTAAAGTGCGATTCACTACCCATTGCACCAACGAGGCAGTCAAAAAAATACAGACTATATAATGTCCTCCAAACCGATATTTCGGTCATGGCGGCCAATCTCAGCGATCAGCCATCGATGCAGGACATATTATTGTACACAAGTATTTGCGCAGACACAAGTGCACTCTCTATTCCCGTACCCTCTTATTTCGATGGGACACAGTGTGACACGACCGAAGAGGGATTAGGCGCAGGATCAACGGCTTACCGTGCTTTCCGAGGCACGGGGGTACAAGACCGCCAACTTCCAGACTCCGGGCTAACACTGGGAATTTCTTAACAGAAAAACTCAGGTAGAAATTTTGGCCCAACCCGGGGATCGAACCCGGGACCCCAAGCGCAACAGTCGCTTTAAAGAGCGACTCACTAACCATTACGCCACCGAGGCAGTCACAGAATATATAGAGCGTGTGCGTAGGTCCTACAACTACCTATCACCATTAGTGTCTTTATTAACCGACTTCAAATAAAGCAGGACATTCTCAATTCGACTACGTATATTCGGTTAGTGGGTCGCACTTTAAAGTGACGGTTCCGCAAGAGGTCCCGGGTTCGATCCCCGGGTCGGGCCAAAAATGTATATCTAAGTTTTCGGTAAGAAATTCTTAGTGGTAGCCCGGAGTCTGGAAGGTGGCGGTCTTGTACCCCCGTGCCTCGGAAAGCAAGTTAAGCTGTTGGTCCTTCGCCCGAGTCCCTCTCCGGTCGTGTCACAGTAGTGTCCCATCGGAATATGAGGGTACGGGAATAGAGTGTGCACTTGTGTTTGCGCACACACTTGAGCACTATAATATATCCTGCGTAAGTGCCTGATCGTTGAGATTGGCCGCCTTAGCCGAAATAAGTTTGAGTATATTATTATTAAAAAAATAATATAGAAATGCCGACTGACCAAAACCGCAATTTGAGGCTTCATAGATTATCTAACATAGAGTATTTTGCGACCACAATGATGTGTGTTGAATATAATTAATTGTCAAATCTAATTAAACGATAATTAAATACCCTCCGCTGGCCCGAAAAATGTTATGATAATATTGTGTAATATAATGGTTTGTTGATGGACGCCGTGTGGTCCCCGGCAGAGTAGAATAGGCCACCCTCACTCTTACCGAGGTGTCGTAAAAGGCGACTAAGGTAAAGCTGCTGGCATGATCATCAGCACCCAGAGAAGGAAAACTCTGCATTTATATCAAAACCCTCGCCAACCCGTCTGCCAAGCGTGGTGAGTATGGCAATTACCCCTCATGTGATTGAGGGAGGCCCGTGCCCCAGCAGTGTGGACTTAAATGGGCTGATGATGATGATGGTTTGTTTGCCGTTTTAAATAACAAATCAGTTAGTTGATGAGGACAAGCTGACGTGCCAAGTATTTGTACCTGAATTTTTACCCGACTACGGCAAAGCAAAAGGAGGGTCATGATTTTGACAGGCTATGTATGAATGTATGTTCATCTGTTTCCACGTAACTTCTAAACTAGTTATCATATTTGAACAAATGAGGTGTCGTTAGAAGCGTCTTGGTTGTCTTCTGGTTATAGGCAACATGGACGTCACGTTAAATTTATTACAGCGCCCTCTAGGAGATTTGGAGTAAGGAACTAAAAAAAAAATCTTGACGGTACCGTGTGGGGTATCAAATAAAAGAGCTTTTTAGCACATTTCAAATATGTAATAACTAAAAATATGTTAAATAAAAATAAAATTTAAAAACTAAAACCCGACTAACAAAAAAAAAACACGATCTAAAAAGTACAAAATGAGAAAATTGTCTCTGCTGAAATGATTATGCCGTATCGCCGTGGCCGCATGCCACCTACTGTATGTGGCATACGACCACGGCGATACCTCATTTCAGCAGAGACAATTTTCGTAACTATAATGTATCAATACGGGGATTAACACGATATTTATTATGTGAAACAACATTGTGTACTCACATATTTGGCTCGACGTTTCGGCTACGTTACAGCAGCCGTGGTCACGAGCGGACTAAAAAAAAAGAAGACAATTTTCTTGTTTTGTACTTTTCAGATTGTGTTTTGTTTTGGTAGTCGGGTTTTAGTTTTAAACTTTATTTTTATTCTGTTGTGAAATTTTCAGTCTGAGAACAAAAAATGCTTGTGTTTGCGCAAATATCATCGTCGTCCCAAGCTGTCGCTTTAGCGTCCGGGATCCGCTTTCCTACTTCGACTAGAAGTAGTCGAAGTAGGAAAGCGGAAGTGAAGACTTCACACGGTCTTGTACATCCTCAGTGGTCAGTTTATATTGACGCATGTCATCCTTTACGACGTCATGTCATCCTTTGCCCCGTGAGGGTCCGAGTGAGTGCCTTTACATGTCCTCTACTCAGTTCAGGCCTCGACATGGCCCTCCCTGGCATAACTCCCCACCTTCCCCGATAGATTTACTAGGTATCCTTTACTGTTTGACCCCACTTTACATCAAAGCTGAATCCGCCTTTGATCCTTGATCCTACTTTAAACAAGTGGTTTTGTGCCTCACTATTCATCGTACATATTTCGCAAAAGAGTATCAAAATATATTGTTGAAAAGTACGTAGGTATTCATTATAAAGTACGGTTGATGGCTATCGTTTACAAAACGAAATAATGATTGAAATTGATAGCCCTCCATTGAAATATGATATTTTCGGTAAATAACGAAGGTTCTTTTCTAGTAATGTTTATAATAAAGGGTGGTTTTCACAAGGCCAGATACTGACAACCCAATAGCCAGTCAGCTTTAAGGGCCTATTTATGGTGCAGTGGCGCCACCAACAAATTTTTACTGATTGTGATGAAATTAAGAAAATAAATAAAAAATGAATTAAGCAAGACATTTATAATAATAATAGATTTGTGATTTTTCAATTTGCATGTGTAAAGATGGCCTTGAAAAATCACAAATCTATATACATTATAACATGAATGGCATGTGCCATTCATGTTATAATCATCTTTTTTTATGTGATAGGTGGCAGACGAGCAGACGGATCACCTGATGGTAAGCGATTGCCGCTGCCCATGGACACCCGCGACGTCAGTGGAGTCACAAGTGCGCTGCCAACCTTTTACCCCCCTTTCCCCCGGATTGGGCCTCCGGTACCCTCACTCACGCAGCGAAACACAGCACAGTGCTGCTTACACGCCGGTTTTCTGTGAGGCCGTGGTATCACTCCGGTCGAGCCGGCCCATTCAAGCCGAAGCGTGGCTCTCCCAGATTGTGATGCTAGTGATGATTGTGACAAGAATGGCATGTGCAAAATAAGCCTGAAAAATAACAAATACCTCCTTATTTTAAGAAATGGTTTGCTAAATTTACTGTCCTAATTTCATTACAATCAGTAAAAAACTTGGTGGCGTCAATGAACCGTAAAATAGCTCTTAAAGTTCATTCCAGTTCACTTCACTGAAGAGAGTAAGCTCTATCAACAGTGAAAAAAGAATTCTTGTCTCAACATTGCGGGTATCTTACCAGCTGTATTATTGAAAATTATCTCCGTGCACAATTTGATAGCATAAGCTACATTTTGCCCATAATAGCCTTCGTTAAACTGCTGGGACAGCAAACTGAGGGTTAGGCATGTGTAACCATAAATAAATAAAATATAAATAAATATTTCACAACATCACATACATTCATTTGACTCCGTGATAGGTAGCTCAAGCACCTGTGTTACGGATATCAGAATCAACAGTGGGATTACAAATATATACATATAATACTTTTCTTTTGTAAATACATACTTTTGACTGACCGGATGGCGCTATTGGTAGTGACCCTGCCTCTTACGCCAAAGGTCGTGGGTTCGATCCCCACCAATCGTGGACAAACATTCGTGCGATGAACACTTGTGTTTGTTCAGTGTCTGGGTGTAATATATGTATTTAAGTATATATTTGTGTTCCTCTGTTGTCCGATATCTGTAACACAAGTGCTTAAGCTACTTAGTACGGAATCAGGTCAACGTATGAGATGTTGTGAGAGTTATTATTATTATTATACTTATAATGCATAGAAAACACCCAGACCAATACAAACAGATATGTTCATGCACACAAATGTTTGTACTGTGCGGGGATCGAACCCGCAACCCTTGGACCAAAGGCAGCGTTCACTACCACTGTTCCAAACGGGTCGTCAAATAACTTCACATTCGTCATAGAGTAAATTCTAGAGGAAACCGACCAATACTCAACGACTATTCGTCCACCTTCGAGAATCAGTCCGAGAGATGATTAAATAAAATATCAGAAACAATTTTATTGGCTAAATAACCAAATTCCCAATACCTTCTAGATCTCTGGTTCATTCTCCATAATTAATAGAAGTTCGGTCAGCATCAAAAGTAGCTTAACACTTTAGTACCATGTCAAAGTATTTCTTCATGTCAACTGTAAAGGTTAAAAAAAAATTTTTTTGAATGATAAACTGTATGTTTATAGAAATAGAGATCAAATCACAGCTGTCATTCTAGTCGGGCTATATTTTGCGGACTGTATAGTATTGTTTAATTTAAATATAGTTAAACAGAATGTATACAGGTAGAATCAACATAGCCTGCGATAACTAGTGGTGGAAATTATTTAAGGCAAATGTGTAATATACTTAAATTTTTCTATTTGTATTATAATGATGCTGTTTTTTTCCTGAATAAATAAATAAATAAATAAAGTAACTGTTCTGCTTATTATAGTCAGTTTTAAGGGGTACGTACAAAATGTTACTTCGGCATGGTACTAATGTGTTAAGCTACTTTTGATGCTGACCGTACCAATTTTTTTTATTACTACGGTTGTCGTAGCACTTGTAGCACTACAACACACTATTCTTGTCGGATAGTCGATTGTACCTCGATTACAAATCGATTATGCAAATGGAGCCCAAATAACCTAATAATCGATTGTACTATCGTTGGTATCGATACTTTTTTACCGATTATTTACCGTGCGAGAGCCACGCTTCGGCATAAATGGGCCGGCTCGACCGGATCGATACCAATGCCTCATAGAAAACCGGGGCGAAGCAGCACTGTGTTGTGATTCGCTGCGTGAGGGTACCGGAGGTTCAAACCGGGGAAAGGGAGGGTTTAAACTTCACTGGTGTCGCGGGTATCCATGGGTGGCGGCAATTGCTTACCATCAGGTGATCCGTCTGCTGGTCTCCCACCTATGACATAAAAAAAACATCGATTAATTCGATATTGATATTTGGTTGATATAATCGATTATAATCGTTTAAATTGACGATACTATCGATTAATCGATTATTCGGCAAAACTACAACACACAGTATCTCGTAACACTATTCTCAAAGCATCTTGTGTGTGTCACACTGCCACTTTACTCATATGTAGGGATGGGCGCCTACCCGGTCAACGGGTACCCAAATTTTATTATTTTAATTTAAATAAATTGAGACTACATTATATACCTACAGGCTGCATTAATCTGGTCTCAGACTAACCGTGATACCACGGCATCACAGAAAACTGGCTTTAAGGTGACGGGTAGGGCACACTAGCGACGCCCATCGATTTTAATTTTTAGCTACTAAACTGGATCTATTTTAAACGATTTCGGGGTTCTAATCTCTCGGCAAACCCTTATACTATTTATTAAATAACCATACACAAATGTTGGGCCCATTATTGGTACGCGAAAAGTTGATTCACGCCAAAAGTGGCCGCTTATGGCGGTAATTCTAAATTCGAGTGCAAAGGCATACCAAATAAATAACTATAAGAATAAAATAAATAAATAATATAAAAAACTTGGTAGTGGACCAAAAGCTTATAAAAAGATTATTTATTATTCACTGATGTTTACCAGTGACGAAAGGGTGAATAAAGATAAAAGGACCGGGGGCAGGCCAAACCAAAGAAATATGCCACAAGTCACGATGGAAAAAAGATTTTTAATTTTTTCATTTCATAGATCACAGACGAACAGACGGACCACCTGATGCTAAGTGACTGCCGCCGCCCATGGACACCCGTAACACCAGTCGCATAGCTCATATACTTGTAACACATAAGTGCGCTGCCAACGTTTAAACCCCCTTTTTACCAGGATTGGGCTTCCGGTACTCTAGCAGCGAATCACAGAAAACCAGCGTGAAGCAGCAATCACGCCTGATTTCTGTCCTCATCATAGCGTGTGATTCCGAGTTGCATCCAAGGGCTGTAGCTCTGGAGCCCGGGGTACGCTTGGACCATGATTTTTGATTTAGGGAATCCGCTAGTTGAAGCGACTGCCGTCTAACCTTCGCAACCCTTTCAGAGCGGAACCAGACCAACAGAATCATGTTTACACTTATCGGAAACTGTCCGAAACGTGTAGGTTTCCTCACGATGTTTTCCCTCGCCGAGCTAATGGTAGAAGTACGCACATAAATTTGAAAAATCCACAAGGTGCATGCTCGGTCCCCCCCAATGAAAGGCGAGTTCAGAACCACTGAGCTCACGCCGGTTTTCCATGAGTGAATATTTTCCATTTCCTTTTTTTTATGAGAAAGGGAGGCCAACGAGCAAGCGAGTCATCTGATGGTAAGTGATCACCGCGGCCCATGGACATCAGCCACTAAGAAGTAGTAGAGATGCGTATCCTTTGTTTGAAACAAGTGCTATCCGATCTAAAATAATTTTGCTAAGATCGGATATTTCCCTAGTAGGTGCCCATCTCTACTCGTGCCTGAATTAGCAGAATCGTAGCACTTGTAACGCTACGACAACGCCTCTAGTGCTACGAAACACGTAGCGGGTAAGTAGTACATGATACAAGAGATATTTCGTAGCAAACCTCTTCAAATGCTACGAAACACGCAATAAGTGCTGGAGATATCACGTAGCACAAAAGCTCTTGTTATCTTACCTACGATACACTTTTGCGGAAATGCTTAGTTAACAGTTAATTCGATATGATGTAGTCTTGAAAACCAATGCTTAGTACTACCAAATATGCATATTGATGTAGTGAGTGCTTTTCGATGTAGCTTTTCTAATAAGAAAATAACACGGTGTGAGGTACAGTCACGAGCTTTTATTTGGGACCTACCCAAGGTTGAATGTCGTGTAAGCAAACTTTCGCTATTAAGAGCTAATATTTTAAAGTGTCAAAGTCATAACATTTACCATCGAAAACTTTTTGGCCCTGTGTACTATCATCGTTTTTATTGTGATTTTCTTGACTGACAATGACGACAAGTGACACTGACATGTGTTCGTAATTAGAAAAACGTAATGATAACTTTTTGCAAAGAATGTTATCGTTTTAAGAATCGATTAGATAACTAACTAACTTGACGTTCAACATTATTGCACTAAAGTTTCGACGTTATGAATGTTCTAATTATTTAACGGAAAATATGGATCCCAAATTAAAGATCGTGACTGTACCACCAAGTAAAATCTGTATAAAAGGTTTTTATCATTGTTTGTTGCCCATCATTACGGACGCATACACTCGATGGAGCATTTGGTAAGTGACCTTGTCTTGTGCCCCAAGTGTCATAAATTCAACTCCCGTCCATTACATACATTCATCTGATTTAACTTTTGTGTTTGTAAATACATTTAAGTGTTGTATTTGTTTCCTCTATTGGTTTATATATCCGTACTATAGAATCAAATCAATGCGTTTGTATTGCCGTATTGCTTTTCATTACAAGTCCAGTACTTTGTACAAATTTCTAAATTTAATGGTACTAACACCGATCTGGATTGTTCTGCAATGAGCGTAACCGACATCGTATGAAATGGAAGATTAGACCTTATCTATTAAAGATACGCTCTGTTTCCGCTTGATAGGGACACAAACATAGTAATAGTTATAATATTTTACACAAACTAACAAAAGTCTTTATAACTATAGTTCCATGATATGTAATTGGCTCGCTTCCTAATTAATAAGAAGTATCTAGCCCGCAAGTGGCTAACAGCGAAACAAACCTTACTCGTATACGTTATTTGTACAAATGAAGAGTATACCAAATGTGATTCTGATAAATTTTCACAATAATATATAGGGTTTATATATCAGAATAACACATAGGCTTAGTTGTCAACCCCAAAATTAGAAAAGTGGTAGATGAAGTGCCAAAACGTAAGTAGATCTACCTACTTTCGAAAACACGCTTGCGCGATATAATCGACACCTAGAGCCATCTATCGGTATAAAGTGGAACAAATATCCCGAAACGAAGTGAGGGCGGGTCACTAGTGCAAAATATAACGATAATTCGGTAATTGAAATAATGTCTATTTCCCGATACCATCCTGGTGTCCAAAGCTATCGCGTATAATATGTAGTAAATATTAATGTATGAAAACGTAGTGCGCAAAAGTACTAACAGATGGAGTCGTCCTTATTTGCATCGCGGAAGCATTGTGTTTTTTCTGATACATAAGACGCAGCCGAGTATCTGAATAAATTGGAGCTTAATTATTCTTTCATCTCGTGGTTTTATTTAAAGGTTTATTGGGCCAATGGTTTTACACCCTGGGCGATGGCAGCTCAGTGGTTCAGTCAGAACGCGCCTTTCGCATGGGGGGTCCGGGCTCAAATCCAAACATGTACCTCTGGATTTTTCAAATCTATGTGCGTATTCCTACCATTAGCTCGGCGGTGAGAGAAAACATCGTGAGTTAGTCTGCACGTTTCGGATAGTTTCTGCAACGTGTAGCCATGATTCAATTGGTCTGGTTCCCCTATTAAAGGGTTGCGAAGGTCAGACGGGAGCCGCTTCATTGTAATTTACTCCCCAAATCCTGAATCATGGTCCAAGCGTAACCCGGGCTCCAGAGCGACATCTTTGGATGCAAATGGGAATTACACGCTAAGACGGTGATGATGAATGTCTATTAGATAATGAAAAAAATATATCCAGGCCCGCATGACTAGGAAATTGACTTTGACTTGTTCCTCCATCTTGTCCAAGTTTGTTAGTTACTTAATTAGTAAATTATACTCGTAATACTTGAACTTAGCAAAGGGGATGTGGGCCTGTTGAATGCGCAACTTGGCCTTGTAACTTGATTAGCACTAAGTTGTAAAGGCAAATATACGTACTTAGATTCTAGTAGTATATTGTGTATATGTATATTGGTTTAAACTTTCATGATCATTAACATTAGAATCTGGGGGCATGGCAGTGCCCCCGCCAAGTCGAGCGCCGTACCATCCTTTACTGGAACCATTTCGCCGCATTTTTATTAGGCTCCGATTTGAGAAACTCCGGATAAGACCAGAACACGGAAATTTTCGTCATTCGTTAAGCTATAATGACCTACATTTAATCCTAAATTTCAAGTCTGTATGTCATCGAGTGGAGGCCACGTACAGGAAGTCGCAGCCGTGGCAGGCCCCCCACAAGGTGGACCGACGATCTGGTGAAGGTTGCGGGAATCCATTGGATGCGGGCGGCACAGGACCGATCTGTGTGGAGAACATTGGGGGAGGCCAGCAGTGGACGTCTATTGGCTGAAGTGATGATGATGATGATGATGTCATTTAGTTGCAGTTTCGCATTTATGACAGACACTCATGATCATCAAAATAGAACTAGTACTTCCTATAATCTGAGAGCTGAAATTTGGTTAGGGTTCAATGGCCACATAGAAGAAAAACTATAAAAACTAGGATAATTGAAGATCTGGAGTATCTGGTTTAAACCAACTGCATAAATGACTTTGTAATCCCATAGAAATATGTGAGATTACCAAGTTATATTTACTGTTCTCCTAACTAAAATTGTATCCGAAATGGCCCAGTTTTTCAGTTAAACCAACTGCATAAATGACATTTGGATTAACGCCATAAGTGGCCGTTTTTGGCGGTAATTCATATTTCTAGTAGGAAGCAGACCAAAAAGTTAATTTTAAGTATTGAATAAAAAGTACAAATTCTTTTCGAGACGCTCGATTTTCGAAATTGTTAAAAAGATATAAGTACGGTTTAGATGCTAACAATTTAAATCAAATGGCGTCGCTAGTGTGCGCTACCCGTCACCTTAAGTAATCAAATAATATTGAATTCCTACATAGATAGATAGATATTCTTTATTGCACAAAAATAAAATACAAGCATGAAACAACAACAGCAACAGACAATACAATAAGGCGGTCTTATCGCTTGTAGCAATAGACAACATTTCATATTTTTAACATGTCCATATTGTTTTTTTATATGAAAATAGACATAAAATGAATGGACCCATATTTCTTCTTTTTTCAAAATTTGTCCATTTTCATGCATAAAATAATTATTAAAATTCTTTATATTCTAAATAGACGTAAGCGCCAAATGACGTCATCGGACGGCTGAATACAGCAATATTCCTTTGCTTATCATTGTTTTAATAAAAAAAAGGTACTACTGTCAAAGGTAAATAATACTAGTGTCAACATTGTCAACGTCATTCATACATTCAACGTTGACAAGTTGTCTTTTTTTTGACAGTTGCATGTCATGGGTTTGGCATTTCGTAAATTTAAAACTATAATGTGCTAAGCAAAGAAATATTTAACATTCTGCCGTCCGATGACGTCATCTTACGTTTTTTAGTTTTTAATTTTTTTCTCAGTAAATAAGCAATATAAAAAATTAATAAATATATATTCTCGCATCGGAAAAGTAAATAAAGAAATGGTATTTTTTGTTTCAGAGCTTAGCAATTTTGAAATGTTGTCCATTAGCCATATACCAGCGAAACCGTGATAGGTTCTATATAGAATTTGTATGTGTACTTTTACATCCTTCAACCAAGTTATAGAACAAATGTTTTTCAGAATAGTTGGTAGTAGACATACAGGGATGTAAATGTTCATAGTTTTTTGTGATAGGTGGCCGACGAGATAATGGATCACCTGATGGTAAGCGAATGCCACCGCCCATGGACACCCGCGACACCAGTGGAGTCACAAGTCCGCTGAATCCGGAGGAAAGAGGCGTTTAAGGGTTCGCCCTTAAACCCTTCTTTCCCGCGGATTGAGCCTCCGGTACCCTTACTCACGCAGTGAATCACAGCACAGTGCTGCTTCACGTCGGTTTTTCTGAGGCCGTGGTATCACTCCTTTCGAGCCGGTCCTTTCACGCCAAAGCGTGGCCCACGATCACGCTGTTTAAGGAATTAGTACGATTAATTTGGTGGTGGCTCTCCCAGATACACGCGGTATAGGGAATAAGAACGATTAATTTGATTGGGGGCTCTCCTAGAGACACGCTGTATAAGGAATAAGGACAATTAATTTCGCCAAATCCGACGACAAATGTTGTGACATCAAAACCTGAACCCTATCAGAGTCACTCAACCGTACTTTGCCTTTATCTTTCATTCCCCAAACTGACAGCCATTGAAATCGCAAAAAGTTAACAAAAAATAAACCTGAAATGTTTGCTCTCCCTGCAAACCAGGGGCCTTACTGCGACTGACGTCCCGTAACAAACGAGTATATATCTGTCCCTTCCAAATAAAGGAGAAACACAGCGCGTGTGAAAAGGAGGGGAACTGCGATTCGATTGTACAGTCACGAGCTTTAATTTGGGACCTATTTCCGTTAAATGTCGTTAGATGATGTTAATGATGCTATAAGGTCGAAACTTTAGTGCAATGATGTTGAATCAATGAATATACTTTTACTGCACTTAAAATACAGTATGAAAACTTAATACTAGGTATTTCAGGATATGTATAACGAAGGCAGCTTTATTACTATGAGCAATCTCTTCCAGGCAACCTTTGGGTAAAGGACACTTGATCAATGCATGATTGAGGAATGTCAAGTTAGACACAAAATGTCGTATCAAATCGACCCTTGCAACGATAACCTCTTTGCAAAAAGCTATCATTACGGTTTTCTAATTACGAACATATGTTGTGCAACTCGTGTCAGTGTCAGTCAAGAAAATAGTTTATTGTTACATTTTCACAAATAGTAATTTCGTAACAATTACTCGGAAAACATCGGTAAAGTTCGTATGCCCTCCCTCAAGTTGACGTTTTTGCACGGTTGCCTCAAGAAACGTATAATTGTCGATGGTAAATATTATGACTTTGACACGTTAAAATATTAGCTCTTAATAGCGAAAGTTTGAAACACTTTGGGTGGGTAATTAAAGCTCGTGACTGTACCGTCCGGTTCCCGCTAAGGCCCACGGCTAAAAGTGTCAATGTAAACTTAACACCCCGTTTGCTCCGAATAAAGTGGGGTTATTTTTCACGGGCTATTTTTGCACCCTTGCTGTACTCGTGTACATATTAATTAACATCCACCCATGAAGGGTTAACAACGGTGTATCAACAGTTAATTGAGACCATTACATATTACGTAAGCCGGCAAATAAAGAACATGGGTAAGATTAAATTGCTTGTACAGGGGTTAAGATTAGTACAGACAGTTCCTACGATCGGTCTATTTTCCTTGATCAAATGTATTTGAAATAGGATCTCACGGAGCTTCTCAAGTTGCACCAGATGCGAGTCGAGCCGTAGCGTGGGTCCATTTTACGTAGCCAGAGTTAGTTGATTTTGGTGGTTTATTCCTATTAGTCGGGACTAGGGGGTCATGATTTTTGCGTACTTATCATAAGAGGATTTACCCCCGTTTTTTATGTGATAGGTGGCAGACGAGCAGTCGGACGAGCTATGCTCGGAGTCTCCCTGCGTGATCGTATCAGAAATGATGAGATCCGCAGGAGAACTAAGGTTACAGACATAGCCCAAAGGATTGCATGCCTCAAGTGGCAATGGGCAGGGCACATAGCGAGGAGAACAGACGGCCGTTGGGGCAGAAAGGTCCTGGAGTGGAGGCCACGCACAGGAAGTCGCAGCCGTGGCAGGCCCACCACAAGGTGGACCGACGATCTGGTGAAGATCGCGGGAATCCATTGGATGCGGGCGGCACAGGACCGATCTGTGTGGAGAACATTGGGGGAGGCCTATGTCCAGCAGTGGACGTCTATTGGCTGAAATGATGAGCAGTCGGATAACCTGATGGTAAGCGATTGCCGCCGCCCATAGACACCCGCGATACCAGTGGAGTCATAAGTGCGCTGCCGACCTTTAAACCCTCCTTTCCCCGGATTGGGCCTCCGGTACCACACTCACCCAGCGAAACAGCACAATGCTGCTTCACGCCGGTTTTCTGTGAGGCCGTGGTATCACTCCAGTCGAGCCGGCCCATTTATGCCAAAGCGTGGCTCTTCCACGGCTCCTAAGGTCTCCCCGTGCCTCTGAAAGCACGTTAGGCCGTTGGTCCTGCGCCCAATACCTCTCCAGTCGTACCACGCTGGTGCCCAATTGGAATATGAGGGTAAGGGAATAGAGAGTACCCGTGACAGAGTGGCCGTGTGGTCACCGGCAGAGTAGAATAGGCCACCCTCTCTCTTACCGAGGTGTCGTAAAAGGCGAATAAGGTAAAGCTGCTGGCATGATCATCAGCACACAGATAAGGAAAACTCTGCATTTATATCAAAACCCTCGCCAACCCGTCTGCCAAGCGTGGTGAGTATGGCAATTACCCCTCAAGTGATTGAGGGAGGCCCGTGCCCCAGCAGTGGGGACTTAAATGGGCTGATGATGATGATGATGATGATGAATAGAGAGTGCACTTGTGTTTGCGCACTAAAAACCACTAGACACTAATTTAAAACCTTTGAATAGCATCCGCCCACGCGGCTTGTTTTAGCCCTACCAGCCGAATTACAGCACACCTTAGTTAGCAAGCAAACTCCAGCTGTGGCAGGGTGTCTTTCCTCAACGACACTAGCTTCTACTTCGCTTCCTGAATCGTCCTCACTCATATATCCATGATACATCTAATAAATATTTTGTTTGTTTTTTAATCAGCCTTATAAACTGTCCCACTGCAGGGCAAAGGCCTCCATCATAGAAATCAAGTTATCGCTACTATGATGGGATTACTTAATCACCACGCTTGCCAAATGCGGATTGGTGGTCACAAACCCGAGCTATGTCCGAAAAATTCGAATCATACTTTTCGCTCGACCCGGGAATCGAACCCAGGACCCTGAGATCACGGCCCGGTACTTAAACCACCAGACCAACAAGGCGTTACATATATTTATTTATTTATTCTTTATTGCACAAGAAAATAAAGTACAATTGGCGGACTTCATGCTATACAGCATTCTCTACCAGTCAACCATTAGGCGATGCAGTAATATGTATGACGGCTAAATAAATTTATATCCATAAATATACATGTGAGTAATATATAATATGTCTAAATATACATACATAACTATATAATACAATAAACCTACTTATACTACAATTAACTCATAAAAAAAACATAAAAAGAACAGAAACGACGAATACCGGCTAACCTACATTGTAAACATTAAAGGGTTGGAACAGACACAATAACATCTTACCACAGCAGTCATAAAAACAAGGAAAAAAAAATTAAGTTAAATTTCTAGTGAGCGGAGAAAATGATCACGAACGAAATGAATGAAAATTTGGTGGAGGACTTTTTGATGTCATCAGGTAGCGAGTTCCAGAGCCTGATGGCAAATAAATATTCATCAAAATTAATTTCTTTTTTTTTATATCATGAAACCTTAGATAAATCATTTGACTAAATCTAAGCATGAAACAGATTATTAGTAGGTTATGTATGTTGTGTTTGACGTAAAAGCGTCCACTTGCCTTACGGAAACGAGTGGTTTTCACTCCTCCTTGCAATCGCTCGTTTTCGAACGATTAAAAAGTGCTGATGTCAAAAATCGTGCGATTCACACATTTTTTGTGAGACGAAAATTCAAAAATAGGTCTCCAGAGGAGTTAGCCTTCAACACCTGAGGACTCACCGACCTTTTAAAAAGGAGTACGCTCTTTTCTCGAAGGTTTGCAGGTCGTATAGGTCCGGAAACACCGCGGGCGATAGTACATTCCATAGTTTTGTCGTACGTAAGTTTCGAGAAACTTACAGTTGAAGACGGTCTACAAACTGTGTTGAAAACTATCTTAATGGCGGGGATCGAACTAGTGGCGAAACGAAGCGACAGAAATAAGTCTGAACGATTCCTCAGAGCATTCTCCATAGTATTAGCGGTACAGTGATATATAGCGAGGCTATATCTCTACGAAGCTATATATCTTATTATAAATCGCGATCTAAAGTTATTACCGTACTAGAGCTTATGTCATTCCAACGGCGATGTTAAAAGGGGCTGGTGCACATTTTGTTCCGGGACTATACTCAGTTCGGGGTTTGTAATAAAAGGGCTAGAGTTTAGCTGATTTGAAATATCGTGACAGTATGAGTGCTAGTCTAAGTTACGTCCCGAAATGAAGTGAGGGTGGCCAACTAGCATATCCAATAGTTTAGCCATATGTTCCACTCAATTAGAGCTAAGCACGTCCGTCCAGTACTATTATATTCAGTGGCAACTAGTGATGTACAAGACTGGTGGCGTCGAGTCCTATTTTTGAAGCCTCGAGGCGTAATGGCAGGCTCAGTGAGCTCAGTAGGCTCGGCGCCCCGAGCTTGGCCGAGCTGCGAGGTCTCTGAGCCATGCCTCGAGGTTTTAAAAAAGCTCAAGCCTTCTAAAGATTTCTAACCTTCAAAAGAGCTCGAGTCTTAAAATGACCGCAAGCCTTCAATAAAAGCTCAAGTTTATATTAATGACTTTAATAACCTCGTACCTAAGTAATCTAAGAAGCTACATTAACTATCCCGACGACGACGACCCGATTGGAACAGTGGTAGTGAACGCTGCCTCTGATACAAGGGTTGCGGGTTCGATCCCCGCACAGTACAAACATTTGTGTGCATGAACATGTTTGTTTGTATTGGTTTAGGGTGTTTGCTATGTATTATAAGTATGTATTTACAAAAGAAAAGTATTATACGTATATATTTGTAATCCCACTGTTGATTCTGATATCCGTAACACAGGTACTTGAGCTACCTAACTCGGAGTCAGATCAATGTATGAGATGTTGTGAAATATTTATTATTATTATTTATTATTATTATTAACTAATACTACTAGACTAACTGACTGATTCACGTAACAAAAAGAGCTTTCAATAACGTTCGAGCTCTGCGAAAGACCTCAAGCTTCATACAAACAAGACGAGCTCCGAAAAAGGCTCGAACTCTAAAAAAGACTAACGCGTCGTCGAGCTTCATACAAACGAGGCGAGCCCTGTAAATGACTCTGAGCTCTCGGCATAAGGACTCGGAAGCCTCGAGCCTTGTACATCACTAGTGGCAACCGAGTGTGGCGCTTAACGACCGGGGAGCGTCATATCGAATGGCTTTTGTTTATCTAGTTAAACTAGTTTAGTTACCTGACTATGAATACGTAAAAAGTCGGCTGAATTGTTTCAAAGTTCCCTCCTCCTCCTCATGTGATTCCCAGTTGCGTCCAAATCTGTTGCTTTGGAGCCCAGAGTACGTTTGACACCATGATTCAGGATTCGGGAATTCTGGAGCCCAATTCTCGCGTTTGTGATATTGCTCAAAAATTGATTTTATTGTGTGATAAGTGGCAGACGGATCACCTGATGGAAAGCTATTGCTGCCGCCCATGGACACCCGCCGCACCAATGGAGTCACAAGTGCGCTGTCAACCTTTTTTATTTTGATAACAGCTTTTTAGTATTTCAAAGATTCCCAAAGTTCCAAGTTTTTTTCGGATAAGTCACAAGTGCGCTGAGCCCCCTTTCCCTTGGGTTGGGCCTCTGGTACCATTACTCACGCAATGAAACACAGCACAGTGCTGCTTCACGCCGGTTTTCTGTGAGGCCGTGGTATCACTCCGGTCGAGCGGGCCATTCATGCCGAAGTGTGGCTCTCACACGGTCGTATTGTATGGTTACGTTTGCCACCTTACTCGTCTTATAAGCCACTTGTTAGTTTTTCTGTCTCTAACGCCCACCAGTCTCCTTTCCATTGCCCTTTGAGCAAGTAAAAGTCTCTGGAGAGAAGCCTTTGTCGTTACCCAAGTTTCAGCTCCGATAGAACGCACTGGTTAAAAACTCTTGCTTTCAAATGGTTGGAGATCTTCATTTTAAAGACGAAATCTAGTTTGGAGAAAGCAGCCCATCCCAGTCGTATCCTCCTTGTCCATTCTAGCTTCCTGGCCTAGATATACATATTTTTAGACGCGATTAAGTTTAGTATAACCACTTTTATAATTTGTTTGCTGCCGGTTTCTGAGCACATGACTCGGTCGGATCACAGTTACACGTTAAAAATAAAATGTCTCTTTAAACACTCGACATTGGCAAAGTTAAATCGAAATTGGATAGATGCCATAACACCAGTTGGCCGACCTAGGTTAGTGTTGTAAAAATGCTCGTATCGACGCTCAAGCAGATTGCTAACGCTCAAGTCGGGACTCAACTGTAGCGCTCGACGCTCGAGCAGTGGCTTGAGCGTTATAGTGAAAAAGCATTTTTCGAGCACCGGACTCAGCGCTCGGTTCGAGCTTGAGCGCGCGTTTAGATTACATAGTTATGGAAACTGTAGGATAAATAGAATATTAGATTAGAATTTCAGTTTTATTTTTATTATTTATATTATAATAGTAGATAAATACTTACTTATTATTTGAATACAATATGCCATATGATCTATGTCATAAATGCAAAACAACAAGGAATATAATAAAAAATCCACAATTTATAATTGTTTCTGTTTGTTGTCTCCCAGGACTTGTTTATACTACCTAAGTCAAAAGACTCACCGTACCTACCGCCCGCCACAACTCCTAACATTTTTATTTATCACTTTTTTTTCATCTATCCGCATTTAAATATTTTAACGCTTGAACGCTTGAGCGCATAGCTCGAGCATGAAAGTCTGAACTCTTAATGCTCGCCAGCTTTAAACGCTCGAGTCTAAAAGGCACTAAAGCGTCGACTCAGCGCTTAACGCTCGACGCTCAGCGCTCACTTTTACAACCCTACCTAGGTATCGCTGGAAGGATGTCGTCGAGACTGATCTACGCGAGCTCCTGGTCTATCACGAATCTGGCGGTAGGAGTCAAACACTCCGAGTAAGCTGATGCAATTGAAAGGTTTTGAATTAGTTCCTCCAAGACACAAGTTTTAACCGCTAAAAGACGTCCCTTTTAAGTGCCAATCAGTTTTCAGGGTACCCCCTTGATGTCAAGCATTCAATCGGGATCCTTGGTGTCGACATTTCGAGCGATGTCCAGTTTCGTGGTCATCTGGAAGACAAGCTAAAATAGCTTCAAAGAAACTTGGTGTACTTAACACTTTGACAGCCGACTTGTAGCTCTTATGTATGAAACCACCCGTACCCAATACGTGATCGGCTGTCAAAGTGTTAATAGAGCGGGGCGGTATTTCACACCAGCTCATCGGTTACAACTCTATAAGGCACAAGTTCGGCCCCATATGGAATACTGCTCCCATCTCTGGGCTGGTGCACCTCAGTACCAACTACTTTCGTTTGACCGCGTACAACGTAGGGCTGCTCGAATTGTCGGTGATTTGACTCTCTCTAGTCGACTTGATCCTCTAGCATTGAGGCGGTACATAGCTTCCCTCAGCTTCTATACCGCATCTATCATGGGGCGTGCTCTGAAGAACTGTTTGATCTACTCCCTGCAGCCGAATTCTTACATAGAACCACTCGCAAGCGATTGTCATTCCATCCTCATCATCTCGATGGATAGTAATATTAATAATTATCACAACATCTCATATGTTGACCTGATTCCGTCTTTCGATTCTAAGTCGCTTAATCACTTGTGTTACAGATATCGGACAACAGAGGAACACAAATATATACTTAAATACATATATTACACCCAGACACTGAACAAACATAAGTGTTCATCGCACGAATGTTTGTCCAGGGTGGGGATCGAACCCACGACCTTTGGCGTAAGAGGCAGGGTCAATACCAATTGCGCCATCCGGTCATTCAATGGATGGCGGTCTAATACTGTGCGTTTCTCGCGGAACTTGCTACCACGTACCTCAGTTCTGTGGAACGGTTTGGCTGCAGGAGTATTTCCGGACGGCTACGACTTAGGGACATTAAGAAGAACGTACTCTTTTTTAAAAAAGGCCGATAAAACGCAAAACACAGGCGTTTTATTGAGTGACTGTGACTTTCATTGACTTCGACCGTTGACTACCCACTTATTCTCAATAAGTTACTTGACATTGGCAGGATATCTCAGGGTAGAGCCACAATATAAAAAAAAAACTAGCAAGATATAGCGCAGGATCGACCGAAGTAGCGATCTCTTGTTTCGGAGACCAAGACTCTATTTCGGTCGCTGAGCTAGCGGAGTGGTAGATAAGTGAGCATCCGAGAAATGCAGGTTTCTGAGCTAACTTTCTCCCCGGGATCTGCCAAATTATTAATTCCCTATGTACCGACACAATGTCGTCCTGTCTTTCTGGCTTAATTTGTTTGTTAGATTAAAGCTGTGTTTCTAATTATTCAAACGAGACATAATTAATGAGCCCACGGAATTTAGGCCTGCTTGTTTCGTTCGCTAGCGCCGCCATTTAATATGAATTTGTATGAACTGGCGTCCTGCCCCGGCTTCGCACGAGTGCAAATATTATGCATGTAATAGGGGTTAAAGTCCAGGACGTCGGATCAAGTGTGATGAAACTAAAGTGGGATTCGGCAGCTAGGCGCGGTAATGGCTCGTCTGTCACCTATGACATAAAAACAAGGGCGAGTCGTTCTCGCTCATGAAGGGTTCCGTAGCAGCAAGTAAGATATATGGAAGGTGAATTGCGGTTTACGGCTTATTAAAAAAAACTGCTCACTATATCTAGTTCAAACAAATTTTCGTTGTTAGTTTTCATCATTATGTACATCAGGGGGGGGGGGGGACCAATTTCCACTTTGGGAGCGTCTCTCTCCTACGGCATTTTTATGTACCCCTTCTTCATCTATATTCTCCCAAAAGAGAACACACTTAAAGAGAACACACTTTTGTAATGCTCTAAAGCGAATTAAATCTATTTTTGAAACCCTGAGTTTACTTTGGTAAATTCCATTCGCACCAACAAAGTACGAAACAAATAGTATAGGTGTTTGCCGAGAGATTTTAACCCCGGATTTGTTTTAAATAGATCTGGTTTAGGTTAGGTTAGGCGTCGCTAGTGTGCCCTACCCGTCACCTTAAGGAGAAGAAAAATCGATACTTCCAAAAAAGTACTTATTAAAATAAAATATCGCATTCAAAAACCACGAACTGAAAAGTGTAAAATAATATTTTTCACTTCATACATTTCAGATAACATTTTATAACAGTTCACTCAAAAAAAGATGTTACCGAAGTCGGCGCCCAAAATATACTAGGTATCTATGTAGATATTAATCTTATAATATGTACATTCAACAGGGATTGGGCGCCGACACCTTTTTTGAGTTCACTGTTATAAAATTTTATCTGAAGTCTACTGAAGTGGAAAAATATTATTTTATACTTTTTCCATTTATCCTTGCATTGTTTTTGAAGACGGTTTGTTTTCCATACAATTTTTTTTTCATGCTTTTCAGTGTCAAATTTTTTGGCAGCAGACCCCGGCAGAGATGAAGGGGGGGGGGGGGGACCTCCCTCCCTCGCGAAATAACTAGCAAACTAGTTGTGAGTACAGTATTAAAAGAGTTATCTTTGAACTCCTAACCGTTGAGGAGTTCCATCATCAGCTGAGCCATAAAATTAATAAAATCAAGCGTAAATACTGGTACAGCTTTGAAAAAAGATACGAAAACATTACATGTGCCTATAAAATTTGAGTGTTGCGCTCAATTTCTCTGGGACTCATCATCAGAACCTGGTATGGTGACAATTGGACCAACTCGGAAGTGGCAACTTCTTTTTTTTATTTGAAAGAACACTTTCAAATAAAAAAAATAATTCTGCAAATCGATCAATAATTGGCAGATAAATTACTTTCTTCTCTATAATATTTTAATAGAGAACTTGGTTCGCTAAAAGTATTATAGAGAAGAAGTTAATACAATCTTCACGACATTTCAGGTGCAGTATTCTTTTTAAAAGTATTTACTACCTATAACAGAAAAGTTACTTGACAAAAGAAGTTTTTCTAAGTTCAATTAGGTTATTACAACCTTATCTCATTTGACATTACGCTTAATATAACTTGTGAAAATACCATAATCCATTTTTTTTTTTTTTATTTGTCTAGTTCCATATTATCCGGTATGTAACGTGAAAGTATCTCGCTGACCCAATTTTAAACTTTTAGAGAAAAATGCTAATTCGCAATTCCCAATCGGAGTTTCAAAACATCTGCATCCCCTTAAACAAAAAGCGAAATGGCTTTCGAAGCATCTGAAATAATTTACATTTCGTCCGTAATCTTTTGTTTTTAATTTCTGTCCTGTGTTTATGGGTCGTTTTGGTGTAAACGACTTTCACAATGTTGCGACTATAAAAAAGAAAGGCAGAGAGCTATGATCTGGAGGTAAGTGTGGGATACACAATGTGGGATAGTGACAACATTACGCATTTAAATACGTAAAAAGTTAAATACGTTTAAAGATAATCTAATTCAACGCGAGCGAAGCCGCAGGCGACCGCTAGTAAAACGTCAATTCTATCACCGCGTACGTGAAACCGTGAGTGTACACGGCCGGCAAATGAAAAACCAAGGTTTTTCATGCCGGGCGTGAAGTGTAATAGAAGCTATATTCGAAAGAAATAAAATTATTCTAATACAACAAGGCAAGACTAGATGGACGCTGGGCTTTATGCAAATCGAAACGCACAATTGTATTGTGTTTGTTGTTTTCTTTTTGTTGTATGCTTTGTATTGTACCTGTTGTGTCTCGGTCTAGAATGTTGACTTTCTGTATTAATATTTAATTATATTTCAATATATATCTGCCACATTGTACACTTCTTTTAATATGTAATATACGTGTATAATATGTCTATTCCCACCTGCATTAAATATTGTATTCCTTCTTTTAGGTCCTACCTAACTCACTCTCAACCAGGTCCCACCAGAATACCAGTGCTGCTGCGGCATCGCAGATAATGCCGTAGCAGCAAATGCTGAGGCTGGGACCTGATTGGCCACTCCCTTCACTTATTCCTTACAAAATGTAATATCCACCATTCAATGTTTCCGCTGTTGCATGTCATTCTGTATTATTGTATATTGTTTGTGGCCAATAAATGTATTTTCTTTCTTTCTCACAAATCCATGCGTGCGCCATCTATTCGTACGGATCGGAACTAAAATCTCCGTACATACATTTAGCGCGCTTGAAGGCGCGTCTATACAGTGAGTAAAGAATAAACAAAATATAAAACCAGAGTTTGAAATGTGAACAAATAACACGGTCAATATTTGACGTGGTATGATTTTCAAGTTCAAATATTTACCGCAATATTTCACTCGTGATTTCAAACTTTGATTTGGGTTTGCCCTCACGTAAAAATAAAAATAAAACTCAATCGATTCAACTTCGGTGGGCGATCATGTACGCAGGATATTTAAAATGCACAAATAAATAATAAATTGAGACAACATCACATACATTGTTTTAGTCCCAAACTAAGGAACAACGAAGGTAGGTACCACAAACATCCACACCCAACACAAATATCTGTTTCATCAACAAACATTTTTTTTTTGGTCAATAAGCCAAGGCTTGATCACAATCGCACCTGATGGAAAGCGACGATGAGGTCTAGGATGATACGCGTTTGCCTAAAAGATGCCTGTTCACTCTTGCCTTAAAGATGCCCAGATTATAGTGTATGTATAAGATTTTAAACTTTCGTGTTGCATTATACAAATAATTAATGTACACGGGACAAAACATATCTCCAGTCCGCTTGTGACCACGACCGTTGTAACGCGATCGAAACGTCAAGCTGTGAGTACCTATATCTTACTACGAGTATGTACTTACATAATGTATGTATGTATACAAAAATGTATGTGAAAATACATATTTACTCTCTATTCCCTTATTGTCACTATATTCGAATGGGATACCAGTGTGACACCACGACCAAAGAGAGATCAGCCGCAGAACCACCGGCCTAACGTGTTATCGAGGCGGGAGAACAAGACCGCCAACTTCCAGATTTCGACTGGGACTGCAAATTTCTTGCCGATGTACTGAGCTGGGTAGCGAACCCGGATCACCAATCGAGCGACCCTCTAGTCATTGCACAAGCGAGTCAAGGGTATTCCGTATAGAAAGATTTTTTTTAGTGGCACAGTATATTGACTCGCTTCAGCCTGATGGTAAAAGGAAAGCCCGTTGGGAGCTATCGCGTGTGAAATATCCGCTAGATGGCGTGCTTATGAACCGAGATCCAACTTCAATATCATTGGCTGATTTATTCGTTAATTGACAATTTGACATATCACGTCTAAAAATACCCAATCAGCTTGTAGATCGACCTCAGGAGACCTATTTTTGAATTACTCGTATGACTTAGCGTCGTGACGAGTGCACGATTTCTACTAATTTTCCTTCGACATACGAAATTCCGCATTTTTGAATAGAGCTCCAGGAGCTCTATTTTCGATTCACTCGTATGACTTAGCGTCGTCGCATGCGACGTAAGTCACATTCGCAGTGACATGAAGCCGATTTTCCTTATTTTTGAATCATTCGATTTCAATGTTGCGAATAAAAATACGGAAAATTGACATTCTAACCCTTCCATGCAGAATTTTACAAAGACCGGTAACTTCCGCATTGCAAACGGAACGCAAAAACCATAGATTATTGGCTGAATATGAAATTCTTTGCTTTTTTGTCACAAAAAACTATGAATGTCACATTGTGTTAACTGTCAAAATCAGTCAAATCAAAGTTTTGAAATTTATAATGATAAATAAGGCAAGTTGCGGCAAGACGCAGAGCCATTATATATAAAAAAAATTATAATAAATATTTCACAACATCACATACATTGATCTGACTCCGAGATAGGTAGCTCAAGCACCTGTGTTACGGATATCAGAATCAACAATGGGATTACAAATATATACATATAATACTTTTCTTTTGTAAATACATACAATACATAGCAAACACCCAGACCAATACAAACAAACATGTTCATGTACACAAATGCTTGTACTGTGCCGGGGTCGAACCCGCAACCCTTGTATCAGAGGCAGCGTGCACTACCACTGTTCCAATCGGAATATAATACGGAAAATTGTCATTCTAACCCTTCCATGCAGAATTTTACAAAGACCGGAACTTCCGCATTGCAAACGGAACGCAAAAACCATAGATTATTGGCTGAATATGAAAATCTTTGCTTTTTTGTCACAAAAAACTATGAACAATGTCAATGTCATATTGTGTCAACTGTCAAAAACAGTCAAATCAAAGTTTTGAAATTTATAATAATATTGTTTATGCTTGTTGTTGCTATTGACAACTATTTTGACGTTGCTTCTACCGCTCGCTTTAAGTCACTCGAGCAACGAGTGGGTGGGGTCACTCGTTGCAGACGAATGATTCAAAAATGCGGAATTTCGTATGTCGAAGGAAAATCAGTAGAAATCGTGCGCTCGTCACGACGCTAAGTCATACGAGTAAATCAAAAATAGAGCTCCTGGCCTATAGTAAGCCATCTTGCGAATTTTTCGCATGCGATAGCAACGGACGTAGCGATGTGTTGGCAGTGTTGGCACTGCTATAGCGGCCCGCGAGATGCTTCTTCACGCTTCGTTTGAAGGAAGCCATGTTGTAAGACGGAGGTAACATGTGCGTCGGAAATGAGTTTCATTTTTATGCGCAAGGCGGAAAAGAGTTATGCGAGTAAAAATGAATTCGAATTGCATCACCATACCCTTTAAAGGGTTAAAAAAACATTGATGACGGAGTTGTAACGTAATAAGTATAATGGGGTTATTGTCACGTAGGGAAAAGAACAAATACGATTAAATAAAGAAGGTTGAGTATTTATAATGTATCAATACGGGGATTAACACAATATTTATTATGTGAAACAACATTGTGTACTCACATATTTGGCATGTTGTTTCACATAATAAATATCGGGGATTGATCCCCGTATTGATACATTAGAGTTATAATGCAAAGCGAAAATCTAAAAAAAGAAGGCTGAGTATTTATTGAGCGTATTGATAGATAGATACTCTTTATTGCACAACATACAAAACTTAACAGCTAGGTATACAGAGATACAATGTACAAATTAGGCGGTCTTATCGCTGGGAGTGATCTCTACCAGACAACCTTCAGGTAAAGGACATTAGATAGAAGAGGGGAGGGTGGTGCAATCCTTTTGATTTTGAACATTGATTAAGTAAATTTATAGTATTGGTGTCAATTTAGTGAAAGTTTTTTATAATAATTAATAACCAGATAGATGGTCCATTTTTGGGACACTGGAAGTACTTACACTACACTAATAATTGGATATACTAACATAGTTTTTAAGCACCAAAATGTTACTAACGAATTTGTATGGATTTATTGATCTGAAATAAAAGCTGAATAATAATAACTCCGAGTAAAAGTTTTTTATTCTAAATTACCAGGGAAGCAGAAATCAAGTGCAAGTAGTTTTTTTTTAGTTTAATAGGATAGTTGAATAAATAGTGAAAGTAGGTACCTACTTTCATGGTAAATTTGACACTGAGCCGAAAGGCTAATTCATATCCTAACGATATAATTCAATTTAAAACATAACTACACAAAAACACCACGTTTCTCCCCTTTGAAAGCTATTTGTTGTCATTTCCACTTCGCCAGGCAGGTGGTAATTAAAAATCTTAATTAATTCCATCGATAAAGTTCATAACAAAGTGATAATAACTTTGCTGGGAAAGAAAATCTTTTAGGGTTGGCGACTTAGGAACTTCTTATCTAAATGCTGTCATTGTCATTTTCTAAATACTTAAATGTAATTATTTCTTATTTAATTTAACAGTAAAAACAAAATAAATAATATCAAACACTAATGCTTAATCTCAAGTGTTAATGAAAAAATCACTTGAAATTTTAACTGTTTTAATGATGTAATAGTTGCTTGCTTGTTTTTGTGATTGGCATGTTGTTTACACATACTTGTGGAATTACAGTCTACCATCATCATCATCATCATCAGCCCATTTAAGTTCCCACTGCTGGGGTACGGGCCTCCCTCAGTCACGTGAGTGCTAATTGCCATACTCACCACGCTTGGCAGACGGGTTGGCGAGGGTTTTGATATAAATGCAGAGTCTACCATGGCTGCCTATTGACTTTGTATAATTTTCATCATTTCATTTGCTGTAACTCTGTTGTGTGTGACTAATAAAATAAATAAATAAATAAATTTTCTTAGAAGTTGTATTTTACATACTAACCTTTTTTTAAAATTGGAAAGTAGCTATTAATGCTACTGCTCCATAAATTATGATTTAATGCACAATGTTTAGGAACGTGTTTTTCAGAAAAAAATATTTTTCAATTAAAAAGTTATTATTGTAAAAAAATTCAATCCTGCCAAGTTAAAAAGGGTAATTTTCAAATATTTTTTGTATTAGGATACAATAGTTCCTATCTGCTCTCTATTTAATATAAACCTTAAAATATAGTTTGAATTGCAAATAAAATTATACAATGGTGACTCTTTGCTTATTAAAAGAGTTATACATCTCATTGTGTCTAGAAAAAAAGGTTGTGAGTCGACTGAGTTGTCATTTGAAAAACTTGTTTTGTTTACAAAATCCTATGTTGTTTTAAAATCACACGATTCAATTAACGTGTCTCTATAATCACTCGAAATTGGCAGGATTATAGATGTGTCGCAAGACACATCGTCATCGTCAGCCCATTTAAGTCCCCACTGCTGGGGCACGGGTCTCCCTCAATCACATGAGAGGTAATTGCCGTACTCACCACGCTTGGCAGACGGGTTGGCGAGGGTTTTGATATAAATGCAGAGTTTTCCTTCTCTGGGTGCTGATGATCATGCCAGCAGCTTTACCTTAGTCACCTTTTACGACACTTCGGTAAGAAAGAGGGCGGCCTATTCTACTCTGCCGGGGACCACACGGCCATGTCGCAAGACACAGTTAGCAGCCATTAAAAAAAAAACAAAATCCTTGTAATTTTTCTCAGGAAATAAGGAATGCTTTAGAAGTGGTGACCCTAATATTGATGGACCTTCATCGGAATATCTAAGCAGACGTTTAATCTATTATATTGTATAAGAAGTCTTTATGAAAATTAAATAGCTTTTTCATTAGGTTACACTGGCATTTTCCAGAGGTTTGCAATTTTAGGTATACAATAATAATATCCACCAACCGATTACGGCTACGGCGGCCAATCTTAACGTTCGCCACGTACGCAGTATATATAATATTATAGTGCTTAAGTGTGTGCGCAAACACAAGTGCACTATCTATAGCCTTACCATCACATTCCGATGGGACACTACTGTGACACGACCGGAGAGGGATCGGGCGCAAGACAAACAGCTTAACGTGCTTTCCGAGGCACGGGGGTACAAGACCGCCAACTTCTAAACTCCGGGCAAACTCTAAGAATTGCTTATTGAAAACTATAGAATAAACATAGGATAGATACTCTTTATTGCACAGTTTACTAAATATAAAAGCTAGGTATACTGAGATACATTGTACAGTCAAAGAACAAAAAGGTTCGTCAGTTTAAATTGATTCGTTTGATATGCTATGAGCACTTATTACCTTTCGTCAATTTGTCAGAGTAATACCTGTTGCATAGAAAAATTATGCTTAACTGTTAGATCAGAAAGTCACTAGCGAGTGTGTCCTGCTCCTAAACCAGCTTGGCAATGCCAACATCGTAAATCTGATTTGGGTACCGGGACACTGCAATATCAGAGGCAACGAAGTCGCTGACGTGCTAGCAAAGGCCGGGGCAGAGAGCCCACTACTCGGACCGGAACCAATAAGTGGCGTTCCAGCCTGCATGGTCGATTCGAGGTTCGAGTTAAAAGAGTGGGAGCATAAGCAAAGCACTGAATATTGGAAAAGACTACCTCGACTAGAACAGTCTAAGGCGTTGATACAGGCGTTCGATCAGAGACGAGCTGTAGAAATAATATAACTGAGCAGAGGACATGTTAGGGCACTCACTCGGACCCTCACAGGGCACTGCAAATTAAATAAGCACCTGCACAACATGGGCCTTTCAGATACCAAAATCTGCAGGTTCTGTCGCGAGGACGAGGAAACGATTATCCACGTCCTCGGCGAGTGCATAGCGCTGCACCGGTGCAGAAGCCGGCACCTGGGAGCACACATGATCTCAGCAGACGAGATCAAAAGCTCCCCCATCAGCTCCATTCTCGGGTTTATCCTGGAACTGGAGCTACATGAGGTGCTGTAATAGGTTACGGGGCTGCCACAATAGATCATCTACTGGTCGCAGTGGCTATGAGACGCAGGGCTCACCCCATTTCTAACAAATAAAATAGATCAGAAAGTTCAGATTTGCTTGTAGCCACATTAATTCCTTTTGATGTAAAGGCCTCCCTCAATCAGACCACAGATCGATCCTGTGCCGCCCGCATCCAAAGGATTCTCGCGACCTTTACCAGTTCGTCGGTCCACCTTGTGGGGGTCTGCCACGGCTGCGACTTCCTGACGCGGCCTCCACTCGAGGACTTTTCCGCCCCAACGGCCGTCAGTTCTCCTCGCTGTGTGCCCTGCCCATTGCCACTTGAGACATGCAATCCTTTGGGCTATGTCTGTGACCTTAGTTCTCCTGCAGATCTCATCATTTCTGAAAAAAGGTTCATCATCAGCCGCAGTCCACTGCTGTGATCTATCCATGGATATTCGCATCCAGCTCTTGCCAGCCATCCTGCGCAGATCGTCCCCCCACCTAGTCAGAGGGCGCCCTACATTACGTTTGCCAAGACGCGGTCTCCACTCTAGAACTCGTCTACCCCATCGGTTGTCGGTTCTGCGGCTAATATGGCCAGCCAATGCCACTTAAGCTTGCTAATCCGGTGAGCAATGTCGATGACTTTGGTTCTCTGCCGGATCACCTCATTTCGGATTCGATCTCGGAGAGAGACGCCGAGCATTGCTCGTTCCATAGCCCGCTGAGCGACCTTTAACTTGTGGACCAGCCGTACCGTATGTGTCCACGTTTCGGCTCCGTATGGAAAAAAGGTTGGTAAAACTTTTTTATAACGGGTTTGTTGGTTTTTTTATGATAAAGGTATCATGACTATGACGAGATATGACTGATTCTTGTCGTGCAAGCGAAAATTTACCTTAAGGTGACGAACCTTTTTATTCTATGTACCATACGATTCAGGTACATATTGTTATTTTACATAGACCAGGCATGTAAAGGTTGTTTCTGTGAAAATTAATATCCCTTTAACCACATGCTCTACCGTGTTACGCGTTATTAAGCCGACGAAAGGTGCCGTCGATAGTCTCATCAATATTGTAGGTATATATTATAAGCACCTGAAATTATTTTTATTAAAAAAATGCTATTATTCAGTGGATGAGTTCCTAAATGACAAAACATCCCAGATCTAATACGTAATTATTAAGTTAAGATTAAGATAGTTTTAAGATTATTTTAATTATGTTGCAATACCCTACTTAACAGGGTCATGTACATACATAGCCCTAAGAACCTATCTTTGTAAGTGTCATATGTACATTGTGCAATATTAAATAAATAAATAAATAAATATTTACAATAAGTAACTGGCGAGTTTATTGCCGGATCTTCTCGACCAGAAACAACTTTCCGAGCCGGTGGTAGGATCGCATTATGTTTATTTACTTTTTTTAGTATATTTTATGTATCAACATATATATGTATTAACATGTAAATTATTACATAAGTACTTATAAATAGTCTTAAATCATAAGCCTATGCAAATAAAGAATTATTTGATTTGATTTGAATATCCAGGGGAAATATTATTACAAATATTTTACCACCAGTTCAGACGCGTTCAGTGGCCTAATTGGTAGAACAGCCACCCGGATTGTGAAAGATGTGGGTTCGAGTCCCGCCTGAACACGAGATGAAAAATTTGAGTGTGTTATTTAATTATTTTGAACAACGTTTGAAAAAAAACATCTTTTCATACAAAATGGGTCCAGTTATGTCCGTGGGAGAACATGAATGGGCCGGCTCCACCGGAGTGATACCACGGCCTCACAAACAACCGACTTGAAGCAGCACAGTGCTGTGTTTCGCTGCGTGAGTGAGCGTACCGGAGGTCCGATCCGGGGGAAGGGGGGGTTAAAGGTTGGCAGCGCACTTGTGTCCTATGGGCGGCGGCAATCGCATACCATCAGGTGATTCGTCTGCTCGTCTGTCACTTATCACATAAAAAAAAGAAGTGACTATTTAGTATAGGGAGTCGAAAATTTTTCCAAAAGTCGTAGAACAAACGTTATGTTTATTTCTTTTTTAACGGAAACACACCTGCCTATCAGAAAAATTACATGACACATATTGGCAACACATAATAACAATAAAGTTTCCACAAATAAAGTAACATTGTTTTGAATGGTTGCTTGAAAACGTATTTGAATGGATCATAAAGTCTACTGATACATCCTATATAGCCGTTGACGGGAGAAGCACCTTATAAATAAATAAATATTCCACTACATCACTAACATTGATCTGACTCCGAGATAGGTAGCTCAAGCACCTGTGTTACGGATATGGGTCATTCTTTCGGATTCTTAGCGTCTTAATTCGCTGGGCTCAAAAAGATTGTTCAAATTAGAATTTTAAATTGAAATAAGAACACGTGAAGATACCTACCCTTCTTTTAATTTAAACTTCTTCTGATTTCAATATTGGACGTATGAGCTCCTTTTATACAATATTTTTCTGGACTTAATCAGGAATACCCAGATTAAAGTCCGAAAACTCTTATTAATTTATATGACAGCATTTCGTAAAAACGATATTTTAATACGCTAAATAAATAACTCGACAAATATTTCGCCATTGTTCTTTATTTCGTATTTCTAACTTAACTTCTAATTTGAACAATATTTTTGAGCCCACCGAATGGACAACATTTCAAAATTGCTAAGTTCTGAAACAAAAAATACCATTTCTTTATTTACTTTTCCGCTGCGCGAATATATATTTATTAATTTTTTATATTGCTTATTTACTGAGAAAAAAATTAAAAATTAAAAAACGTCAGATGACGTCATCGGACGGCAGAATGTAAAATATTTCTTTGCTTAGCACATTATAGTTTTAAATTTACGAAATGCCAAACCTATGACATGCAACTGTCAAAAAAAAGACAACTTGTCAACGTTGAATGAATGAATGACGTTGACAATGTTGACACTAGTATTATTTACCTTTGACAGTAGTACCTTTTTTTTATTAAAACAATGATAAGCAAAAGAAAATAACTGTATTCAGCCGTCCGATGACGTCATTTGGCGCTTACGTCTATTTAGAATATAAAGAATTTTAATAATTATTTTATGCATGAAAATGGACAAATTTTGAAAAAAGAAAAAATATGGGTCTGTTCATTTTATGTCTATTTTCATATAAAAAAACAATATCGACATGTTAAAAATATGAAATGTTGTCCATTGAGACGCGAAGAAACCGGAAGTTTAAATTTCGGAGAATCACCCATATCAGAATCAACAGTGGGACTACAAATACATAATTCTAACAACAATAATTCTCACAACATCTCATACGTTGACCTGATTCCGTACTAAGTAGCTTAACTTGTGTTACAGATATCAGACAACGGAGGAACACAAATATATACTTAAATACATATATTACACCCAGACACCGAACAAACACTAGTGTTCATCGCACGAATGTTTGTCCAGGGTGGGGATCGAACCCACGACCTTTGGCGTCAGAGGCAGGGTCACTACCAATTGCGCCATCCGATCAGTCAAACATATATACATCTAATACTTATCTTTTGTAAATACATTAATACATAGCAAACACCCAGACCAATACAAACAGACATGTTCACACAAGTGTTTGTAGTGTGCGGGGACCGAACCCGCAACTCTTGCACCATAGGCAGCGTTCACTGCCACTGATCCTAACGGGTCATCACCTTGAAGCATTAAATATTCGAAATGGGACTGTACACCTAGCTAATCCGAAACCTGTCCATAAAAACCTTAATGGACAATTTTATACCCACAAAATATCCGATGTGCTCCAATAATGGCTGATAGAAGCCATGTTGGACTGTGTAATGTCTTTATTGGTCTATAAGTCAGAATAAGTGCTGGGACTAAGAGAAAATGCTTGCAATTAGTTTTTTAGGATTTTGCAAGTCTAGTAATTAAGGATGACGGGTAGGGCACACTAGCGACGCCAAACGATTTGAATTTTCAGCTACTAAACCGGATCTATTTTAAACGATTTCGGGGTTACAACCTCTTGGAAAACACGTTTTTTTTTGTAATAGTTAGGCAGACGAACAGACGGATCACCTGATGTTAAGCAATTTCCGCCGCCCATGGACACCCGCGACACCAGTAGAATCACAAGTGCGCTGCCAACCTTTGAACCCCCCTATCCCCCGGATTGGGCCTCCGGTACCCTCACTCACGCAGCGAAACACAGCACAGTGCTGCTTCACGCCGGTTTTTTGTGAGGCCGTGGTATCACTCCGGTCGAGCCGGCCCATTAATGCCGAAGCTTGGCTCTCCCACGGTAATATTTATTCTATTTATTAAATAATAGTATAAGTGTTTACCGAGAGGTTGTAACCCCGAAATTGTTTAAAGTAGATCCGGTTTAGTGGCTAAAAATTCAAATCGATTGGCGTTGCTAGTGTGCCCTACCCATCACCTTAAAGGTGAATTGATAAATTTCATATTGATGGCCGTCCCAAAAATGCCGAAATACTAATTTATAATATATACTTGAGTGGGGTGCCTATTGAAAGCGTGAATTAATTTGTACTTAAGTAAAATAGAAATTAGAGTCTTTAAAAAGCGTAAAATAAAAAATAAATTAAACTGCAGTTTCATTTTATTTTTAGACTATTAACATTTTTGTTAGCCGTGTTGTCCCCGCCAGAGTAGAATAGTAGTGTCGTAAAAGGCGACCAAGGTAAAGCTGCTGGCATGATCATCAGCACCCAGAGAAGGAAAACTCTGCATTTGTATCAAAACCCTCGCCAACCCGTCTGCCGAGCGTGGTGAGTATGGCAATTCTCGTGCACATCATGTGATTGAGGGGGGGCCGTGTCCCAGCAGTGGGGACTTAAATGGGCTGATGATGATGATGATGATAAACATTTTTGTCGGGGGTTTTCCATTTTTTAATTTACTTGTTTTTCTTTTATTTTTATAAAGCACTAGTTGCCTCACTTCTCTCTGGTACTTAAATTTGCTATTAGTTCCTTTCAACAATAGATGGCGCTGGACGTCGACTGAATCGCGTTAGTGTTACATTCTGGCGTTTTTTTTAATGGTATAGGTGGCAGACGAGCCGACGGATCACCTGATGGTAAGCGATTACCGCCGCCCATGGACACCTGAAACACTAGTGGTGTCACAAGTGCGCTGCTTACCTTTTAACCCCCCTTCCCCTGGATTGGGCCTCCGGTACCCTGACTCACGTAGCGAAACACAGCGCAAGCACTGCTTCACGCTTGTTTTCTGTGAGGACGTGGTATTACTCCGGTCGAGCCGGCCAAAGCGTGGCTCTTCCACTGTTGCGTGCTGTGCCTTTAAATCTTGTTATAAATAGAATTGATCAAGAGGCTATTTATTAACCATACATCTTTTGAAATACGTTTAATTAGCACCGCCTACGTAGACCTGGCTCCCATAAGCGGTTTACTCGTAGGTCGTAACCGGGTTATGGCTCAAAGCGGGAATAACGTGGTTAGATTGCTGATTATGGGAGGTAAATGTGGAACAACCGCCAGTATCCTGATCAATCTAAGTAAAGTTAGAATGGTAAGGCTTGGACGTGGAACTTATACTACCTACATAGAGCTTTAATATTTTCGCGGAAAACATTAGGTACTTACATAATGGCCTTCTCAAAACATTTGTATCATCATCATTTCAGCCAATATTCGCCCATTGCTGGATATAAGCGGCACAGGACGGATCTGTGTGGAGATCTCGTACATTGGGGGAGCCCAAAGTTCTCTACATTTTAGACAATAGACGCCGACTGCTGGACATAGGCAGCACAGAACCGATCTGTGTGGAGATCTCGAACATTGGGGGAGCCCAAAGTTCTCTACATTTTAGACAATAGACGCCGACTGCTGGACATAGGCAGCACAGGGCGGATCTGTGTGGAGATCTCGAACATTAGGGGAGCCCAAAGTTCCCTACAATTTAGACAATAGACGCCGACTGCTGGACATAGGCAGCACAGGGCGGATCTGTGTGGAGATCTCGAACATTGGGGGAGCCCAAAGTTCTCTACATTTTAGACAATAGACGCCGACTGCTGGACATAGGCAGCACAGGGCGGATCTGTGTGGAGATCTCGAACATTGGGGGAGCCCAAAGTTCTCTACATTTTAGACAATAGACGCCGACTGCTGGACATAGGCAGCACAGGGCGGATCTGTGTGGAGATCTCGAACATTGGGGAAGCCCAATGTTTTCTACATTTTAGACAATAGACGCCCACTGAAGGACAGATTAGGCACAGGGCCGATCTGTGTGGAGAACATTGAAGGAGCCCTATATTCTACACACAGATCGGTCCTGTGCCGCCCTCATCCAAGGGATCCCCGCGACGTGCACCAGATCGTCGGTCTACCTTGTGGGGGGATTCCCAGGGCTGCAAATTTCTTATATTCATTGGTAAGAATATTTATTTTATTTTATTTATATACTTTTCGTATCCAAACAACGGACGGAAAATAGCGAAGTCTTAGTAATGGTCCAGTTTTCACCTTGGTTCATCGTCAGCCCATTTAAGTCCCCACTGCTGGGGCACGGGCCTCCCACAATCACATGAGGGGTAATTGCCATACTCACCACGCTTAGCAGACGGGTTGGCGAGGGTTTTGATATAAATGCAGAGTTTTCCTTCTCTGGGTGCTGATGATCATGCCAGCAGCTTTGCCTTAGTCGCCTTTTACGACACCTCGGTAAGAGTGAGGGTGGCCTATTCTACTCTTCCGGGGACCACACGGCGTATCGATTCTATTTACCATTTTTTCTTGGACTATTTTGTAACATTAACGCTTGACTGCAATCGCACATGATGGATCGATGATGATGATAAGCTTTTTCTTAAAAGATGCCTGAGGGCCTGTTCTATGGCACTTGACATTAGAGTCGAATTTAAGATTTTTTACCTTGGTTACAGAACCCTAAATAGAGTGTTTAATTGAGGTTTGTCCACCATACCACTCAGATGCTTATCCGCAGATTTTGATGATATATTGTTGTATGCTAACACGTAACCACAGAAGTTTGTTTCTGAATAAACCTTTTACTCCCATCAATCATGACGGGACTGGTGCGATTAGCGGCTGACGAGCCGATTTGCTCACGAGATATATTAATTTTACCCGTTTGGGTATACATGTAAGCAATTAATTTTGGACAAATTTTCATACTTCGTGTTAAATTTCATTTTGACGTGATATTACCTTCAAAACACTCAATAGATCGGAGTTTGAAGGTCGCTCAATATATACAAAGAGGGAGGTCGTTTACGCCTGTCCTCAGGCAAACAAAACTAGCACTTAAAGTAACGGGTAACACTAGCGATGCCAATCGATTTTAATATTTAGCTACTAAACTGGATCTATTTTGAACAATTTCGGGATTACAATCTCTTGGCAAAAACTTATACTATTTTTTAAATACTTATACTTAACTTTAGGGTCTGCTTTTGTACTCGAAATTTGAATTACCGCCAAAAGCGGTCACTTATGGCGTGAATATAATATAATATAATTCTCACAACATCTCATACGTTGATCTGATTCCGTACTAAGTAGCTTAAGCACTTGTGTTACAGATATCAGACAACAGAGGAACACAAATATATACTTAAATACATAAATTACAACCAGACACCGAACAAACACAAGTGTTCATCGCACGAATGTCGAATTTCGGGATTACAATCTCTTGGCAAAAACTTATACTATTTATTAAATACTTATACTTAACTTTTGGGTCTGCTTTTGTACTCGAAATTTGAATTACCGCCAAAAGCGGTCACTAATGGCGTGAATCAATTTTTCGCGTACAAAAACGGACCCAACTTTATGCATGGTTATTTAATAAATAGTATAAGGGTTTGCTAGAGATTGTGTTTCCGAAAATGTTTAAAACAGATCCGGTTTAGTAGCTAAAAATTAAAATTGAATGACGGCGCTAGTGTGCCCTACCCGTCACCTTAAGTTAGCAAGAAAACAGATAAGTCTCAATGTATTAATGTAAAAGAAATATTTTTTGTGTGCGGAGTAACATAACTCTGTAACCATTCAACAAAGGCACGCACCGAGAGTCTGTGGTACGTAAATAACCATGAAAAAAAAGGTCGCTCAAAACTTTATGAGTCGGCTGATGCAATTAAAAGACGAATTAGTATTTAATCGTTTTCGCGTACTAATTCAGTAATTTCAGTTCTGTGGAACGGTTTGGCTGCAGCAGTGTTCCTGACGTCCACGATTTTTCTTCACAGACCTTCAAGAGAAGAGCGTATCCCTTTTTAAAAGGCCATTTATTAGCGATCTCTCTCGATTTCGCAAATGTTCATGGGCGGCGGTGATTACATACCTTCAGGTGACCCGCCTGCTCATTTGTCGCTTTCGCTTACCTGATAGAAAGTGTCTACCGCCGCCCAAAGCTCCAAAATTTAGTTTAGTAGCTAACAATTCATATCAATTGGCGTCGCTAGTGCGGTTTACTTTTCGCTTATCTAAATCCTATAACTTTTATACATCATCATCATCATCAGCCCATTTAAGTCCCCACTGCTGGGGCAAGGGCCTCCCACAATCACATGAGGGGTAATTGCCATAGTCACCACGCTTGGCAGACGGGTTGGCGAGGGTTTTGATATAAATGCAGAGTTTTCCTTCTCTGGGTGCTGATGATCATGCCAGCAGCTTTACCTTAGTCGCCTTTTACGACACCTCGGTAAGAGTGAGGGTGGCCTATTCTACTCTGCCGGGGACCACACGGCCAAACTTTTACACAATCTTTCGAAAAACGATTTTTGTCTCAAACCCTAAAAGAGATTTAATCTTTAAGCCTCTCGTTCCGATACTATACTTACGATAAAATGCGATAAAAGTTGGGGGACTAAGTTTGAAACTTCATTAAAGGTAATAGAGTTACTGCCGGTAATGGAATACCGATGCGTAAGTTTGGACCGTCGTTTACTTAAGGTTGGTAACACTGAAATGCTAATTTTTGTTATTATGATCACACTTTGCCTAGTGGGTCTGAAAATAGAAAATGAAACATGTATACTATTTATGAAGGGGTAAATACTAAAAATATCGGCGATGCTCGTAGGTAACCCGAAAACACGAAACGATTGCGCGATGTAATCCACACCTAGCGCCATCTATTGGTATAAAGTGGAACTAAATTTCTGAAACGAAGCGAGGGCGGGCCACTAGTTCTTTATACAGTTAAAGTCTACACAAAATAATGTACCACTCATTCGGAATGTCGATTTCTACCTACTAGTCTTGTGGTTTAACTACCGGGCCGTAATCTAGGGGTCACGATCGCGGGCACGATTCCCGAGTCGAGCAAAAAGTATGGTTTTAGTGTTCTAAAAGTATACTTTTTGCTTGACATTCGATTGGGTTTGTGATGACCAATCCGCATTAGGCAAGCGTCGTGATTAATCCTAACCCCATCATAGTAGCGATGACTTGATTTTTATGATGATGGAATTTGCATATTCTGTGCCTTTGCCCTGCACTAGGGAAGTATATAGGCTGAAAAATCACAAGCTAACAGAAATTAATCCAACACGCAGTATAAGATTAAGATCCATTCAGTTTCATTAGTCACGGATAATTTACAATAAAAATAGCCCGAATTTTCAGAATCTGAGTCAAGAGAAGCAAATTAGAAATACATAATAGAATATATACATAATAGAATTTTTAAATGTGGGAGAGCCACGCTTAGGCATGAATGGGCCGGCTCGACCGGAGTGATACCACTGCCTCACATAAGACCGGCGTGAAGCAGCGCCTGCGCTGTGTTTCGCCGTGTGAGTGAGGCTACCGGAGGCCCAATGGGGGGAAGGGGAAAAGGTTGGCAGCGCACTTGTGACTCCACTGGTGTTGCGGCTGTCCATGGGCGGCGGAATTGCTTACCATCAGGGGATCCGTCTGCTCGTCTGCCACCTCTCATATAAAAAAAAAACAAAAAAAAAAAACAAAAATAATTATAAGAGTCCACATTATATTATTTACTTTATATATTGTTTGGTTTTTATGATGCTACTATTTTGTTTTTTCTAAGCATTTTTCCATTTACTCATGCTGTGGTTAACCTATAATTGTAAGTGTAGTTAGCCAGAAGCAACCTTTGTTGCATGTATCTATTGCAACTTGCTGTAACTTATATAGTTTTTTAGATTTTCGCGTTGCATCATAACTATAATGTATCAATACGGGGATTAACACGATATTTTTTATGTGAAACAACATTGTGTTCTCACATATTTGGCTCGACGTTTCGGCTACGTTACAGCAGCCGTGGTCACTAGCGGACCGCTCAGTCCAGTCCGCTGGACGGATTGAGCAGTCCGCTCATGAATGTTGTTTCACATAATAAATATCGTGTTAATCCCCGTATTGATACATTATTGCTGTAACTTATGTTGGTAACCCTGTAATTAAATAAATACATATCAAAATCTGAAGAAGAAGTTTCCAACAATATTCACAAGTAAATGTACCCCTGTTTTACATTCTTTTATTTTTTTAGCTTTTCACAATCACCATTTGGGTTCAAACCTTTGTATGGGAAATATTTTACTTAGAGAAGGAAGAATGTTGACTTTAAAAATCATAACGAAAATGAATTTTGTACGCAAGCGACGGCGCGACGGCGCGACGGCGCGAGGGAAATGTATTTCATGTAAATGCAGGTTTCCCTTATGAAAAGCTGCTTTACATTTAAATTCATCATATTTTTATTTTACATGCTAAAAGATTGCGGTGGTTACGAGGTTGACGTTTTCTTCCTATTACAAAAGGAAAGTTTGTTTTTGTGCGAACGTGAATTTGGGCCAGGGTAATTTTTAATGTTCCGTAGCCAAATGGCAAAAAACGGAACGCTTATAGATTCGTCTGTCCGTCCGTCCGTATGTCACAGCCACTTTTCTCTTAAACTATAAGAACTATTCTATTGAAACTTGGTAAATAGACGTATTTTGTTAACTGCATTACGACTTTAACACAAAAATTGGAAAAAATAAAAAAAATGGGGGGGGGGGGGTCTCCATAGTTGAAACTGAAACTCAAAATTTTCATCAAACCTGTGGGGTCTTTAAAAATGATGTTGAGGTTTTTAACATATTTTTTTTTTCAAACACAATACTTTGCGATAAAGACGCTCCCAAAATGGTAAATTGTGATTTGGGCTTTGAAATCGGGAAATGTTACTAACTAATAAATGTTTATCAAATTAACAATAAGTTTGATGCGATTCCTGTCAACTAGTGCAAAATGTTCGACCGAATCCCAAGTTTTTATTAACAAAGAACATAGGATTGAAATACTTCCGTCTTACGTCCAAAGCTGTCGCTTTGGAGCCCAGGGTACGCTTGGACGGGGTAAACGAGTTCTAGAGTGGAGACCGCGTCTTGGCAAACGTAATGTAGGGCACCCTCTGGCTAGGTGGGGGGACGATCTGCGCAGGATGGCTGGCAAGAGCTGGATGCGAGAAGCCATGGATAGATCACAGTGGCGAACAATTGGAGAAGCCTACGTCCAGAAGTGGACTGCGATAGGCTGATTATGATGATGATGATGTACGCTTAGACCAATATTCTGGGATTGGTGAATCTGGTAATTACAATGAAGCGACTGTCGTCTGACCAACTAAATCATGATTACACATTTCAGAAACTATCCTAAACGTGCAGGTTTCCTCTCGATGTTTTCCCTCACCACCGAGCTAAAGGTTATTGCTGGACTGTGGGAGAGCCACGCTTCGGCATGAATGGGCCGGCTCGGCCGGAGTGATGCCACGGCCTCACAGAAAACCAGCGTGAAGCAGCACTGTTCTGTTTCGCTGCGTAAGTGAGGGTACCGGAGGCCCCATCCGGGGAAAGGGGGGCTTAAAGGTTGCCAGTGCATTTGTGACTCCTCTGATGTCGCGGGTGTCTATGGGCGGCTGTAATCGCTTACCATCAGGCAATCCGTCTGCTTGTCTGCCATCTATACCATAAAAAAAATCTATCCGAAACGTGCCGGTTTCCTCTCGATGTTCTTTTTCTCACCCCTTGCTAATGGTAGAAATACGCACATCATTTGAAAAATCCAGAAGTGCTTCATCATCATCATTTCAGCCAATAGACGTCCACTGCTGGACATAGGCCTCACCCAATGTTCTCCACACAGATCGGTCCTGTGCCTCCCGCATCCAATGGATTCCCGTGATCTTCACCAGATCGTCGGTCCACCTTGTAGGAGGCCTGCCACGCTGCGACTTCCTGTACGTGGCCTCCACTCGAGGACCTTCCCGCCCCAAAGGCCGTCTGTTCTCGCTATGTGCCCTGTCCATTGCCACTTGAGGCATGCAATCCTTTGGCCTACGCCTGTGACCTTAGTTGTCCTGCGGATCTCATCATTTCTGATATGATCACGCAGGGAGACTCCGAGCATAGCCCTCTCCATTGCTCTCTAAGTGACTTTGAGCCAGAAGTGCTTGCTCGGATTTGAACCACGACTTCTCGCATGGAAGGTGCGATCTTACCTTCTCAGTTATCATAGCTCTTAGGCTGAAAACGTTTTTCATCAACCAGATAAATTATAAAAGGAGTCCCGAAAAGGCTCCGCCGTAAACGATGGGCCCTTAATATAATAGAAATGATTTGTTGCGAAAATAACCAATGTCGTGCTTCACAAAGGGTAGAGATTTATACACTTGTACCGTTTTCTTGGTTTTGTAGTCTTTGGATTTCTTTTGTAGTCTTGTTTTTGTAACATGAGATAGTAGTTTTAAGAGTGTACAGTGTGATAAATAATAATAATATATATATATATATTTTTAAATTAGTCTGTAGAGTGCCACTGCTGGGCAAAGACCTCCCCCAATCCTCTCCATTCCTCCCTATCCAATGCCTTTACTTGCCATTCTTGGTGGGCCGATCGCCAATAATAATAATAATAATTTTTTTTTGCAAATAACTTAAATCTTTATTATATCCTTAGATTAAGGTAGGGCACACTAGCAACGCCAATCGAGTTTAATTTATAACTACTAAACCGGATCTATTTTAAACAATTTCGGGGTTACAAACTCTCGGCAACACGTAAACTATTTATCAGATAACTATGTACAAATTATGGGTGCGTTTTTGTACGCGAAAAATTGATTTGATTGATTACAAGCCAAAAGCGGCCACTTTTGGCGATAATCCAAAATTCGAGTGCAAACAGTTAACTATAAGTATTAAATAAATAGTAAAGGTGTTTGCCGAGAGATTTAACCCCGATATTGTTTTAAATAGATCCGGTTTAGTAGCTAAAAGTTAAAATCGATTGGCGTCGCTAGTGTGCCCTACCTGTGCACCTTAAATCAAAATAGCGGAAGATATCGTTCAACCGCGTGGACCGCTTAAATTAGGTACCGGTCGCCTATTGCACGCTTGACTCACCCACGCTTATGTCAAAAAATAGGTTTGTCTCTTTCTTCCAATATCAATTCAATTCAATTCAATTCAAATAATTCTTTATTTGCATAGGCTTGTACACAGCACTTACAAATCGTCATACATTTGAATGACTTAAAACTATTTATAAGTACTTATGTATAATTTACATGTTAATACATATATATGTTGATACAAAAAATATACTAAAAAAATAAATAAACATAATGCGATTCTACCACCGGCTCGGAAAGTTGTTTCTGGTCGAGAAGATCCGGCAAGAAACTCGCGAGTTACCTACTCTTTTTAATCGCCAACTTTTTTACAATGGTTTATTATCCTCATACCAAGTCATACAGTCTAATGCAACACAAAATAGAATGAAGCAAATTAAAAGCTAAATATGAGGTAAACCGAAGCGGACCAGTCCCCAAAGGTGGCACCTGTTCACAAGTATGACGTATGTGTCAGCCATCATTTCACTCAACCATATTAGAGGGAATGTAATAACCCGCCACATAACGCCACCACCTCAGAGACATTTGAGTGAGCATGACTACTTAGGTTCCCCTCATAGGTCACAGAGTACTTAATCCAATACTAATAAACTGCAGGACGAGGTGTACAATAGTAGGTGGTTAGCATCTTGTCAATTGTTTGATTAATCAAATATCGTACAAACGAATCACTCACTGAGATGAAGATCCTGGTTCACTTTACCTTAAAGTTACCCAGATTATTGTTAGATACAAGTGAGAATGATTAATACCTTCAACCGATTACGGCTACGGCGGCCACTCTCAACGATCAACCACATACGCAGGATAAAAAGAAAATCGAAAACCTAGGTACAATTTTTTGTGCCCACCCCAGGGATCATACCCGGGATCTCTTACGTAGCCGTCGCCTAAAAGACCTACTAGCCACTGCGCCACCGAGACAGTCCGATTGTCACAGGACCTTCTTATCATCAATTGAGGAATTCTTAACCGACAATCCCAGAGCTTTTTGGCGGTACATTAATGATAGGAAGAAATCTCGCGTTACAGTACCTCATACCATGTTTTTCAAGGATAAGAACTCAGCTGGCGATCAGGGAATATGCGAACTCTTCTCTGAGTATTTTGGATCTGTCTTTGAGAAATCTTCCTGCCCCCAGTTGGATACGCCTTTGAATATGCCTGATGTCTGTAACTTTACCTTCCACAGTTTAACTATAACGCAACGAGACATAGTCCTGAAGGCTGGGCAGTTAGATACACATAAGGGCGCCGGCCCCGATGAATTGCCACCAAGACTTATAAAAGAGTGCAGAGAAGCTTTGTCCCTCCCACTTGCTATATTATTTAACAAGTCAATTACTACTGGTGTTTTCCCTACTCGCTGGAAGTTAGCACACATCATACCAATATTTAAATCTGGTGATAAATCCTCATATGCTAACTATCGTCCCATCAGCATCCTATCTTGCATTGTAAAACTTTTCGAGTCACTGGTCTATGGTCCCCTCTACAATCATCTAAATAAGTACATCTCTACAAAACAACACGGTTTCGTCAAAAGAAGATCCACTTTAACTAATTTATTACAGTTTAAAAACTATCTTTGTCACGCGTTCGCATCTGGAGGTCAAGTGGACACCATCTACTTAGATTTCAGCAAAGCATTTGATAAGGTCGATCACTCTCTCTTATGTGTCAAGCTTGCACACTATGGTATTCATGGTTGCTTGCTGAGATGGATTACCTCATACCTAAGTATGCGCAGTCAACTCGTAACGGTTAACGGTTTCTTTTCATCACCTGTCGATATCTCGTCAGGTGTGCCGCAGGGCTCACACCTTGGACCTCTTATGTTTGTCGTCTTTATAAACGATTTAGTTGACCGTTTATCCTGCCCAGCTCTACTATACGCAGACGATCTAAAATTATTCATTAACGTTGAAGACAAAAGACATTGTGCAGCTCTTCAAAACGACCTTATTGCCGTTTCAAATTGGTGTCAAGAATCCAAAATGAGTCTCAACGTTGAGAAATGTCATGTCACTTCATTCACAAATAAGAAAAATAAATTGAGTTACGCATACCACATACATGACAAAAAACTAGTCGTCAGAGATATCGTTAGAGACTTGGGAGTAATATTTGATACCCAACTGACATTCCGTCCTCACATCGAGCATATAGTAAACAAGAGTAACAAACTCCTGGGGTTCATACTAAGGTCGACCAAAAGCTTTCAAGCTCCTGAAAGTACTCTCTGTCTATTTTTTAGTCTGGTAAGGAGCGTTTTAGAGTACTGCTGCCCAGTATGGAGTCCTTATTACAATGTTCATGTTAACAATGTAGAACGGGTCCAAAAAAAGCTCCTGAAACTCCTCTCCCGTAAATTCAATTATGGCCGATCGCTCCGCAGCTATAGTGAGAGGCTGTCTAAATTCAAAGTGATGCCATTGCGAGTTCGTCGTGAACGTTACGATTTACTGTGTCTACACAAAATTATGTACTCTTCCGTCGAGGTTCCTGATCTTCTATCCTCTATTAACATCAACACACATTTTAGAATTAGATCACCAAACATATTTTCATTAAAAGTATACAAGAACAACACCTCGTATTATAACCCCTTGACCCGTATGTGCCGGACCTACAACGAACTGGTTCGAGGTGGCAGAGACATTGATCTGTTTGACCGTAGTTTCCCCAAATACAAAAGGAAGGTTACACAAATATTAGAGGCTGAAGTATCCTCGGCCTCACAGGACCTTTAATATATTTTATTTTTATGTGTTTTTTCTCTTAAGTAATAAAGCAAATTATACTTTTATACTCATGTTGTGTACACTACCTGTAGGTTATTGTCTGGTCTTATTTATAATTATTTGCAAAACGTCTCAAAATGTCAACGATGGTAACCTGTAAGTGTACCTTAAATAAATAAATAACTAAATAAAGAAATAAATGAAGACTTTCGTCTTGAGACACTGAGGTAGATGGGCCAAAAACTGTCTGTGCGGTGTCTGCCTATAATTTAACACTCCACGTAATAAAGCGTGTGTCCACGATATTACGACCGTTGGGTGTAGTAGTTAGGCTTCAATACAATTTGTGGGGTGACGTCACTGATCACGCCCCGCTGGCATGGTCCGTCGGCAGAAAAAGTATAAAAAAGATTCTTTTTTTATTTGATACGAGATGGATCACCTGGTGGTAGGTAAGCGATTGACGCCCATGAACTCTCACAACCCGAGTTGGGTAACAATTAGTGTGCACTTAACTCTTAAACCACCTTTGATGGCGCGCACTCTACACCGTACTTAAAAGCGATCTGTACCTCAAATAATCGAATGAATATAATGTTAATCGTGTAGGGATATTCAACCAAAAATAAAAAGCCCCATTCTAATTAAAATAAAACGTATTATTCTCTCGTTCAAAGATATAAATACATTAATAACTTGGTAAAAAGAAAAACCATGCATGGCACACAATTTATGCGCTTTGATTTCGAACAAAAAGAAATAAAACCGGCAGCGGATCGATATACAATCCTCTATCTTTTCAATAATTTTGATTCACATTTCTCCAAATAAAAGTACTAACAACTTCCATTCCATTATTATAGTATTCGATTCACGATTATTTGAAGGACAAATCGATTATTCACTTTAATCGGAGTTTTTTAGTAGGTCACCTCTCCATGAAGCTAAAATTGATAAACGTCAAATGTGGCCTATTAGTTTGGCTCTTGACAATTTAACACGGGACGTGGTATAGCGCAGATCTAGTTTTAAAACATTCTGCCAAAATCCCCGGGGGGAAGGGAAGTTTAGTGATGGTCTAGATATGAATAAATTAGTGACATTCTAGGAATGAGTTAGTTGCATACAAAAATGTTGATATTAGGTACACATGTACATACAAAAGCATGTATAATTGCTTATTTATAAGTAATGACATGAAATGATGAATTTTGTTTACGAACATAGGTGAATTACTTGCTCACAGGAGTGAAAATGCAGATAGATACTAGAAAATTTATACCTAATTTAATACCTCGGCTCGGTGGCCTAGTGGTCTAGGCGGTCACCAGGATATAAATAATAATAAATAAATATTTCACAACATCACATACATTGATCTGACTCCGAGATAGGTAGCTCAAGCACCTGTGTTACGGATATTAGAATCAACAGTGGGATTACACATATATACATATAATACTTTTTTGTAAATACATACTTACAATACATAGCAATCACCCAGACCAATACAAACAAACATGTTCATGCACACAAATGTTTGTACTGTGCGGGGATCGAACCCGCAACCCTTGTATCAGAGGCAGCGTTCACTACCAATGTTCCAATCGGGTCGTCGGATGGTGAAAGGGTTCAATTTTTGAAACAGTGATACAGTGTTAGTTGTCCATTCTAGTAAAAATGTAAATGCATCTAAAGGCTGGGCGTTGAAAATTTTCAAAATATTTCAAGATCTGATGTCAGGATCTGATGATGGGATCTTAGAGAAACCGAAGTCTTCAATAACTGATAGCAATAGTGAGTGAGACATTTGTTATTCATTCTTTCTATTACTGTCACAACACTAAAAAACATCGTGCACCATCGTTTGTTCGTACTACGATATCGCCTATTGTTTTTTGGGGTTATTACTGTCGTACTGTTATTCCGTGAAATAACGTTTATTTTATTAGAACATTACTTATGAATCATAAGAAAGATAAATTTGATTTTTCTGATCGTCGTTCGCAAATAAAAACTTCGCAACAACCATTTTGACGGGTTCCGCTCAGCGACAGATACGAATTCGAAATGGCGATTGATCGCGCCGATCTAGTTTTAATAAACGTACACGAATGTTTGTTCGTGTACTTTGGCAGAGGGGAACGCGTCCACATGCCACGTCCCGTGTTAAATTGTCTAAGGTATGGCTCGACTATAGTTCATTCATTACGGTCGGTTGGTCTACAGTTCGGTCCATTATACTCGTAGGTATTAATTGTGCTGAATTTAAGATATTTTTTAATTCATATCCGGATGGTAGAATCATTTGTTATGCTACTATTCCATTTCATGTTTAGTACGGGTTGAATGTGTTTTTGAAGCTTTTAAGTACAGTAACAGAATTCGCAGAGTTTTGGAAAATAGCAGGTACACTTAGCAACACATGGAGTTACTCTATTTGGTATTTGGACAGTCCTTACACAATTTTTTTATGTGATAGGTGGCAGACGAGCAGACGGATCACCTGATGGTAAGCGATTGCCGCCGCCCATGGATACTTGTGACACCAGTGGAGTCACAAATGCGCTGCCAACCTTTAAACCCCCACTTTCCTCCGGATTGGGCCTCACTCACGCAGCGAAAGACAGCGCAATGCTGCTTCACGCCGGTTTTCTGTAAGGCCGTGGTATCACTCATGTCTAGCCGGCACATTCATGCCGAAGCGTGGCTCTCAATTAAATTATTTTTATCACCATTTTTTTAGCGTGTCATTTCCAATTGCCTCTAAAGTGGTAGCTTCGGATCTCAAGGTACAGTCAACTCCAAAAATATTAATACACTTTAGGACCTTGTCACAATACTTACCTATAAGAAAGTAGAGGTCTACTTTCTTATATTATATATTGTGACAACGTCCTAAAGTGTATACATATTTTTGGAGTTGACTGTACGCTTGGACAATAAGTAAGTAACTGGTTAGAATGAGGTGACTGCGTTCGTATCCATTGAGCTACCCAAAAACCCGGCAACGCATCTCCACTCCCTCTGGTGTTGCTGATGTCCCTGGGCGGTGGTGATCACTTACCATCAGGTGACTCGCTTGCTCGTTTGCCCCCCTTTCTCATTAAAAAACTATCGATTCTCATCATCATCATCAGCCCATTTAAGTCCCCACTGCTGGGGCACGGGCCTCCCTCAATCACATGAGGGGTAATTGCCATACTCACCACGCTTGGCAGACGGGTTGGCGAGGGTTTTGATATAAATGCAGAGTTTTCCTTCTCTGGGTGCTGATAATCATGTCAGCAGCTATACCTACCTTAGTCGCCTTTTACGACACCTCGGTATGAGTGAGGGTGGCCTTTTCTACTCTACCGGGGACCACACGGCGTATCGATTCTATTTACCATTTTTTCTTGGACTATTTTGTAACGCTGCTTGACTGCACATCATGGAAAGCGACGATGATCATGATAAGCTTCTTAAAATATGCCTGATGGCCTCTTCTATGGCACTTGACATTAGAGTCGAATTTAAGATTTAGTGCTGGAGTGGCGTAGTCGCCACGTGGAGAAACATGGGACGTTTGAATGTGGGAGAGCTACGCTTAGGCATGAATGGGCTCGACCGGAGTGATACCACTGCTTCACAGAAGACCGGCGTGAAGCAGCGCCTGCGCTGTGTTTCGCCGGTTACCGGAGGCCCAATGGGGGGGAAGGGGAAAAGGTTGGCAGCGCACTTGTGACTCCACTGGTGTTGCGGGTGTCCATGGGCGGCTGAATTGCTTACCATCAGGTGATCCGTCTGCTCGTCTGCCACCTCTCATATATAAAAAAAAACGCAGTGTTGGATGCCCTGCGGCGCGATGGACCGACGATTTGAGAAAGATGGCTGGTGTGAGTTGGAGCATGCAGACTGCTCTGGACCAGGTCGGTTGGCGCTTTTTGGGGGAGGCATACGTTCAGCAGTGGACGGTCATAGGCTGTAATTGATTTATTAGAGATCTCACTCGTCTTTATAAATCTCTTATTCTACTTTAATGTCAAATGCATACCGTGGGAGAGGCTCATTTCGGCATGAATGAAACGTTAACAGAAAACGTGAAGCCGATTCGCTGCATGAGTTAGGGTACCGGGGGCCCAATCCCAGGGAAAAGACGGTTTGAATGTTTGCTTCGCATTTGTGACTCCACTGGTGTAGAGTCCACGGGCGGTGGCAATCGCTTACCACCAGGTAATCTTTCCGTTTGTCTGCCACCTATCACATAAAAAACTACATGAGAATAAAGAAGGGAACAGAGGTTTACTCTTTCCTTAACGATGTGTAGATTAAAGTTGTCAGAAAAAACAATTTAATTCTATAACCCATAAAAAGACCCTTTAGCTCCCAAGACATTATTCTTAGAAAAATTCAACGTATTAGCAAAATACTCCATGTAATACTTTTAGCCATGGCTGTGCTTACACAAAAGCCATAAAAAGCCCATAACAATTTTTCTGCTGACCGTCCCGCCCGTATACTTTATTAATACAATTTGTCGCGTATATTAACTGTTCGTACAATTTTCTATATTGCCTATGGTGGAAAACCATTTGTGGAACATAAACCTTATTGTATGGACTATAAATGGTAAAATAAATAAATATTTCACAACATCACATACATTGATCTGACTTCAAGATAGGTTGCTCAAGCACCTGTGTTACAGATATCATAGAATCAACAGTGGGATTACAATAGGCTTGTGTCCTATATTTTTCTCTTGTTAGTAATATAAGAACCCCTCAAAAGTGAAAAAAGCGGTAAAATAATGGATTTGTTAGCTTGGAAACTCTTAGAGATAGGACAATTTGAAAATTACTTAAATAGACTTGCCCAAAACGTTCCATTGGCAATATTGGGGGAGGCCTATGTCCAGCAGTGGACGTCTATTGGCTGAAATGATGATGATGATGAAAATGCTCCATACAAACAGCGACGCGAGGCGTGACGTCAGCCCTCACTAGTTTGTGCGCATCGCGAGATAGCTTTGTTCGATAGCTATATGAAATAGTGCGTTTATGAAAATGGTTTCTTAACAAAAGTTTCTATAAATTGAATCAGATATCGATTGCTATATACATATTTCGTAAATTTAAGACTAAAAATTTACTTGCCTATCTTTGCCTTTGAGGGCTCATAACAAAAATAATACATAAGATTCATTGATACATAAGATTGGCCGTGTGGTCCCCGGCAGAGTAGAATAGACCACCCTCACTCTTACCGAGGTGTCGTAAAAGGCGACTAAGGTAAAGCTGCTGGCATGATCATCAGCACCCAGAGAAAGAAAACTCTGCATTTATATCAAAACCCTCGCCAACCCGTCTGCCAAGCGTGGTGAGTATGGCAATTACCCCTCATGTGATTGAGGGAGGCCCGTGCCCCAGCAGTGGGGACTTAAATGGGCTGATGATGATGATGACATAAGATTCAAGCTGAAATTTTGTACATAGCTTTTTTTGACAGTTATTTCTCAATGCTATTTAAAAATATCTGCCAATATCTGACGTATTACACAAGCCTATTATATACCGTGGTATCACACTCCGGTCGAGCCGCCCTATCATGCCGAAGCGTGGCTCTCCCACGGTAAAAAAATCCTTAAGAAGTCCTTTGCTAGACCGGATACCCTAGGCTTTTCATCAGCCTAATACAACCGCTAGTACGATGATAGGCTTTATTCAAAAAGCCGCCTTTTCGGCAGCTGTTGGCGGAAGCCCAACAAAGTAGTTTTATGAGCAGAGGCGCTCGTTCTACATTTTAATTTTGGTTGAGGAATGGTTTTATGATCGGAAATGCTATGTACGTATTTTAGGGTCCCACATGGAAGTAGAAACCTTCGAATGAAGGAAATGAATAACTTAATATGTATGAGCTGAGCTCAGTGATTCCGAATGCGCCTTCTATAAGGGGGATCGTAGTTCGAATCCAAGCATGCACTCTGGATTTTCAAATCAATGTCCATATTATTTATACCATTAGCTCGGCGGCGAGGGAAAACATCATCAAACAGAGGTATTACCAACAAGAGAAAAAATAGGACACAAGCCTATTTGTAATCCCACTGTTGATTCTATGATATCTGTAACATAGGTGCTTGAGCTACCTATCTCCTATTGCCTTCAGGCTTACCTGTGAAAAGTGATGTTATTCCACTTCTTATGCTTTTCCGAATCATAGTGACAAAATTTTAGCGCCCAAATCGTCATAGTAAATAAATTTTCGCGAGGTGCGTTCGACGGTTTATTCCCGCTGTCCACCCTCCACTTGTCCACGCCGGGTGGACAGTGAAACAATTGTTTAAAAAATTCCCTTTGTCCACCCTCTCTTTCAACTGAAAAGGGGTGTACAACGGGTTTTTTTTTAATATTCGTTTCGATATCCACCCGGGGTGGACAAGTAGGGGGTGGACAGCGGGAATAATCGCGTTCGACAGGCATTGACATTGACGACTGCGGAGCGGTCCGGGCGTTTTCTGTTGAGTTTTCTGTTTGTTATTTGAGTTGCTTCAAATTGTGGGAGCAGACTAGGTCTTAGTCTTGTTATAATTCTATGAATATTCCTACCATTGGTTAACTTATGTAATTTATGGCTATTTGGTTTGCTATGAACTTTATCCAAAGCGCAATATTTCATACAGCTGTCAAACTTACTTGCCACGGGCAGTATGTAGCACGGAACTAGAAAATCCACGCTTCAATGTGACGGTTAGCGACGCCAATTAATTTAAATGGTTAGCAACTAAACCGGATCTTTTTAACAATTTCGAAACTGCAGCCTCTCGGAAAAGACTTACACCATTTATTTAATATTCATACTTAACTTTTGGATCTGCTTTTGTACTCAAAATTTGAATTACCGCCAAAACGGCCACTTGTGGCGTTAATCCAAATTTCGAGTGCAAATAAAAATAAAAAAGTAGTGCTCAATAATTAAATAAATATAATAAATATTTGCTGTAATGATTATGCCGTATCGCCGTGGTCGTATACTACCTACTGTAGCAAAACAGATTCATTATAATAATAAAATAAAATCAATGTATGTAATTTTGGGCATTATTAAAATCGAACGCCGGTCGATTTTAAGCACCTGTAGCTTTAGCCCGTGTAAACAGCATGCTTATTGATAGCAAATGTGAACAGTTTATCAAGCATGCTCATTTTTAGCATGCTTAAAAAGCATGCTACAAATGAGGATGTATAACAGTAGCTTAATTCTGAACGTGCAAGTTGTAACCGTAATCCAGTTGGTCTGATTCCCCTGTCTAATTCAGACTTCCCGAATTCTAGATTATAATGCTAGAAGTCACATACAACGTGGATTTTTTTAATAAGATAGGTGGCAGACAAACAGACGGATCACCTGATGGTAAGCGTTTGTCGCCGCCTACGGACACCCGCGACACCAGTGGAGTCTCTGGTGTCGCGAGGTGCGCTGCCAACCTTTGAACCCCCTTTTCCCGCGGATTGGGCCTCCGGTATCGTTACTCACGCAAGGAAACACAGCACAATGCTGCTTCACGCTGGTTTTCTTAACCTAGGTATCAGTCCGGTCGAGCCGGCCCATTCATGCCGAAGCTTTCCCACGGTCAGCGTGTTTTAGGGACGGAGATATAGAGGGTGTAGCTGTAAACATTTATATTTCTATAGTCCACCAACCAGTGTGACCAACATTTTTTCTGTGACTTTTGAAAAATAATCGACGGATTTTGAAAATAACGAATGTTGTTCCGAATGGTTGGTAGAATACTTGTTTCATTAACCATATCTGTGTATATTTACATCGCTTTGCATGTAAATGTTCACAGACACACCCTGTAGATAGATCTAATTTAGATACAGTCATGAAATCCGTTGCCCAATGTATTTTTTAGCTCTACGGTATCGCTGGCATAAATAAATGTCGGTTTGAAGTACATAATTTATTTTAATCTGTTTGTTTTATTAAGGCAAAGGTCACCCTCAATAAAATCGTATGAAAATACATTTATCGAATGCCTTTTAAAATAAAAATAGACTGTATCGCTTGAAAATATGTTTCATCGTATCTTTTAACGTGTGCTTTAGTTTCAAGCGATCAATGAAAATATTTCAAAACAAGAGTGGCAACCCACCAATAAAATTGTCCAGCGGTTGGTCGTAAAAATTTAGTGTGGACAGCGAAACGTATAGGGTATCTGACAGACGTTAGATTTTATGAATATTGCTGTGTTGCCAGTTTCGAGTCAACTTTGTTTTCGATGGCAATATCGCTGTATTTATGGCTCTCTTCCGAAACATTTCAGTAGATCCTTTTAAAAAAAGGGTTCCGTCGTTCGTTCGTAGGGCCAAATGGCAAAAAACGAAACGCTTATAGATTCGTTATGTCTATCCGTCTGTCCATCCGTCTGTATTTCACAGCCAATTTTTCCGAAGCTGTAAGAACTATAATATTGAAACTTGGTAAATAGATGTATTTTGTAGTGTCGGGCTCCCGCATGGGGGGCTTCACCTAACGTGAGGCCAGTCAATAGGCCATTAATGTATACTTTCAATGACATGACTCGGCATCTGTAGTGCGCCATGTATAATCTCAGGGCTTGAGCTGATGTTCTGAAATTCCACTGAGCTTTGGCTCACTTTCACTGCTGCGGCACACATGCAGAAAATGTAGGAAAGGGTTTTTAACCTCTTTATTTTATGCTGTACTCTTATTTCAATGTTTATAATCTTATATAATATCCGCCAATCGATTACGGCTACGTCGGACAATCAACCACGTACGCAGGATATATTATAGTGCTCAAGTGTGTGCGCAAACACAAGTGCACTCTCTATTCCCTTACCCTCATATTCCGATGGGACACCAGGGTGCAACGACGGGAGAGGGATTGGGCGCAGGACCAACGGCTTAGCGTGCTTTCCGAGGCACGGGGGTACAAGACCGCCAACTTCCAGACTCCGGGCTGACACTAAGAATTTCTTACCGAAAACTTAGACCGGGACCTGTGCAGCCGTCGCTTTAGAGTGCGATCCACTAACCACTACGCCACCGAGGCAATCTTATATACGCATGTATTTAAATATCGGTCTAGATAAATATCTATTTAGCTACTTCATATCTTTTAGTTCAAACTAGCGTGTAAGGGCCATAATATCACACGATACTTTTTAATGCTAAGACACACCGTGTGTGCTGTCTCTAAAGGGCAAATAAATAAACAAACAAGGCAGCTGTGTATATCTGCCCTGATTAATAGCTCGTATGTTTGAACTTGGCCGCCGTTTACAAACTGTGGTTAGCGCACATGTTCGGATTTATGCGTGTTCGCTGTTTTCGAGTTAGTTCATTATCACTTTATAACTTGAAAAGAGGAGGGTCATCTATTTAGTGCTGTTATTTAGTTATAAATTAAGTTTCACTTTGGATTTTATAATCTATAGTGACCCGCCCTCACTTCGTTACGGGACATTAGTTCCACTTACTGATAGATGGCGCCAGGATTACATCGCGCAAGCGTTTACCTATAAGCGTTGCCTCTGTCTGTAAGATTTACCTCTTTGAAAATAGATATTGATTGATATTGAAGATTTGATGATGATCAATAAGGTTATGTAAAATGAAACGTCACTGAACGAATGATTGAATGATTTGATCAATTTTGACAGTATCCTGCGGTACTAAGTGGTCTATAGTAAGTCGAGGATTTGAATTAAAATTTTAAGAACTAATATTATTTAAGTTTAAAACAATATATAGTTTTAAGTTGTTTATGTAATTTGTTTACTTGCTCCAAATAAATATTTATCATCCATTTCATTCAAATAACTCGGAAAGCAATTTAAAAACATTTTTCAATTCGTCACTACTCTTCATTTTAGCATGTGATTCGCGGTTGCATCCAAAGCTCGATTAGACTATGATTCAGGATTTGAGGAGTCGGTACCTAATTACAATAAAGTGAGTGCCGTCTGACCTTCGCAACCAATAACATACGTAGAACAATTATAGTAATAATTGCTCCGCGTATGTTTATAGTAGGTGGGTATGTGCTCTTAAAAATATATGTATATATATTTCTAAATTTAAATGTGTGTATTATGGTATCTGTATTGTGTCTTGTATTAGGTATTATTACGGTAAGTTTTTACCGTACCGACTACGACGAAGCAAAAAGGAGGGTTATGATTTTGACCTGTATGTATGTATGTATGGTTGTTCTTCTGTTCCCTCATAACTTCTAAACTAGTTATCATATTTGAACAAATGAGGTGTCGTTAGAAGCGTCTTGATTGTCTTCTGGTTATAGGTGATATGACGTTACGTTAAATTGACTACAACGCCCTCTAGGAGACGTAGAGTAAGGAAATAAAAAAAAAAGTTTGACGGTACCGTGTGGGGTATCAAATGAAAGAGCTTTTTGGCACATTTCAAATATGTAATTTTATTTAGATAACTAAAAATATTTTAAATAAAAATAAAGTATAAAAACTAAAACCCGACTACCAAAAAATACGCTCTAAAAGTATGAAACAAGAAAATTGTCTCTGCTGAAATTATTATGCCGTATTGCCGTGGTCGTATGCCACCTATTGAAGCAAAACAGATTCATTATAATAATAAAATAAAATCAATGTGGCATACGACAAGGGCAATATGGCATAATAATTTCAGCAGATGCAATTGTCTTGTTTCGTACTTTTAGAGCATAGTTTTTGGTAGTCGGGTTTTAGTTTATAAACTATATTTTTATTTGTAAATATAATTTATAGTACACGTTTCGATTCATCAGTACTCTCCTATAGGAATAAAGTTTGGTTCGGATGCTAATTCACCCATTTCTCTCCGCTTATCTCTGGGCCCCATCTTGAAACTTTGTCACCAACTCATCGAAATATCCGTCAGGTTTTTACTAAGCCTTGATTATTCTGATGGAGGAGTTTGAATCAAAGTCGAAGTTTGCCATGTTCTGGACACCTGCTCCGATATTCAAAAGTTTAGAAAAGGGGGAGTTTTATTACTCTTGTTGTAAGATGCTTTCAGCCGTGTGGTCCCGGCAGAGTAGAATAGGCCACCCTCACTCTTACCGAGGTGTCGTAAAAGGCGACTAAGGTAAATCTGCTGGCATGATCATCAGCACCCAGAGAAGGAAAACTCTGCATTTATATCAAAACCCTCGCCAACCCGTCTGCCAAGCGTGGTGAGTATGGCAATTACTCCTCATGTGATTGAGGGAGGCCCGTGCCCCAGCAGTGGGGACTCAAATGGGCTGATGATGATGAAGATGCTTTCGGAGAGTAAGTAAAAGAAGCCCCTTCTTTTGTTTTTGACGACCCGTTTGGAACAATGGTAGTGAACGCTGCCTTTGGTCCAAGGGTTGCGGGCTCGATCCCCGCACAGTACACACATTTGTGTGCATGAACATCTCTGTTTGTATTGGTCTGGGTGTTTCATATGTATTATAAGTATGTATTTACAAAAGAAAAGTATTATATGTATATATTTGTAATCCCACTGTTGATTCTGATATCCGTAACACAGGTGCTTGAGCTACCTATCTCGGAGTCAGATCAATGAATGTGATGTTGTGAAATATTTTATATTTATTTATTTTGTTGGTAGACATTAGTTCCATCCGCGTAACTACCTAAAAAATTAAGCGAGTTCAATCTTTTACGTCAATTATTCAATCGGAAGTCTATCAACCGAAACACTCTGTAAACCTTCAAAAAAATATAAGCCTATAGATAGATAGATAGATATTCTTTATTGCATAAAAATAAAATACAAGCATGATACAACAACAGCCGTTGGCCGTGTGGTCCCCGGCAGAGTAGAATAGGCCACCCTCACTCTTACCGAGGTGTCGTAAAAGGCGACTAAGGTAAAGCTGCTGGCATGATCATCAGCACCCAGAGAAGGAAAACTCTGCATTTATATTAAAACCCTCGCCAAAAGCGTCTGCCAAGCGTGGTGAATATGGCAATTACCCCTCATATGATTGAGGGAGGCCCGTGCCCCAGCAGTGGGGACTTAAATGGGCTGATGATGATGATGATGACAACAACAGCAACAGACAGTACAATAAGGCGTTCTTATCGCTTGTAGCGATTTCTTCCAGACAACCTTTGGGTAGAGAAAAGAAATATCGTATTCGTAATAAGGGAAGGCAGTGCAAAGTAGTTTAACAAATGTTAGGAGCCTTCACCTGGACAGTAAAAATTAATCGATTGATACCTCTTTCATAAAAAGCCCTTTTAGTGATTGATTTTTTTTAATTATGTTTTCTTTTCTTGTTATATGATTTTTTAAAATATACAACACATTCCACGGTCACTGGTTCCGTGCGTTTTTTGTGCCTATTTTTTAAGGGTTACAAAATATTCTCCGCGATAAAATTAAAATTAAATTAAATTAAATTACAATAGCTTAAGTTTAGGTAGACATGCATGGATATTGTTAGTAGGTTGAATTTTAATTTAGTGTAATAGGCTATTTGACAGTGATAAAAATATACATTTCTTTTATAACATCAGTGTTAATATATTTTTTGTGGAGTGATTTGTAATAACGCGAGATAAAAATATTGCATTATTTCATCAAAATTCATCTTCTAAAATATTTTTTTAAACAGGGGTCTCGTGACTAAAAACGGGCCGTGACGTAGATTACGCGTAAGTCTACTGCCTATAGTTGATTGCCTTTCCTTCATAGGAAGAAATAAACAAAAAAAAACGATTTGAAAGAAACACTAAAACACTAACAAGCTCAATGTTTATTTATGGACAATCTACGTCACTGGCCGCCATATTGCTAAAAGACTCGTTTTTGCGGCATATTTGAATATTGCATTTTCTTTTTCGTTTTGTTATTAAAATATCTAAAATAAAAACAGAAAAGTATTTTTTAGGGCTCCTTATAAACAAATGAATACCCTAAGATAGTTTTCAGATTTTTGTCAAATAGTCTATTGTAAGTGGCGCTTCTTTTTTTTGTCTTTGCGAGTATGTTATATGATTTGTAACCTGTATAAGCACTCAATAAATCTTTTTATTCTTATTCTTATTCTAAATCTGAAAGCGAGTTAAAAATGGCCGCTTCAACTCGATGGATGTGTGACATATGACGGATGTAAAGCGGTGGGAGGGTTCGACTCCGCGAACATCCGTCATCCAGTTGATGCGATGACGGCCGGATATGCGGAATTCGATTTACAGCGCGACAAGGTTGTTTCAGACGAAGAGTTATTTTTTGGTTTTTATCATCCTATCATAACAATTCATATACCTACTTAAGATTACGGAAGACCCAATGTAATTGAATTGTAATATCCACCATTGTATTATGTATTGTACGTCCTCAACGGGCAAACTGTTGGTACAGTCAACTCCAAAAATATGTATACACTTTAGGACCTTGTCACAATACTTACCTATAAGAAAGTAGAGGTCTACTTTCGTATATTATATATTGTGACAACGTCCTAAAGTGTATACATATTTTCGGAGTTGACTGTACCAACATAAATATCACAAATTGTAACACATTTCTGACAATTAATAAAACGGCTCTTTACCTAATATAATAAAATTGGTGCTAATTTTTTTTACGTGATAGGTGGTAGACAAGCAGACGGATCACCTGATGGTAAGCGATTGATGTCGCCCATGGATACCCGCGACACCAGAGTAGTCACAAATGCGCTGCCGACCTTTAAACCCCTCTTTACCTCGGATTGGGCCTCCGGTACCCTCATTCACGCAGCACAATACTGCTTCATGCCAGTTTGTTGATGTGAAATGTGAATGCCGTGTGGTCCCCGGCAGAGTAGGATAGGCCACCCTCACTCTTACCGAGGTGTCGTAAAAGGCGACTAAGGTAAAGCTGCTGGTATGATCATCAGCACCCAGAGAAGGAAAACTCTGCATTTATATCAAAACCCTCGCCAACCCGTCTGCCAAGCGTGGTCAGTATGGCAATTACCCCTCATGTGATTGAGGGAGGCTAGTGCCCCAGCAGTGGGGACTTAAATGGGCTGACGACGATGGTTACATATTATTCATTAGACTCCTCATCTTAGCGTGTAATTCCCAGTTGCGTCCAAAGCTGTCGCTCTGGAGACCAGGGTATGCTTGGACCATGATTCTTCATTTGGGGAGTCTGCTAATTACAATGAAGCGACTGCCGTCTGACCTTCGCAACCATTTAACAAGGGAACCAGACCAATTGAATCATGGTTACACGTTTCAGAAACTATCCAAAACGAACAGGTTTCCTCGCGATGATTACCCTCACCGCCGAGTTAGTAGTAGAAATACGCACATAGATTTAAAAAATCTAGAGGTGCATGCTCGGATTCGAACCCGGATCCCCGTATGTCAGGCAGGTTCTGAACCACTGAGCTACCATCGCTCGCTCATTCTGGGGACTCAAAGATAGTACTTAATTACTAAGCTCTTCAGGAGCTTTTGATACGGTTGCATACTTTGACAACAATGAGAAGAGTTCCCCTCTCGACACGAGAGCGAAATGCAGGTACTTTATTCATTTCCGATTAAGTACTTGAAATATAATGGAAAACCGGTTCTAAAGGAATTAATTGGTTTGCCATCAATTGTTCTGTTCATGGCGCCAATTTGCAAGCTTAAAATCTTCTATTTAAGAATTGAAACAGAAATAAAAAAAAAAATGCGGTGAACGTGGTTACAATAGGTTACATAAAATGATTGTTTATTTAATTTGGCTAGGACAGCAATGACTGAACTGAGTAAGATTTGGAGGGACAGAAACATATCAAATCGAATGAAGATACACCTTGTTCGCACACTTGTCTCCCCATCGCCCTCTATAGTGTCGAGACGTGGACAATCAAGGCAGCCGACCGGAAAATAATCGACGCCTTTGAAATGTGGTGCTGGCGCCGCACCAACATCTCGGTCCTCAAAGATTTAAAAAAGAGGATACTCAGCGCTTCTCCGCCACCTGTTTGCGACGTATCGTGCAATATTTTGGACACATTGCAAGAAGGAGTGGGGATAACTTGGAGCGATTGATTGTAACAGGTAAAGTAGAAGGGAGAAGACCGAGAGGTCGTAGTCCCCAGCGATGGTCAGACAAGCGAGCGAAACAGCTCGAGATCCCGATAAGCACTGCCCTGCACCAAGCGGCGGAGCGCAGCCGATGGCGACAGCTGGTCGACAAAATCGGAAGGAGTCACGGTCCTCAGCAGTGAGAAAATCGACAGGAGAGAGAGATTTAATTTAAACGATTAATATCTACATGCAATAACAGAGTTTTGTGTAAAGTTGATTGATTGTCCTTTGCCTGAAGGCCCCCATCAGATTTTAGTGTGTAATTCCCGGTTAAGTCCAAAGCTGTCGCTTTTTAGGATTTGAGGAGTCGGGTAATTTTTTTTATGCTAGAGGCGACAAACAAGCAAGCGAGTCAGCTGATGGAAAGTAATCAACGCCGCCCATTAGCATCCGCGAGAACAGAGATATCGCCAATGTGTTTCCGGCCTTTTTTAAAAAAATAATACATTCTTCTCTTGAAGGTCCCTAAGTCAAAGACGTCGGGAAATACTCCCGCAGCCAACCCGTTCCACAGAACTGAGGTACGTGGTAGAAAGTTTCGCGAGAAACGAACAGTAAATAACCTAAAGATTGTCTGGTTGAAATCGTTTTCAGTCGTGAGACTGCCGAAACTGTAGTACTTAACCCGTGTGTTATGTTCCTATATTGTGTGTGTTATGCATATCTATCTATCTATACACTGTATTCAATATCCTAGCCTGTCGAAGCGTGACACAATGTGCAAGAGTCAACTAACGATTGATGGCTTAAAGGACCACAGAAGGAAATATATGCCTTTGGAAAGAAAACAAGCGTAAGGTGGAGTTACCTTTTTGGCCTTTGGGCCGTCCTTATATCTGACACACAAGTTCTATTTTGGCACTCTTCAGAGGCAGAGGGCGTCCACCGTGCTCCGCCATTTTAAACGGTCGTGAGCTTCGCGTCAAGTAGTCCTAGGCTCTTCGCTTCTGCAGTGATAGTTCGCCGCCAGGTTTGTTTGGGGCGGCCACGTTTCCGTTTTCCTCGGGGGTTCCAGTCTAGGGCTTGCCTCGGTATGTGGTCTCGTTTCATTCGGAGCGTGTGGTTGAACCAGTTCCATTTGCGGTGTTTCATCTACTGGTTGATCGGGGCCCACCGCAGCGATCCCACAGATCTAGGCTCAGTGATTTTCATCGGGCCAGCTATACCCCGAGAATACGGCGAAGGCAGCGGTTTATGAAGACCCGTAGCAAGATGTCTTTGGTGACCTTCCACGTCTCAGATCCGTACAGCAACACGGTTTGTGCGTTGAACCGGAATGATTTGAGCTTAACTCTTCTAGTCAGTTTCCGCTATTGCTATACAGAACGGAGCTGCGTGAAGGTTGACTCTTTAGAGTAATAACTAATGACCCCGGGCACGGAGACCCGTGTTGAAGCAGCCTCCATCGGAGTGATACCACGGCCTCACAGAAAACCGGCGTGAAGCAGCACTATGCTGTATTTCACTGCGTGAGTGAGAGTACCGGAGGTCCAATCCGGGGGAAAGACGTGTTCAAAGGTTGGCAGCGCACTTGTGACTTCACTGGTGTCACAGCTGTCTATAGGCGGCGGCAATCGCTTTCCATCAGGCGATCCGTCCGCTGTGATTTGTGACAGACGGCCACAAATCACATAAAAAAAGACACTGAACATCACACGAATGTTTGTCCAGTGTAGGTATCGAACTCACGAAAGAAGACACTTAAGAAGCACGTATATCTATGACATATTGCTTGACCGTCTGTCCTTCATAAAACTACCACCTAAAATAAAACGTGAAAAAATCGAGTGTGCATAGTAACACAGTATAAATAATATAAAGTAGTTCAACTAAGGCTGCTGGGCTAGTTTTTAGGGTTCCGTAGCCAAATGGCAAAAAACGGAACCCTTATAGATTCGTCATGTCTGTCCGTCTGTGTTCGTCCGTATGTCACAGCCACTTTTCTTCGAAACTATAAGAACTATACTATTGAAACTTGGTAAATAGATGTATTTTGTTAACTGCATTACGATTTTTACATAAAAATCGGAAAAAATAAAAAAATGGGGACTCCATACTTGAAACTATAAATATTTTTATATACGTGTGGGGTGGGGTATCTATGGATAGGTCTTTAAAAATAATGTTGAGGTTTTTAACATCATTTTTTTCTAAACTTTATCTTACTTGCTGCTACGTAACCCTTCATGGGCGAGTCCGACTCGCACTTGGCCGGTTTTAGTCTACTCTTGCGTTGAGTTAGGGTTGCCATTTTGTCCGGGGGGTCGTGAACATGGGTTCATGAACCCCCGGACAAAATGGCAACCCTAATACTTTGCGCAAGAGACGCTCCCAAAGTGTTAAATTGTGTCCCCCCCCCCCTCCCCCTCTAACTTCTATAATAAATGAATTCTAAAACAAAAAATAAAAATATGATGTACATAATCATGCAAACTAACAACGAAAATTGGTTTGAACTAGATATAGTGAGTAGTTTTTTTTAATACGTTATAAACCGTAAACCGCAATTTACCTTCCATTATCTTACTTGCTGCTACGGAACCCTTCATGGGCGAGTCCGACTCGCACTTAGCCGGTTTTAGTCTACTCTTGCGTTGGGTTAGGGTTGCCATTTTGTCCGCGGAGTCGTGAACATGGTTTCGTGCCCGTCACCACGACCCCCCACTATGGACGATGAGAAGGTGCCTAGGGGTTTTAAGTCGGTAAACCCCCGCCGTCATGAGGGGGGAGTCCGACATAACCCGTCCACTCCCCGGGGGACGGGTATGCGAAACGCACTTCAAAAAAAGGGTTGCCACTTTAGAGCGAGTGCGCAGCGTAGGTATGGTCGGGGAATCTAGCGTTTAACAAATTTCAAACGAAAATCGCTTGCACGCGTTCGACATGAAAATGGTGTCATTTAAAAGCAAAACTATGCAAGCTGCCAGCGACTTTTTGACCACCTCCTGAGGTGGTTAAGCGCGAGCTTCACCGATGTACATACGTGTGAATGCGCAAGAGCACATTTACGATACAGCCAGATAGCGATTTCTCCGATGCGTACCCATAATATTATATTGCGCTAATGTGTGCGTGCACACATGTTGGCCGTGTGGTCCCCGGCAGAGTAGAATAAGCCACCCTCACTCTTACCGAGGTGTCGTAAAAGGCGACTAAGATAAAGCTGCTGGCATAATCATCAGCACCCAGAGAAGGAAAACTCTGCATTTATATCAAAACCCTCGCCAACCCGTCTGCCAAGCGTGGTGAGTATGGCAATTACCCCTCATATGATAGAGGGAGGCCCGTGCCCCAGCAGTGGGGACTTAAATCATTCATTTAACACAAACCGCCCCCATGCGGCACATTCTACATAAGTGTCAAATCACTTATCATACCTAAAAATACTTACATTTTAATTGAAAAAACTTTTTTTTGTTAATTTTTTTTCATAATTCACCAACACATACCTACACATACATTAAAGTTTATATATTTCACACAAGTACACAAGACACACAAGGCTAACGTCCGTGGCACTCACTCAGCTGGCCCTACTGAAAATCAGCGTCATGACTTTTTTTAGTGCCATTACTTAGGCTGAGTGAGGGCCATTTATGTTGGAAGTCACAACAAACAATAATTATATGCGCTGCCTGGTTATTTGGACCTCTATCATTTCGTTTTTTTTTTTTTTTTTTTGTATTTATTTTTTTTGTTTGTAGTGTTTATGAAACTGATGTTGTACTCGTTAATGGTTGTGATGTCCAAAATAATACCACTTCTTAATCTTTCTTTCTAAATGAATTACAAGATGTAATGTGAGAATAAGTGTAACTTACTTGAAGTGAACTCACAGACCGCTGAAAGGTAGAGACACGTAGAATACTAATGGGGTACCTGCGGTACCACTGTTCACTAACTCACTATTTTCTCGACTCAATATCGGAAACTCAAAAATAAGGTACATGGTGGAACTCCCATAAATAACTATTCTAATCTTAGTGACCATGAAAGTTTAAAATAATATACCATTGTTCTGTATTACTACTGACAATCATTATACTGTAGCAGGTCACGCTGATGTATGGCTGTTTTTGGGGTGTCCCTCTTGTACACGTTTAGGGTATACATTCAATATCCTGGCTGCCGAGACGTGACACGCGTAGCTATGCACTAGGGTTACCAGCTGACAGCTGAAAGGGCCACTCAAAAAAATAAATAGACTTGCTAAGTGAAAGAATGGAATGGAAAAGTGTAACTTACTTGAAGTGAACTCGCAGACCGCTGAAAGGTAGAGACACGTAGAATACTAATGGGGTGGTTGGGACCTGCAACAAAAAAAAAATAGGTTTATTAGACTTTTGTTTTGAATTTTTTTTATGAATTTTGTTTTTTACACGATGATAAGTGATTACCGCCGCCCGTAGGGAGTTGCCAAACTGGCGGATTGCGAGCGTTTTCAAAGCGGAGCGACGACGCAGCGAACAGGTCGCGGCTGCGCAGCGTTCAAGCCGCGGAGGCGCAACGGATTCCCCGGCGCTTTTCTGCGCGGCCGCCACAAAAAATAAATGGCGTTCTGATTTATCTTTCGCGCATTCGTTGCGCATCCGCAGCGTGAACGCTCCGCTTTGAAGACGCTCGCAACGCGCCAGTGCAGTGTGGCAACTCTCATAGAGTTCTGTAGCATTTGAGGCATCACAGATGTGTTGCCAGCGAAATAACCTCTTTTCTTGAAGACCATCAGGTCGTATCTGTTCGGAAATACCATCGTTAGTAGCTGATTCTACAGTTTTACTACGCTCGATAAGAATCAGCGTAAGAAACGGACCATTTTAAATACGACCGACGTAACAACGGCTCTATAATCAACTTGGAAAGGAGAAAAATCACTTCTATAAGAAAATTTCTTAAGCATGTCCTACGAAGATATAGATAAGTTACTTCTAGTGGTTACGTAAAATGTATTGAGTTTATAATGTTATTTTTATATTTTTTATTTTTCTAATTATTAGTGTACACAAATCTATTTTGTTTTATATAATATTTTCTTTTTTACGCAACATAATTTGTTTTACACCGGACACCGAATTACTTTAAAATTGGTCATATTTTGCCTGTAACTCAGGGTATCCTCCTAGTACAGGCATATATTATATAGTTTACGCTTCATTTACCAAAGTAGATAAGTTTTATTTTGTTACTTAATGATTTTGAATAAAGATTTTATAATACCTAGTGGAATCACAAGTGCGCTGCTAACTTTTAGAATCCTCTGCCCCCAGATTGGGTCTCCAGTTCCCTCACTCACTGCTGCTTCTCGCTAGTTAATCTGTGAGGCCGTTTTTTTTTCCCCAGTGGAAACCATCATAACCAGTGAAGCTTAAAAGGAGATATGTCTAGTCAGATGGGAGAACCATGTTTCGGCATGAATGGACCAGCTCGACTAGAATGATACCATGGCCTCACAGAAAACTGGCGTGAACAGCGGTGGTGCTGTCTTTCACTGAGTGTGAGAGCAGTGAGGGTACCGGAGTCCCAATCGGGGAGGAAAAGGAATTAAGAGGATGGCAGTTCACTTTTTTTTTTGATATAGGTGGCAGACGAGCTGACGGATCACCATCAGGTGATCCGTCAGGTAAGCGATTACCGCCGCCCTTGGACACATGGAAAACCAGTGGTGTCACAAGTGCGCTGCTTACCTTGACTTCCACATCCTCATCTTAGCGTGTAACTACCGGTTGCGTCCAAAGCTGTCGCTCTGGAGCCCTGGGTACGTTTGGACCATGATTCAGGACTGGGGGAGTCTGGTAATTACAATGAAGCTACTGCCAAAAACTATGCTACCATTGTTCTTAAATAGTTATTTACGTTTCTACCATGTACCTTATTTTTGAGATTCCGATATTTCGGCACTGTTATAAGGGTGGTCACGGAGTAACTGAAGTTTTTGCGGGTAAGTTGTTACTGGCAGACAAAACGGTCTACCCTCCTTCGCAGTCTTTTATAAGGCGTACCTGCGGTACCACTGTTCACTAACTCACTATTTTCTCACTTACTATCAGAAACTCAAAAATAAGGTACATGGTGGAACTCCCGTAAATAACTATTCTAATGTTAGTGACCATGAAAGTTTAAAACAATATACCATTGTTCTGTATTACTACTGACAATCATTATACTGTAGCAGGTCACGCTGATGTATGGCTGTTTTTGGGGTCTCTTGTACACGTTTAGGGTATACATTCAATATCCTGGCTGCCGAGACGTGACATGCGTAGCTATGCGCTAGGGTTACCAGCTGACAGCTGAAAGGGCCACTCAAGAAAATAAATAGTCTTGCTAAGTGAAAGAATGGAATAGGATTTTATTTATCCGGAGACTCAATCAAAATGTATTTTTTTTAACTGTAGATAGGTAAGCGTTTCACCTGATGGTAGTAATAATATGGTCTAAGATGTAGCACGATTACCTAGAAGATACTTAGTCACTTGCGCTTTGAAATTGTAGCCTCTAGGGAACATCATCATCATAAGTATCGTAGTTACACGGGTGACAGCAAATGCTGACCATCAAGTGATCCGTCTATTCGTCTGCTGCCTGTCTATTAAAAATAAAGGTTTCGGTTTCTTTATTCATGAGTTTAAAGGGGCGAGTTCACCAACTTTTCAAAAAGCTATAAAAACAACAATGGCTTGATATTATTTATATTTATAGTTCGACAACTATTTATATTAAGCACAGTTCTTAAACAGCATGCTGCACTTCCTTATAGCACTTTCATTGATAATAAAAGACGAAAAGATCTTGCTTGCCCCAAAATTTATAAAACAAATCACATCACATCTAGATTCTTTATATTTTTAGGCCCACTTTTATATAATAGATTAAATGGTCCTTTAGACCTGTATCCTTTAACTTTTGCTAAATGCAAGCATACTCCATGATACTCTACTTAACATGTCATATGACGATACAGAGAAACTGCTTATTGTTTTGAAGTAGGTAATTTATAAAAGCTATTACTTTTTTACTTTATATTCTTTTAGATAAATATTTTTGTGATTATTTATGAGCACTTACTGTTATGTTTTAACTTTCTATCCTAAAAAAACAGGGTCGCCTAGTTCAGGTATTTGTATTTATTTCTGACCTTATTGTAACAGGTTTACATACAGGGTGTATCTGTGAACATTTACATCCTTTCAACCACGTGTTCAACTAACCATTATGAACAAAATTTGATCTATCACTTTTGGAAATTCCCATGAAAAAATTGGAACATTTCATACAAAGTCGATCATGTGACTTGGTCTTGGTCATTTTGTATGGGGAGTCGAAAAATATTTTCGATGAATTTCGAAAAGTCGTTGAAAAAATGTTGTTCAGAATGGTTGGTAGAACACGTGGTTAGAGGGATGTAAATGTTCACAGATACACCCGGTTTGTATTATTTGTTTAAAATTATTATTATTATATTTAATTAATATACTACAAATTCCACGGACACTGGTTCCGTGCCTTTTTTGTGCTTTTTTTTATTTTTAAATTTGAAAAATTTCTCCGCGATAAAATTTAAATTAAATAGAATTACAAAAGTTTAGGCAGTCACGCATGGTAATTGTTAGTAGGTTGAATTTCGAATTTAGAGTAATTGTAAGTAGGGTGTTTTTGTTTTGTCTTTAAGGATTTTTCCTCAGAGGCCTCAGAGGGGAGGTTTTGAGGTATGTGGATATTTTATGTTTTGTTTGCAAAGCTTGTCCCAAACCGCGTCATCACCCTTGCGGATCAGCCATTTTGAGGTTATACTCGGTGACTTTTCGATGATAGCCTTCGATGCCATGGATATTAGGCGTCTAAAAAATATTATTTGATTAAATTGAATATTAACTTTCGACAAAACTAAGAACTTATCTGGTTGAAAGGTCTCCACTCTAAGGTTGTAACTACAACGACTTTCTTTTTATTAGATTAATTTCATAAAATGTTCAACCCATCAGATTCAGATTTAAGCGTGGCTCAGAAATGGGATTCGAGTTAAATAAACTGCAAATTGTTATAGGGTTGGTGAAAATATTAATTCAGGTTAGTGTCATGTTTTGAATGATAAATAAAAAGAGCCACATGACAGCACACACACCACTTTTAGTCTTCTTTTACTCACCAATTTAATAAAAAAAAAAATTAAGAAGACGTATGGAGTAAAAATGTTGTAAAAATAAAACGAAACAAAAGCACGTCGACTCATTGGTAGAACATGTTGGAATTTATTTATTTAAGATCATTTGTGATCATATTTTGGCACACTTGTGACTCCACTGGTGTCACGGGTGTCTATGGGCGGCGGCAATCTCTTCAACTTCGCTCGCCAACCTTTCAACCCCCCTTTCTCCCAGATTAGGCCTCCGCGCCGGAACACTCAATCACGCCGCAAAATACAGCACAGACGCTGCTTCACGTCGGTTTTCTGTGTTTTCTTTTTCTTTTTTTATGTGATAGGTGGCAGACGAGTAGACGGATAATAGACCTGATAATAAGCGATTGCCGCCGCCCATGGACACCCGCGCCACCAGTAGAGTCACAAGTACAAAAAGTATCTGTTTTTTTTTAATGAGAAAGGGAGGCAAACGAGCAAGCGAGTCACCTGATTGTAAGTGATCACCGCCGCCCATGCACATCAGTCACATCAGACGGGGTAGAGATGCGTTGCCGGCCTTTTAGGAAGGTATAGGCTCGTTTCTTGAAGATCGCAATGTCGTACCGTTTCGGAAATACCGCTGCGGGAAGTTGATTCCACAATGACGAGATGCATGGCAAAAAATGACATGTATGACATGTAAAGTGCACTGGTGGTGGACTTCGACCTATCCAGATGGAACGGGTGGAATCCTAGTTCTAATTGTGTGCAATTGAAAAGTCGACAACCCTAGCGACGGGACATGGCAGCTGGTTAAAATTGACAAGATTGCTGTGTTTGAACATGTTCCTGAGAAAAATATGGTGTGGCGCATGAGAAAATATTTCATTCTAGTCTACATTCTACGTCATACGAAAAATTTTAGGATTTCATACAAAAATAATAAGCTTGCTTTACGTGTAAACGTTGCCGCGTTAGCGAAAATTTCATCTGAAAAGATCAGCATGAGCGAGTGTTTGAAATGATTTTTTATGTGATAGGTGGCAGACGAGCAGACGGATCACCTGATAGTAAGCGATTGCCGCCCCCATGGACACTCGCGACACCAGTGGAGTCACAAGTGCGCTGCCAACCTTTACACCCTACTTTCCCCCGGATTGGGCTTCCGGTACCTTCACTCACGCAGCAAAACACAGCACAGTGCTGCTTCATGCCGAGCCAGCCCACTCATGCCGAAGCGTGGCTCTCCCACCGTAAGAAGAATCTTGGTGGATTAAGTTTATAAGACAGCAAAAGCGAGCGAAAACGATCTCAGTCCGTATGGCAGAATATTCGACCAGAAACAATCAATTTTCCATCGTTAAATCAAAACTTTCACGACATCAGAGGAAGTTATTAAAAAATAAATTTAATCCCATGATTAAAACTAAAGATTAATCTTCATTCTATCGAAAATGATTGAAAATAAAACAGATTTATATCGAAAAACACCTGGTTTAACTTGGAAATCTGTTTTCATTTGATTAATTAATTTATAGGCCTTTAATTTTATTCTCCATTTTCATTACTTATCAGTTCCCAGCTTATTTGGGGTCAGCAGAATGACTGCAAGTTTATTTTTGCTACTATTAAGACTACACAGAGGACTTACAGGTCAACACTTGACCACAATCTCACCTGATGGAAAGTGACGATGAGGTCTGGGATGTACGCGTTCGCCTAAAAGATGCCTGTTCACTCTTACCTTAAAGATGTCCAGATTGAAGTGGACGGAAAACAGCCCTTGGCAAGGAGTTCCATTCCTTAGCTGTCCGCAATTTGAATGTGGAAGCGAATACTTATTGCGAATAAGGGATAAGCCAACAAAGTATGGATGAAACCCCTCGAAAATTCAACACACTTGACACCCCCGTTAGTAGTGCATATTCAAAAGCATCCAGCAATGAAGGAGTTCACCATCGTTACAATATCTATCTATCTATCTATCTATGAGGAGGAAGGTGGTGAGTGTGAGACTATTGTTAACTCTGTAACGCTCTACCCTCGTGTACTTTTCAAGTGGTCTGCGGCCGTCACAAGCATTCCACAAAGAACTATACAACTTTCAGTGCGCAAGTTTCTGCGTTGATATGAACACTTACGGACAGTGCAATGGAACCATTGTTAAACTTTTAAGCGAACTACACACATAAAAGTCCTATCGCACTACAACGTCTCGCCACGTATTATAGCATCAAAATATAAATTGCATTTTTTTTGTGATAGGTGGCAGATGAGCAGACGGATCGACCTGATGGTAAGCCGTTGCGCCCATAGGACACCGGCCTACATCAGTGGAAACACAAATGCGCTGCTAGCCTTTAAACACCCCTTTCCACCGAATTGGGCCTGCGGTAACCTCACTCACGTAGCGAAACACGGCACAGTGCTTAACATTAGGTTATCTGTCTGTTCGTCTGCCACCTATCACATGAAAAACCCTTCCTGTCCCTTTCAGAACCGTATTGTCTGGGTGAAAGTTACAAGAAATACCGCTTATCAAGCAAAGCTTCCCTCCTCATCTGTAAGGGGAGTCTGGTAATATGAAGCAAAAGCCATCTGACTTTCGCAACCCATTCACCAAGGGAACCAGACCAACTGAATCATGGTTACACGCTTCAGAAACTATCCGGAACGTGCACATTTCCTCACGTTTTTTTTCACTCACTGCCGAGCTAATGGTAGAAATACATACATAGATTTGAAATGATAATATGAGAGTATGAATGTGAGTATGAGATTAAAAAATCAGTAGCCCCAATATTTTGCCCGACAGTGTAGCTACTACGACCACAACGCGAAAAGTTGGCAACAAGATCAGTGCCGTCGACACCCATTGAATTTAAAGTTTTAACTTCACTTCAGCTTTACGCGAATGAGTTAGTGTTTTGTGTAAACACTTGAACACCAAACTCGGTAACACTAAGTGTTGTTCCGTTTTGAAAGGTAAAGTTATGTATAATGTTCTTTGTTTAGGAGATATCATTGTCTACCGAGTTGTGTGTGAAATATTTAATACACTCGTGAGCAACAAAACTGGAATAAGAGCATAATTTTTAAGGTTAAGATATGTATTATTTAAAATTGGTCCGTCTACAAATAGGTGGGGGGACGATCTGCGCAGGATGGCTGGTAAGAGCTGGATGCGAGAAGCCATGGATAGATCACAGTGGCGAACAATTGGAGAGGCCTACGTCCAGCAGTAGACTGCGATAGGCTGATGATGATAATGATGATGAATTTATCCGGTATGAATGGGCCGGTCCGACCGGAGCTATACCACGACACTTACAAGAATCCGCCGTGGAGCTGCTCTTGCGCTATGTTTCGTCGAGTGAGTAAGGGTATCGGAAGCCTAATGGGGTGTGTACTATGTATTATTTGATAGAAATGGGGTGAGCCCTGCGTCTCATAGCCACTGCGACCAGTAGATGATCTATTGTGGCAGCCCCGTAACCTATTACAGCACCTCATGTAGCTCCAGTTCCAGGATAAGCCCGAGAATGGAGCTGATGATGGGGGAGCTCTTGATCTTGTGTACTAGCACACTCTGCTGTAAACCGCAACAAGTAGAGACACATCGAGCCGCATTATGACATAAATATATTTTTTTTTATTGGCTTTAACAATGAAGCAATCTTAAACTATAAGTACGTCAGCTGCTGCTGCTGGCATGATCATCAGCACCCAGAGAAGGAAAACTCTGCATTTATATCAAAACCCCTTGCCAACCCGTCTGCCAAGCGTGGTGAGTATGGCAATTACCCTTCAGTGATTGAGGGAGGCCCGTGCCCCAGCAGTGGGGACCTAAATGGGCTGATGATGAAGTACGTCAGTGTTCCCTTTTAAGCTCTAAATAGCCTGTGTACCCTGACACTGCTCTTCCATTCTGAGAATCTTTTACTCCTTGCTTTTTTTAACAGTAGGTATCTGTAAAAAGTTAAATCCAAAAATTTAAGAATCAAAAATATATAGGTACATTACTACTTCATGACACATGCTGAGTATGTGCCTTTTCAGTGTTTTACTGTGTACTATCACTATAAATGTTTAATGTTATTGGAATACACTGAATAAATATTTTTTTTCTTTTTTTCGTTCTTTTTTCTTTCTTACTTTTTTTTTTCTTTCTTTCTTTCTTCCTTCTCTTCTTTGTTTCTTTAGAAGATGCAAATGCAACGTCTCCAAGAGTAAACGACAAAGGAGAACTAGCACACCCAGACCCGAGTCAACTTAGAGAAAACCATATTCTATCTTGAGAGCCCAACTGTGGGGCAATTTTCGATCACTCGACATTGAAGTCGAAGAGATTTCATAGAATAGAATAAAATAATATTTATTTGCGTAAAACATTGTAATATATACAGATAATAGATTTTATAGCAGATCTCATGTTTTGCCCCCGGCGGCATGCAAGCTTACAATGAATTAATACGTATATTATAGTTAATATTTATTTGATCACATCATAATATTAGATTATTTATATAACACACATATAATTTCATTTGTTAAACTACTTTGCTTGTTAAGGTACCTTTTTTTTGTTGTAACATAATAATAATATATTTTTTATCTCAGTGACTAGGATTTCTGCTTTATTTTATTAATTTATACATATTAGATTTAAGATGTGATTTCCAATACAATGTAAATTGTTAATTACGGAATAAATACTTATGACTTTGCACAGCCTTCCCCTATTACGAATACGATATTTCTTTCCTCTACCCAAAGGTTGTCAGGAAGAAATCGCTACAAGCGACAATACCGCCTTATTGTACTATCTGTTGTTGTTCTATCATGCTTGTATTTTCTTTTTGTGCAATAAAGAATATCTATCTGTCTATCTATCTATACTTAACCAACAAAAACACATTCAATATAATTTATGACTGACTGGATGGCGCAATTGGTAGTGACCCTGCCTCTTACGCCAAAGGTCGTGGGTTCGATCCCCACCCTGGACAAACATTCGTGCGATGAACACTTGTGTTTGTTCGGTGTCTGGGTGTAATATATGTATTTAAGTATATATTTGTGTTCCTCTGTTGTTTGATATCTGTAACACAAGTGCTTAAGCTACTTAGTACGGAATCAGGTCAACCCATGAGATGTTGTGAGAATTATATAGAATTATATATAAAAAAAAAACAATATTAATTCCGCAGTCAAATTCAATTATGATATGTCACAATAAAAAAAAATTGAAACGAGAAACACAATTAGACAAAAAAATCTATTACACATTATCTATTAAATAAAGTATACTTACATATAATATTATTTAATATCAAAGAATTCATTTAAAGTATAAACACATTTTCTTAATACATATTTAAGTAACTCTATTAAAATGCTTTATTGTCAAGTTTTCTCATAAAAAGTGGCCACTACTTAGAAAATACTTCATAAGTCACGAAAAACTAAATTAACTGGACTATGTGCGTGATTTAGGAGTTTTGTTGGACTCTAGTCTGCGCTTTAGCACCCATATCGAAAATATTGTGAACAGAGGCTTTAAATCGCTCGGTTTCGTGTTGCGTAACTGCAAGGAATTCAAAACACCACAAACTAAAATAATTTTGTACAATGCCCTGGTACGCAGTGGTTTGGAATACTGTAGCGCAGTCTGGAACCCACACTATGATGTATATGTCAAGAAACTTGAACGAGTCCAAAAAAGATTTCTATGGCATCTTTCCTACAGTGTGGGTCTGGCTAGGAAGCTAACTCGTTATGAGGCCTCCGGTAACCTCACTCACGTAAGCGAAACACGTCACAGTGCTTCATCATCATTATCAGCCCATTTAAGTCCCCACTGCTGGGGCACGGACCTCCCTCAATCACATGAGGGGTAATTGCCATACTCACCACGCTTGGCAGACGGGTTGGCGAGGGTTTTGATATAAATGCAGAGTTTTCCTTCTCTGGGTGCTGATGATCATGCCAGCAGATTTACCTTAGTAAGAGTGAGGGTGGCCTATTCTACTCTGCCGGGGACCACGCGGCCTAACACAGTGCACAGTGCTTAACATTAGGTTATCTGTCTGTTCGTCTGCCACCTTAAAAAACCCTTCCTGTCCCTTTCAGAACCGTATTGTCTGGGTGAAAGTTACAACTAAGACGTACAATGCCGTAGACGTACCTCGTTACGAGGACAGACTGCGACACTTTAAACTGTACTCTCTGAAGGATCGCAGAGAAATGTTGGACCGAGTAATGGTTACTCAATTATTTGAATGTCTTTTCATTCGATTTATTCGTTTTGAGAGGCGTGCGCCTATCTTTTTGACGATCTCGATTCTTGATGGCACAAAATTCCTATTCTCCTATTCCGTTACCATCATAATCCGATGGGACATCAGCGTGACACGACCGGAGAGGGATCGGGCGCAGGACCAACGGCTTAACGTGCTTTCCAAGGCACGAGGGTACAAGACTGCCAACTTCCAGACTCCTGGGCTGACAGTGAATTTCATCACATAAAAACTCAGGTACAAATTAGGCCTGACCAGGAGGTCGAACCCGGGACCCCAAGCGCACCAGCCGCTTTAAAGTGCGACGCACTACCCACTGCGCCGACGAGGCCGTCATTTGTTAGTTAAAACGGTGTTTTAAACAGTTTTAATTCTTTTTTTTTTAATTTTGTATGAAATTGTTTTGTTTCAAACGTCAAAACTGCTAATATAACACCGTTTTAGCTAACAAAGGTTTATTAAAGGTAATTTAAAAGGCTTTTTATCATTTCATTTATCCTAAGATCACTGTTGATATAAACCATAAAACGGCTGCCTACAGACTGGCAGACATTATTGGCCGTGGGAGAACCACGCTTCGGCATGAAAGGGCCGGCTCGACCGGAGTGATACCACGGCCTCACAGAAAACTGGCGTGAAGCAGCACTGTGCTGTGTTTCGCTGCGTGAGTGTGGGTACCGCAGGCCCAATCCGAGGGAAAGGGGAGTTCAAAGGTTGGCAGCGCACTTGTGATCCTACTGGTGTTGCCGCAGAATCTAGTGCGCAGGTTAACGAGCTCTTCGCTATCAATGTTAGCAGACCTTCTGAGTCTGAGACTGTCTTGGTGGCTCTGTGGTTGGTGGGTCGCACTTTAAAGCGACGGCTGCGCAAGAGGTCCCAGGTTCGATCCCCGGGTTGGGCCAAAAATTTGTACCTAAGTTTTCGGTAAGGAATTCTTCAGCCTGGTGGAATTCTTTTAATGCTAATTATGCAAAAGTCATAGAACAAATGTGTAGAAGACGTGGTTAACGAGATGTGATTCACAGACGCCCTCTATAATCTGTGGTGCTACTGTGTATTTTTGTACTGGTGGTACTAAAAAGATACCAAGGCACTAAAATTATCCGCAATCTCGTTAAAACTTGGGATTGTTGGAATCAAACAGCAATTCGGTTTGTTAGTGTCCATAATCAAATCAACGACGGCGAAATAATATTCCCTTTTCTAAACGTCTTAACGCGGGGACCTGTCACACCGGTAGGTCTAGGGAAACCTTATCCCCATTACTTATGGTCGTGTGGTCCCCGGCAGAGTAGAATAGGCCACCCTCACTCTTACCGAGGTGTCGTAAAAGGCGACTAAGGTAAAGCTGCTGGCATGATCATCAGCACCCAGAGAAGGAAAACTCTGCATTTATATCTAAACCCTCGCCAACCCGTCTGCCAAGCGTGGTGAGTATGGCAATTACCCCTTATGTGATTGAGGGAGGCCCGTGCCCCAGCAGTGGGGACTTAAATGGGCTGATGATGATGAAACCTTATCTTGTCTCGCCAACCATAGAGTAACTGATATCATATATACTGAGATAATAATAATAATAATTCTCACAACATCTCATACATTGACCTGATTCCGTACTAAGTAGCATAAGCACTTGTGTTACAGATATCAGACAACAGAGGAACATAAATATACTTATACTTAAATACATATTTACACCCAGACACTGAAGAAACACATGTGGTCATCGCACGAATGTTTGTCCAGGGTGGAGTTCGAACCCACGACCTTTGGCGTAAGAGACAGGGTCACTACCAATTGCGCCATCCGGTCAGTCAAGATAGAGACATCAGTCGGCTATAGAGCGATGGTAGCTCAATGGATACGAACGCGCCTTCCACGCAGGTGGTCGAGGTTCGTATCCGAGCATGCACCAATGGTTTTTTTTTTCAAATATATGTGCGTATTTCTACCAATACCATCTGCTCGGCGGTGAGGGATGTTTGTGAGGAAACCTGCACGTTTCGGATAAAGTTTCTGAAACGTGTAACCATGATTCAGTTGGTCTGGTTCCCCTGTTAAAGGGTTGCGAAAGTCAGACGGCAGTCGCTTCATTGTAATTACAAGACCCCCCAATCCTGAATCCTGGTCTAAGCGTACCCTGGCCTCCAAAGCAACCGCTTTAGACGCAATCGGGAAATACACGCTAAGATGAAGAAGAGGAGAGAAATCAGTCGGCTAGCCAGTGCTAGCGCCATCTAGAGGAAACCGACCAATACTCACTTAACAGCTATGTAAAACGGCCACCTTGGAGAATCAGTCAGGGAGACGATTAAAAAATAAAATATCAGAAATTATTTTATGTGCTATAAAACCATATTCCCAATACCTTCTGAACTTCCTCTGGTTTATATCCCATTACTAGAGATGAGGCATATTTACTAGAACAGATCCACGTACTAGGTATTTTAAAGTACTAAGCGGCACCTATTCTATTTTGTTAAATACTTGATCCACCTAGTATTTTGTAATTTACACGATTTTCGACCCTACATCAAAGTGATAGGGGCTATTATTGCGCAATCCGTAGTCGCGTATTATTTATGCGCACCGAGTATTTGACTCTATGCTTGCGTGCCAACGTAGAAAAGAACTTCCGTCTCTGTCTTACCAAACAGGTGTGAGAGAGAAATAAGTGCTTGAGGTATTCCGTATTAGACATTATTGGTATTTTTATTTGGTACAGTCAACTCCAAAAATATGTATACACTTTAGGACCTTGTCACAATACTTACCTATAAGAAAGTAGAGGTCTACTTATTTATATTATATATTGTGACAACGTCCTAAAGTGTATACATATTTTTGGAGTTGACTGTACACAGGAAAGATTTTGATAACTTGGCCTGACAACCTTTTAATATTATGACCAAAAGTTGACAGTCCTGAGCCTGTTAAAGTATGAAGGGAGGATATCAATCAACATCTAGCAAAAAATTGTAAAATTCAATTTTAAATTGCATTATTCATACTAGGGTTGTATCTCTTCAAAGAAAATGACAGCTTTAAGTTAGATTAATTTAAGATTAGTCCCGGAGCGCGCGCGGGAGGAAGATCCTTCCGCCGACGCGCTCCGAAGAGCGAGGAGGGGTCGGAGACGCTGACAATATGTGCGTCTCCTTCCTCTCCTTGGAGGTGGCCAGCCGGCGCACGGTACTCGTTAGGGACGGCTGCTCACCCTCGGCTGTCCCTAACGCCCTCCCCCAGTTCAACCGGGGGGGGGGGGGGGGGGGGGCAGCGTCCTGCCCGCCGTGTAGGCGGGCTCCGTCCGGGGGGTCGTGCACTATGGCTTCGTGCCCGTCACCACGACCCCCACTATGGACGATGAGAGGGTGCCCAGGGGTTTTAGTCGGTAGACCCCCGCCGACATGCGGGGGGAGTCCGACATAACCCATCCGTTTACAGACGGATGGGTATGCGTAACGCATTTCTCCTGGGTCAAAAAAAAAAAAAAGTTTAAGATTAGTCCGCACTTGTCGCGTCAAGTCTGATAAATTACCTACTATAGTTGAGCCAAAATAATAGACCACATTTAACACTTTATCAAAATTCAACAATATAACCTTGTAACAACGGGCATTGAATCTATCAATCTTTCACCACCTTATTATAAATCGCGAACTAAAGTTAGTACCGTACTAAAGCACATGTCATCCCGTTCCGACACGCAATGTTAAAAGGGGCGAGCACGAGTTTTGTTCCAGGACTATCCTTAGTTCGCGATTTGTAATAAGGGGCTAAATCCCCCAGTGAGAGCGCTCTCCGGTCTAGAACATTCCAATTTGCCGTGGAATTATACACTTAGCGCGGGAGATTGCCGCGGCATTCGTTTTGGCGCCAAAATGACTCCATCATGGCTGAGCTAGGTGGAGTTAACTACGTCATAGTTGTTTTTGCTTTTACACTTTAAGGTGACGTCCATCGATTTTAATTTTTAGCTACTAAACCGGATCTATTTTAAACTATTTCGAGGTTACAACCTCTCGGCAAACACCTTTATTATTTATTAAATAACCATGAACAAATTTCGAATCCATTTATGTACGCGAAAAATTTATTCACGCTCAAAGTGGCCGCTTTTGGCGGTAATCAATTTTTCGCGTACAAAAACCGACCCAACATTTATGCATGGCTATTTAATTAATAGTATAAGTGTTTGCCGAGAGGTTGTAACCCAGAAATTACTTAAAATAGATCCGGTTTAGGAACTAAAAATTAAAATCGATTGACGTCGCTAGTGTGCCCAAGCCGTCACCTTAAAACTGTTTAGTAGGTGTCAGTAACTTTGTTGTGACTATTTTAATAAAAACCAAACATTCTATATTTATTGAAATAGGAAGGGAAGGCATGTCATCTCGATTGAAAAACGAATGCATGGCAACTTGATAAATTTATTAAAAACTAGTGGCCCTAGATGGCGCTAGATGTCGATTACATCGCACAAGCATTACCGCTGTCCGTAGGATTTACTTAAAAAGTATATTATAAGGTTTTCTTTTCTACCTATACTGGGTGTATCTGAGGACATTTACATCCCTTTAACCACGTGTTCTACCAACCGTTCTCATCAACATTTGTTCTACAACTTTTCAAAATTACAAAATCCCCATACAAAATGACCAAGTCACGTGACCGACTTTGTATGAGAAGTTGAATTTTTTTTATGCGAATTTCCAAAAGTCATAGATCAAATGTTGTTTAGAATGGTTGGTAGAACACGTGGTAAATGGGATGTAAATGTTCTCAGATACAGGTATATAGTTTTGGAGCCAAAATGATAAGGAATTAACTACATACATCATGGTCTCTCTTCTCTTTGAAAGCTGTAAGTAAGATAAGTGATCCCCTGGCTCCAACGTTGAATATGATATTATTCTATTTGTGATTCTTATGTAATACCCATTACAAAAGTGCGTAAGTTTTAGTACGGAATCATGTCAATGTATGGATGAAATGTAATCTTTATACTTCAAATTGGTAAAAACGAAATCCCCGCTGTTTTTCTTTTATGCGGCTGAATATTTGACCAAATTGGATTCAGAAAATATGGATATACTAATATTCAGGACATTGAACCAGTTATGGAACCCACAAACCCAGATCCATAAATAAATCTGTGACCCACCCAAGCGCTTTGTTTAACAGCTCGTATGCGGCTAGTGAAGTCACTAGTCAAGTCTACTCGACTCGAGAATATAATCAATTCTGTTCGTAGCCTCGAATCACAACACGTCGCGACGGCAAATGCAATTTAAAGGACCACAATACACTGACTGTGCTGTGTTTTGCTGCGTGTGTGAAGGTACCGGAGGTCCATTCCAGGGGAAAGGGGGGTTTAAAGGTTGGCAGCGCTCTTGTGACTCCACTGGTGTCCCGGGTGTCCATGGGCGGCGGTAATCGCTTACAATCAGGTGATCCGTCGGCTCGTCTGCCACCTATCACATAAAAAAGCTTTGATAGTTAAATTAAAATAAAATAAATATTTAAGGGGGACTATAGAAGAATACATTCAAAATTTTGGAATGAGATGTTTTCGATAAAAAACCTAAACTGATTTCCCATCACTAGTAAATAGGACGACCGAATAAATCTAGTTCCGGATAAATCTGTGTGTAACCGGATTTTACGGATCCCGATATAAGCCAGTCTTTTGGGACAATTCGGTTTTTCCGGTACGCTGGGCCGTACAGACACTAGCTTACAAATGTTTTAGTATAGCCGTTTTGATGCATCAACTTAAAGGACATGACCCAATTTACAAAGAGCTCTGGTACAGATAAATAGCTTATGGTACAGCTGTAAAGCATACGATACATAGAGCGATGGTAGGTCAATGGATACGAACGCGCCTTCCACGCAGGTGGTCGAGGTTCGACTCCGAGCATGCGCCAATGGTTTTTTCAAATATATGTGCCTATTTCTACCATTACCATCTGCTCGGCGGTGAGAGAAACCTGCACGTTTCGGATAAAGTTTCTGAAACGTGTAACCATGATTCAGTTGGTCTGGTTCCCCTGTTAAAGGGTTGCGAAGGTCAGACGGCAGTCGCTTCATTGTAATTACCAGACCCCCCCAATCCTGAATCATGGTCTAAGCGTACCCTGGGCTCCGAAGCGACAGCTTTGGACGCAACCGGGAATTAAACGCTAAGATGAAGAAGAGGAGAGAAATCAGTCGGCTAGCCAGTGCTAGCGCCATCTAGAGGAAACCAACCAATACTCACTTAACAGCTATGTATAACGGCCACCTTGGAGAATCAGTCAGGGAGACGATTAAAAAATAAAATATCAGAAATTATTTTATATGCTATAAAACCATATTCCCAATACCTTCTGAACTTCCTCTGGTTTATACCTATTCCATTACTAGAGATGAGGCATATTTACTAGAACAGATCCACACACTAGGTATTTTACAGTACTAAGCGGCACTTATTAATTTTTTTTAATACCTACTTGATCCAACATTAAATAATCACATGGATCTGAATGCTGATATGTCATTTTATTCGATTTTCCCGAAGCAGGATACATGCGTCACCTTCTTATCACATCAAAGGCAAACCTCTTAAGGAGGTTCAGTCTACTCGAGATCTCGGGGTGGTGTTAGATAGGAAACTCCAATTTTATAACCATATCAATCACATTTCAAGCAAGGCTTTCAGGATGCTTGGTTTTGTAATTCGGAATTCCAGACAGCTGAAGCCCGCCACGAAAGCGTTACTGTACAATGCATATGTACGCTCGATCCTAGAATACTGCAGCCCTGTATGGTGTCCTCATTATGAGGTGTACTCTAAGAGACTGGAACGAGTCCAGAAGCGTTTCTTGTGGCACATATCATTCCAGGCTGGCTTGGCTCGACAGTTGCCATCGTACCCTGAAAGGCTGAATTATTTCAAAATGTTAAGCCTTGCAAATCGTAGGCGTATGTTAGACCATATGTTTTTGTTTAAAATACTTCGTGGTGGCCTGGATAGCCCTGCCTTGTTGGAGAGGCTTGATTTCAACATACCTTACACACTACCTATAAGGACAGGACGATATCTTCCATTCAGTATCACAGGATCTAAGAGCAATCTAGGCCACCATTCTATCATGAACAGGCTTCAGCGACAGTATAATGAGTTTCACAAGAGCTCAACAGATGTGGATATCTATTCGAACAGTTTTTCTAAATTTAAAGGGCTAACATTGAGTTTTCTGCAACAGCAAAACTAAAATTGTGTATATGCATGCATGTGTAGGTACAGGTGTGTATGCATGCTTGCATACATATATATATATTCAATTGATATAATCACATTCGCAAGTCGTGGCAGCCTGTAAGTGAATCTACACTTAGCATATATTGTAATGTAAGTTTTTTTACGGTTATTCGGTGTAAGATTTGTTGGTTGTCCTCAATAAATAAATAAATAAATAAACAGTGTAGGACGCCCTGCGACAAGATTCAAAGGCTGGCTGGTGTGGGCTGGATGAGAGTGGCCGAAAATCGGGAGCAGTGGCGTGCATTAGGGGAGACCTATGTCCAGCAGTGGACGAGTGTGGGTTGCTGATGATGATGATGATGACTTGATCCATCTAGTATTTTGTAATTTACACGATTTTCGACCCTACATCAAAGTGATAGGGGTTATTATTGCGTAATCCGTAGTCGCGTATTATTTATGCGCACCAAGATGAAGAAAACAGCTGTACAACTTACGCCATTTTTTCTTAATTAGAATAGCTTAATTACAGTATTTATCTGAGTTTGATGACTATTAGGATTATCAAGATATACTATTTACTACTCTTCAGAGACTTTTTGTTGCCCAAACAAAGGGCAATGGAAAGGAGACTGGTGGGCGTACTCTTAGAGACAGAAAAACTAACAAGTGGCTTAGGAAACTCAGTAAGGTGGCAGATATAGTCAAAAGGCAATGGGCAGGACATATGGCCAGACCGACAGACTCTTGGTGTAGCGAAATGCTGCAGTGGAGGCCATGTGATCAGAAAAGACCTATCGGCCTCAAATGAGATAGAGAGACGACATAGCCACGATTGGCGGGCACAACTGGAACCCAATTCTTGTGCTCGTGATATTTTGAAAACATGGCGAATATCACCTGAAAACCATACAAAAAAAACTGTGTTTAATGATATATGTCGTGAAAATCAATACTCGTATCGCGAGCATGAGAATTGGGCTCCTGGACTTCATCATCATCATCATCAGCCCATTTAACTCCCCACTGCTGGGGCACGGGCCTCCCTCAATCATATGAGGGGTAATTGCCATACTCACCACGCTTGGCAGACGGGTTGGCGAGGGTTTTGATATAAATGCAGAGTTTTCCTTCTCTGTGTGCTGATGATCATGCCAGCAGCTTTACCTTAGTCGTCTTTTACGACACCTCGGTAAGAGTGACACCCTCACTCTTACCTATTCTACTCTGCCGGGGACCACACGGCCTGGACCTCAACTGCCCAAAATAGAATAGAATGAAGAATATTGAAGGAGGCTTACACAAAATTGGTTGAAAACAGCTTCATATGATGGTGACTATTATTAATTATTAATTGAAATAAAATTTTCCTTTTGATATCGTAATAAGACATTATTTAATAAATAATATTTATTCAGCTTGTCTCAGCTCCATAACTTCACCCCTTTTTCAACTGTAACTCCGTACCTTAAAAAATCAAATTCTTTCCAGCCTTCAATTTACTATAAAAAGAGCTTTAAATTAACCCGTAAAAGAACATCATAAAAACTTGTGAAATTCGTTCCACAACTTCATTATCAGCCCACAAAGGGTTCCAGAGAGAGTCATGATAATTACTTGCTGAGGTAATTAACATTTTATCTCCGAGAGACTTCGGCCTTTGATTAAAGGATATTTTTTAATTATATTTTGGGACTTATTTATATCCTAGCCGGTTCGAGTGCCACACCTCATCTCAGCATGTACGGTACAGAGATTAAAAAGTTTCGTCACCTTAAGGTAAATTTTCGCTTGCACGGCAAGAGTCAGTTATACCAACATACCGTTTTAAAAACATCTGCCAACCTTTTTTAAATTTCCTTTACATCAAAATGAATCAATGTTGCTACAAGCAAATCTGAACTGTCTGATCTAACAGTTGAGCATAATTTAGGAACAAAGAACTGACGAACAAAGAACGAATTCTTTGACTGTACTTCCCAGTTCCCTTCTTCTTAAAGTACTTCTCCGACTAGCGAAGTGTCTCAAGACAAAATTCTTTGAAGCGTGTGTGTTGCCAGTGATGACAAATGGAACCGAAATGTGGCCGCTTACAATGTGCTGATTAAGGAGGCTCAAAGTCACTCAAAGAACAATGTAGAGGGCTCGGAGTCTTTTTCGTGACCGTATCAGAAATGATGATCTCCGCAGGAGAACTAAGGTCACAGACATAGCCCAAAGGATTGGAAGGACAAAATTCAAAGTAGTTAAAGTCACAAACAAACTTAAGCTTTTATTGAAGGCTTTTTTAATTTTATGGCAGTGGCTAACATTTGGAGAGGCCTGTGTCAAGCCGTGGATTGCAACAGGCTGATGATCATAATGACGATTAGAGAGTTGTACCTCAGTGTAGGGGCCTGGTACTTTTAGGATTTATATAAATTAAAATCAGATTAGTTTAAAAATGCGTGTATCGATGACCATTGATTAGCAAGAGAGAAAAATTAAAAAATATAACACTAGTGATGTACACTACGCTAGTGATGTCTTCAGGTGTGATATTCAATCGATTTTCAATTGTTCTTTGATTGATTTATTAACATGCCCCCGCGCGTTGAAGGCTCGTCCTTCAACAAACCGTCAGGCAGTAGTGGCACAATCTTGCTGGCGCTGCGTCGCACGACTCCATTGGCTGTCCTTATGTCAGCAACACGACTTATACCATCATTTATTCCGGGGTAAACAGCTACGATGCGTCCAAGCTTCCATTTGAGTGGGGGAAGGCCGTCTTCCTTCAATAAGACAAGAGTGTCTACCTTCAGGGAGTATTGATTAGTTCTCCACTTTACTCTCTGTTGAAGTTCAGCAATATATTCCTTGCTCCACCTTGTCCAGAAATGCTGACGAAGCTGCTCAATGCGCTGGAAGCGTGTAAGTCTGGTGATAGGACAGTCCTCGTAGTTCCGGGTTGGCAGGGCAGTGAGAGGGCGGCCGATCAGGAAATGACCGGGCGTTAGTGGCGTCAGGTCTGCGGGGTCCGATGACAACGGAGAGAGTGGCCGAGAATTCAGGATAGCTTCTATTTGTACTAAAGTGGTAGTTAACTCCTCGAACGTTTAATTACAATTTCCCAGCACTCGATTTAAATGATACTTAGTGGCCTTGACACCAGCCTCCCAGAGACCACCTTGATTAGGACTATATGCAGGTATGAAATGAAAATTAATACTTTCCTGCGCTGCTTCAGAAGCCAATGAGTCACAATTACTTTTTAAAAATTTTGATATCTCGTTATATGCGCCAATGAATGAGGTACCGTTATCTGAAAATATGTGCGAGGGTTTTCCTCGACGTGAAATAAATCTTCGTAATGCTAGTAGGTAATTATGGCTTGTTAAATCACCAACCAACTCCAGATGGATGGCCTTGGTTGCAAAACAGACAAAGATGGCAATGTATGACTTAACTAATCTGCAGCCGCGGCCTGTGCGGCTGGCGACAGCGACAGGGCCGGCGTAGTCCACGCCAACACTATCAAATGGCGATCCACCTGGTTGAAGTCTCTGCTGTGGTAAGTTACCCATTAGTGGAGTGTATACCCTTCCCTTTATGCGATTACAACGCACGCACTGACGAAAACACCATTTAGCTAAATTGCGCCCGCCTATTGGCCAATAGGTTTCTCTGATAGTAGCCAATAAGAGTTGAGGGCCAGCGTGCATTAGCCTTTTATGCTCAAATTCAAAAATTAACTTCGTTACTTTATGTGTGGACTGTAGTATGATAGGATGTTTCTTCTCAAAAGCAAAATCTGAATTGTCTAACCGACCTCCAACGCGAATTAAATTATTATTATCTAAATAAACATTAAATTTTAGTAATAAGCTTTTTCTGGGCAAATCTTTCTTTTTTAACAATGAATCATATTCAGGAAAGGATTGAATCTGTGACTGTCTCAAAATTAATGTTAAAGCGTTATCCAGTTCGTCAGAATCCAAAAAGTTAGTTTTACGTGTAGTTCCTTTCTTTGAATTATTTATGAACCGTAAAACATAAGCTACAGTACGTTTAAGCCTGGAAAGATTTGAAAAGCGATTAAAATCAAATATTTCGCATTGTTCAGAACTAAGTACGTGAAGTGAAACTTCATTACGAGTTTCAGGCAATTTATCAATAGTGATAGGATGGGATGGCCAGTGTGAAGGATCATTTTTCAAGTAATCTGGTCCATGCCACCATAAATTAAGCATTTTTATTGAATTAATGCTAGTTCCGCGTGATATTAAGTCAGCGGGATTCTTATCAGTGGGGACGTGTCTCCAAGTATGACTGCCAGTCTTATCTAAAATTTCGGCTACTCGATTTCGCACGAATGGTTGCAGTTTGGAGGGCAACATCTTTAGCCAGCCCAAAACAATCATGGAGTCCGTCCAAAAAATTACCTGGTTTACCTGCACCCTTAATGCACCAACAGCCTTTTCGAATAAGTGCGCTCCTGTCACGGCTCCGCACAATTCGAGTCTCGGTGTAGTCGTGACTTTGATGGGAGCGACTCGACTTTTAGCGATCAATAAATGCACAGAGACCTCACCATTACTGTCGATGCTACGCACATAAATACAAGCGCCATACGCACGCTCCGACGCATCTGTGTAGACATGTAACTCCAGCCGAGCCGGGGAATCACAGATAACGCGTCGAGGTATGCGTAGGTTGTTCAAACCCCGTAGGCTGCTGACCAATTCGGTCCAAGTTCGACTTATTGCTGGTGGCAACTCATCTTCCCATGACAGTCGCTGTAACCACAGCTGTTGTAACAGAATTTTCATAGGAATAATGCAAGGTGATACAAGCCCTAATGGGTCAAAAACTTGGGCTATGACGGATAACATATCACGCTTGGTATTTCCCTTAGCAGCTGTGGGACAGACAGGAAAATAAAATTCATCCGTCATGGAGTGCCACCCTAGGCCTAATGTCTTACTTGCGCCAATATCACCGATATTTAGGCTGGGTGATGACTCATCGCACTTAGGCAGCAGGCGAGGGTCGTTGGATTTCCACTTTCGGAGTGGCATGCAGGCAGAGGCCAGCTCAGAGGTGGTCTGGTCGCGGATGTATATGACTTCGTCTAATTCATCCCCCCCACTAAGTAAATCGTCGACATAGAAATCATGGATTATTATTTCACCTATTTTTGGATCCTTACAGTCTAGACCTATTTGTTTTAAACAACGAGTGGCAAGAAACGGAGCGCTAGCGGTGCCATAGGTTACCCGGTTCAACGCGTAACATTTCAATGGCAAGTTAGGTTGACCTTGAACTTGATCGCGCCATAGGATTTGTTGAAGCGGCCGATCGTCAGCGTGGACTTCTATACACCTATACATTTTCTCCACGTCTGCCACGATCACGTATTTATGTTGCCTAAAACGTAAAAGTATTGACAGAAGGTCATCTTGAACTGTGGGTCCTATCATTTGAATTTGGTTAAATGAAACTCCTGAGCTGGTAGGGCTGCTTGCATTGAAGACCACCCTGACCTTCGTCGAAATACTACTTTCGCGAAGTACGCCATGATGTGGAATAAAATAATGATGACCTGACATGATCGGTTCACATTCCGACATGTGATTTAATGACTCATACTCAGACATGAATTCATTATACAATTTACTAAAGGCCTCATCTTTTTTCAGCCTACGCTCTAATGATAACAAACAATGTTTTGCTCGCTGATAAGAATCACCTAACACGCTTGGTGTTTGCTTTAATGGGATCCTAACACAGAACCTACCATCTGTGAGGCGAGTAGTATTTTTCACAAAGTGTTCTTCACATTCCTTCTCCTCTGGAAAATAATGAGATGACTTAGGGCTAACCTCTTCGAGTTGCCAAAACCGCGCAAGTTGGGCTTGGATGTCATCATCAGGACATGGAGAAGTCATCGAACTAACTTGAGTGACGTTGCATTTAATATTTAAAGAACTCGATACAGGGCCGCGACTAACAGGACCGGAAACTATCCAACCTAATCTAGTTTCATAAAGTATCGGTTTTCCATTACCTAATTTAATGTTTTGCGAACCTAAAATGTCCCAAAAAATATCAGCGCCGATGATCATATCAACGGCGGCGGGCGAATGAAACTGAGGATCCGCTAAACAAATATCAGATGGAATGTTTAAATTCCTAAGATCAATCTTACAACCGGGAACGTTACCAGTAATCGACGGCAGAATAAAACAATTAATGTAAGTTGAGTAATTTTCACATAATGACATAATAGGTAAGCGACACATTTTACTTATGTTTGAAATTTTATTATTTATACCTACGACTATTTTATCAGTGCCCTCAGCAGGTAAATTTAATTTGGAATGCAGCTGTTCGGTTAGTAGGCATGAACTGCTCCCGCTATCCAGTATGGCGCGAGCGATGACGACACGATTATACCTATCTCGTAATTTTATTAATGCAGTCGACAACAAGACGTCCGTCGGGCCGGGGGTATCGCAAGCAGCGTGGATGCTCCCCGTGAGTGCGATGCTCGAGTGGTTCGGCGGCGCAGGAGTAGGTACTAAACTGCTGTCATCGCGGTCAGCTGTGCTAGCGGTAGCTGTAGGTATAGTCGTAGTAGCAAACTCGTTTACGTGAATAAGTGTGTGATGCCTACGTTTACGTATTTTACAACCAGGACGCTTACATAAGTTGGCATAGTGTCCACTTCTGAAGCAGTTAAAACATACTTTGAACTTAGGCAACAATTTATATCGCGCTTCGCTGCTAAGTGCTAGAAAACTGGGACAATTATTTAAATAATGTTCATTGCTGCAATTTGGACATGGTTTCATTGATGAAGAATTTGAATTATTTTTACTAGAACTTAAACTACTTGAATACGAAACCATAGCTTTAATTTTATTTATGTTTCTAGAGTTATTGCTAGTGTTATGTGAAAGTTCAATTGTTTCCACCAAGTCTGCGCGATTACGCATAAAATCAAGAAAGCTTTGAAGGCTGATTGGCTTATCCTTTGGAAGATTACCCTTTTGTTCTTCCCATTCACGGTAAGTTTTCTGATCCAACTTCTGGGTTATGATATAAATTAACAATGTGTCCCAGTGGTTAAACGGTTCTCCCAGTGATTCTAATGAGCGTATGTTTTTATTAATGGAGTCAATCATACGCTTTAAATTGATGGATGACTCCCTTGTGACCGGTTCGAGGTTAAACAAGGCTGCCACATGATTTTGGATCAGCAAACGTTTGTTATTGAACCTATTGCATAAGAGCCTCCACTCGGTTTGTGCATGCACTTTCTATGGGACCAGTGACCACTGACAGTGTATGCGACATGCGCAGTTGTCATCTGATGCGACCGAGCGGGTGAGCAGGTTGCGGATAGCTCGCCCTCCCCCATACCCACCTCTTTGCTTGAGGACGGGAGAGGGTGTCACGTTGACCCCGGACAATAGATGGCTGCTCCGAAACCCAATCCCAGGCTAGGAGCATTCCTGACAACCTCAAACCCATGCTCCCCGCCTCATCCTCGAACCACCCTAACTCACCTTATCCTTCCCCTCATGTCCTGGAGGAGTTAACCTCGACTCTAAAAAACCCCAATCTAAGGTGTCATCCGACCCGTGCCGATAGATGCATGGCCGAAGGGATGTTCGGTCGAGAACGGAGGGGCCTCGAAACCAGGCGAAATCGAGGTCTATTTAGCCTTACCCCTGCAAGCGGGGCTCTGCAGGGGTGGACCTTTACTTCCCTAGCTTCTCGTGGGAACTATATGGATATTATTGACATTATAGACAACCATTTAAATTCTACCGAAGAGGTACCAGGTACCTCTGAGGCTATGCTCTTTGGTAGCGATACTGAGGAGCATACTATCACTGCCGAAGCACCTGGGACTGATGGACCGGGTACTTCTAACGCGGAGTCGACCCCTCTGGGTGCAACGCACCAAAGGGACTCGTCGACCAAGGGGCCAGAGAGTAAACCCAGGGTTAAGCTCTCTGGAGCTAATAGGAAGCAAATCTATCGGCTCGTAGCGAAGGGTATGAACTTCGAGCAGGCGCTAGAACTGCGCATGAGTGAGAAGGCTAAGCAGAGGACCCAAGAGGAGGGGGAAACGAGGGAGCGGGCGACTAAGCGCCCTCTCAATACCTCGTCTACCTCGAATCAAGGCAATCCTACCAAGGCACCGAAGCTTGGCGAGCCTTCCACCTCGAAGCCTACTTTTAAGGAGGTTGCTGGGTCCGTCACGTGTGGCATCATAGACGCCCTGGGAAAAATGGACCAGGAGAGGGTCGAAATGCTTCAAGAGGCTATCTTGAAGTGTATTGACACCTCAGATGATGGGGACGGTCCCAGCTTTATTGGATGCAAACCGCGCTCGGGTGGCATCCTTTTGGCGTGCGCAGATGAGGACTCGAAGGAGTGGCTCATCCGCAAACTGCCCAACATTAAACCCTGGGATGGGGCTAATCTCTCCGCTGTAAGCGAAGAGGATATGCCCAAGCCTAGGTATGGTACGGCCTGGATACAGGAAGCCAAACACGACGCAGGTACCATCCTGCGGAGGTTGGCAAAACAAAACAAAGGTTTAGACCTCTCGAGTTGGAGGGTAGTCAACCGGAAGCCCGAAGCAAAAGGTCAAACAGTGACCTTTTCCTTCGACGAGGCGGCCTTGGAGACTATTCTTCAACGCGAGGGGCGTCTCTACCTTGACTTTGGCCTTATCCAGATAAGGGTCAAAGGGGGCAAGGTATCCGGGGACAAGAAGGAGGGGGCAAGCGTCGAGGCTCGTCCAAGTACCTCCAACTTGGTCTCGGGTACGGAACCCTCAAGAGGAGCAACTGGAGCCGACTCCAGCAGCACCACACCTCCACCCGTCCGGGGGACGCATGGAGTCTCGAGGGGCAACAGTCGTGTTGCAGGACCCTCGAGAGGCAGGAGCACCAATACCTGCCAACCATCTGCCCTAGACAGCAGAGGTCGTGGTCGTGGTGGTCGAACACGACCAGCAGGGGGACGCGGCAAGAGAGGCGCTGTGCGAAGGCCGGTAAATCTACCGACCCTAGCACAGGAGCACTCCAGCAGGAAAGCCGCAAGCAACCTGCTCAACAAAAACAAATAATCCCCCCCCCCCCCCCTCCCCGTAAGAAACAGACACAACCCACCTACACAAATATCCTCCTATCCCTTCCCTCCGAATTTGGAAACTTTCTCCCAACCCTTCCCTTCCCAATCCCCAAACCCAACAACATAATGATTAAGGTGATACAAGTAAACCTCCAGCACTCAAAGGCAGCCTCAGCTGCCCTTTGCCAAAGATTCCTCTCTGAGGACCTGGACATCGCCTTGATCCAAGAACCGTGGGTGAATAAAACCACAGTAATGGGGCTAAACTCGGCAGGTAAGATATTAAGTAACACCTGCGGAGCAAGGCCAAGAGCATGCATGCTCTTCAAGAGAGGCATAAATTACCTCCCGATCCCTTCTCTGTGTACAGATGATGCTGTTGCAGCGCATATAGACCTACCCGGGGGGAAAGGTGGGGAGACATTCATAGTCAGCTCCATGTACCTACCCGGTGAGGACCAGGATCCGGTGAACAAGGTGACGCCGGTAGTGGAATACTGTCTGGAGAGAGAAACCCAGCTGCTGGTGGGTACCGACTGCAACTCCCACCACACATCATGGGGCAGCTCCAACACGAACGCTAGAGGTGAGTTACTGTTTGACTACTTGCTCACTAATAATCAATTTGTTCTTAACGTGGGTAGTAAACCAACCTTTACCACACGTTCTAGGCAGGAAGTACTAGACATAACTTGGTGTTCAGGTAATCTCGCACACCGAGTGACCAATTGGCACGTCTCAGATGAGCCGTCCATGTCCGATCACACCCACATTAGGTACGACATACTATGCTCGGGAACAAAGGAACCGAACACCTACCGTGACCCCAAGGGAACAGACTGGGAGGGCTTTAGGAACTCCCTTAGGTTATACCTTGGAGATTTTAAATACATCAAAACTGTGGACCAAGTGGAAGCCGCAGCAGAGGACTTAGGCAAGAGCCTAATGAATGCGTATCTAGAAAATTGTCCTCTCAAGACCACTAAGAGCAACAGAAACACGCCTTGGTGGAACAAAAACCTGGAGCATCTGAGGCAAAAGGCCCGTGCCTTATTTAACAAGGCAAAAAAAGACAAGAACTGGGATGCTTACAGGAAGGCGTTAACACGTTTCAATAGGGAGCTCAGGAAAGCAAAAAGAAGATCCTGGCAAAAATTCTGCGGGTCAATCAAGGACACTGCCCAAGCTGCCAGGATCCACAAAATACTATCCAAGACACCTGAATCCCATCTAGGCCTGCTAAGGAAAGCGGATGGATCTTTCACAGAATCTCCGGAGGAAACACTGAGACTGCTTGCTCAAACGCACTTTCCGGAATCCGTGTACATTAATAACGAAAGAGAACTCCAGGTCAGTAAATCTCCGGACAGGAGACCGAGGAATGAAGACTGGAGGAGAGCTTCCGTTATTTTTCGTCCCCAGCAGATAATTTGGGCCATTAGGAGTTTCAAGCCGTACAAATCTGGTGGGGTCGATGGTATCTTCCCGGCTTTGTTGCAGCGGGGCGAAGATATCATCATCTCTACGCTGATAAAATTATACCGTGCAAGCTTTGCTTGGAGTTATCTGCCATCAGCGTGGACTCGGGCGAGGGTCACTTACATTCCCAAGGGAGGGGACAAAGACAAATCGCAGCCCAAGTCCTACAGACCGATAAGTCTCACCTCATTCCTACTAAAAACGATGGAAAAGGTGTTGAACAGTCACATCAGGGCAACATACCTCGTTGAAAAACCCCTGAGTGCAAGACAACATGCCTACCAAACAGGCAAGTCCACGGAAACGGCACTTATTGACCTGGTGGACAGAATTGAGAAAGCCATAGAAGACAAAGAAATTGCACTCTGTGCCTTTCTTGACATCGAAGGGGCGTTTGACAACACCAACTTCGATGTTATAACACGTAGTATGGTGAATCGTGGAATCGACGACACCACCACCAGATGGATGGGATCCATGCTACAAAATCGGACTGCAACAACAACGTTGATGAATAAAACCCTACATTATAGAGTGACCAGAGGATGTCCACAGGGCGGAGTCCTATCACCCCTTCAATGGTCATTGGTTGTTGACAGTCTCATCTGCGAGCTCAATGAAGCCAGATTTCTGACTCAGGGTTACGCAGATGACATAGTAATAATGGTCATAGGAAAATGCCCTAGCACGTGCTAACAGTCAATGCACGTAAGACGGTCTTAATCCCGTTTACCAAAAGAAGGAAACTAGAGGCGCTACACACCCCAACACTTCTTGGTACGAAGCTATGCTTGTCCAACGAGGTCAAATATCTCGGAGTCTTTTTAGACCAAAAACTAACATGGAACAAGCATCTCGACTACATCACTAGAAAGGCAAAAATTGCGATGGGGGCAAGCAGTAGGTTGGTGGGGCTAAAATGGGGGCTACGGCCCATGGCCGCACTCTGGATTTATAAAACCATAGTGAGGCCGATCGTCACTTATGGCTGCTGTGTGTGGTATAAGAAGACGCACCAACTTAACTGCGTAGAGAACCTCAGCAAAGTTCAAAGAACTGCCTGCCTTATAGCCACTGGCGCGCTTTCGTCCTCTCCCTCTGCAGCACTGGATGCCCTCCTGAACATTCCACCTCTGCACATTCACGTGCAGATGGAAGCGAGGATGGCTATCACGAGAGCGAAAATCAGAGGGAGGACGAGATGGCATTCTAGGGTCATGAGAGGCCTCTACAATGAACTAATGAAAATTCCGGTCATGGATATGCCCTCTGACTCCATGGTCCGTGAACACCGCTTCGATAAGCGGTTTACAGTCTTGTTACCAAGTAGACAAGACTGGGAGGCTGGAACTCCCGGAAATGTTAAGCAGAATGACATCGTTTGGTATACAGATGGCTCCAGGAAGCAGGGCATATCTGGGGCGGGATTTTGTAATGATCGCTGCGGAATACGCAAATTCGCCAACCTGGGTCGCTATACCACAGTGTACCAAGCGGAAGTCTTCGCAATAATTGGCTGTGTCCAAGAGAGTCTACAAATGAATCTCCAGAATAAGAAGATATTCATCTTCTCAGATAGTCAAGCTGCCCTCAAGGCGTTAACATCCTGTGAACTTGACTCCAAACTCACTAGCGAGTGTGTCCTGCTCCTAAACCAGCTTGGCAATGCCAACATTGTAAATCTGATTTGGGTACCGGGACACTGCAATATCAGAGGCAACGAAGTCGCTGACGTGCTAGCAAAGGCCGGGGCAGAGAGCCCACTACTCGGACCGGAACCAATAAGTGGCGTTCCAGCATGCATGGTCAGGTTCGAGTTAAAAGAGTGGGAGAAAAAACAAAGCACTGAATTCTGGAAAAGATTACCTCGACTAGAACAGTCTAAGGCGTTGATACAGGCGTTCGATCAGAAACGAGCTGTAGAAATAACAAAACTGAGTAGAGGACATGTTAGGGCACTCACTCGGACCCTCACAGGGCACTGCAAATTAAATAAGCACCTGCACAACATGGGCCTTACAGATACCAAAATCTGCAGGTTCTGTCGCGAGGACGAGGAAACGATTATCCACGTCCTCGGCGAGTGCATAGCGCTGCACCGCTGCAGAAGCCGGCACCTGGGAGCACACATGATCTCGGCTGACGAGATCAAGAGCTCCCCCATCAGCTCCATTCTCGGGTTTATCCTGGAACTGGAGCTACATGAGGTGCTGTAATAGGTTACGGGGCTGCCACAATAGATCATCTACTGGTCGCAGTGGCTATGAGACGCAGGGCTCACCCCATTTCTATCAAATAATAATAAGAGCCTCCATGCTATTGAATAATTTTTAGAAGAGAACTCGATGGATTGAATTACCACAGCCGCAGACCCTTCCAATGATGCTCTCAGGTAATGGAACTTATTGATTTCATCAATTTGTTCGTTTTGATCGATTAAGCTCGTGAAAGTGTCATGAAACTTCATCCACGTCTCATAGGAACCGCTAAACTTTGGCAATTGAATGGTTGGTAATTTAACAAGCCGATTATTAGAACGAGAACTAGTCGTATGTGAATCAGTTTCACTTTTAACTTTAGCCTTCTGGAAGGTGTCTAACATTCCCTGAGCTCTTGCCAGAACACGGTAGTAACTATTCTCAAACTCTAAACGCTCCAACAACTGTGGTGCATCATCATTAACAAGGCATTCAATTTTTGACTGTACCTCATCAAAGGAATCGTACATTAATTCAATCTTACCTGTGCGTAATTGTAACTCCTTGGCCTCCAGGTTACTCAGCGAGGAATCTGATAAACTAATTAGGTAATTTTCAAAAGCAGTGATCCGACCTTTTATATTCCCTCTTTTCCTCACTAATTCCCTGTCCTCAGGCATTCTGGGAGACTGTGGTCTATTTGGCACTTTTAATTCCTCTGTCATCCTGTAATTGATATAATTACAATCGTTTACTTATGCACTTAGGATTTGATATAATTTATACACACAATTGTTGATGATTCAATTATGTGGATTTTAAATTGTTTACAATAATTTAGGCTAAGTAGGTTTTGAGTGTGGAAATTAATGATAAATTGGCACAAATTAATTAGAGAGTAGGTATCTATTATTTGACAAATTAAACACAATGAAATAGATTGTAACCAAATTCATCTACACTGCTTTTTCTACAAACCAAGATGGCACGTGCCTTGCACTCTGAAATTTTGATAATTTACACAAAATACGCAAATACACTTTACTAACCTTTTATTAAACGTCTTTTTATACCTAAAAATACCTGATTCGAGTGTTGGGTTCTTACGATTACCACTTTTAGTACGTTATTTCCGTTATTTGAACCACGTTGTCCGTCTCGACCACTCGACATGCGCATGCCCCGATGCAATTGTTATGCGCTTGATATTGTTTGTTCCGTGAAGATTATTGTGAATCCGGCGAAGATCCAGGACCATGTAGGGGCCTGGTACTTTTAGGATTTATATAAATTAAAATCAGATTAGTTTAAAAATGCGTGTATCGATGACCATTGATTAGCAAGAGAGAAAAATTAAAAAATATAACACTAGTGATGTACACTACGCTAGTGATGTCTTCAGGTGTGATATTCAATCGATTTTCAATTGTTCTTTGATTGATTTATTAACACTCAGTTCATACCTATTAGATAAGCAATCAGCTGCAAACGTATGTATGTATGTACACCTTAGTACCTTGTCATAATATTAAATTTGGATTCCGTGTAAGAAAGTAAAAGTCAGAGATAGCTAATATGACAAGGTACTAAATTGTTAATACATATATCTTTGCAGCCGTACATCACCAATATTATTCTGTGACATCGCGATTTCCCCACTCCACTTCGTATAAGAATTTCATAAACAAAATTAATTTCTGAAAATATCATGAATCTCAATTACAGGGTTCCCGTAATATTATGTTTAATGAAAAATGGCGGCTTAAAAAGGCATAATTCCTTAAAAAGGAGTGAAAATCCGCGTGGGGAAGGATAATTAATTTGATTAATGTGAGTTTTTGTGAAGGGTGGAATTTATATTTTTCTACGTTGTTCATATCTTAAAAGACGTCTTCTACTAATTGAATTTTTCATAGACTTTATACCCTTTTCTTTAAATACTGTTCTCGCCAATTTCATCTGAGAAATATGGACTATCGCGAGTGAAAAAGGCGGCAAATAGCGTTCAATACAAAATAAATAATCATTTCACAACATCACATTCATTGATCTGACTCCGAGATAGGTAGCTCAAGCGCCTGTGTTACGGATATCAGAGTCAATAGTGGGTACAAATATATACATATAATACTTACTCTTTTATAAATATATATTTATAATACATAGAAAATACCCAAACCAATACAAACAGACATGTTCATGCACACAAATGTTTACACTGTGCGGGGATCGAACGCGCAACCCTTGGACCAAAGGCAGCGTTCACTACCACTGATCCAAATGGGTCGTCAATCATAAGGTTAGGGTCAAATATAAACCTGAATAAAGGAGACTTAGGTTCTACTCAAAAATAACCATATTATGGTTATTTTTGAACGTGATATGTCAAAATGTAAATTTAATGAACGCAACAATGCTGGTGAAGTTGGATCTCAGTTCATTTTTTCACATGAATCGAAAACTTTTGTAACAATTGAATGAATGAATGATAACTTTATTTGGCACAATACAAAAAAGAAACGAAAAGTAGGACAAGATTATCCCTGTATGCCCCAAACTGGCGGCCGCTCAGCAATAGTCGGTGCTGATCCAAGAGACCAACCCCGACTCTGTTTTTCAGCGACTACCATAACATTATTGCGCATCTGTTCCATATCTATGCAACAGTCGCATGTATACATTTAATATAATTTTGAAAGTTTGTGATTATGTTTGTTATATTTCCACGGCTGGACCAATTTTGATAAAATTTGATAAGCTTGATAAACATCCGGGACCGAAAAAGATCTCATAGTGATAAGGCCGCCTTCGTTGTTCATATCATGTAATACCTAGTTTTAAGTTTTCACACTTAATTTTGACTGCAATAAAAACTTCCATTCATTCATAAGGGTGGGATACTAAAGGCAAGTTTACTGTGCTGATAATGTAGGATACACTGCACAAAAGTAGCTTAACACTTTAGTACCATGTCAAAGTAACTGTTCTGACTATTATAGGCAGTTTCCAGGGGTTTCGTAAAAAATGTTACTTCGACATGGTAGGTTCCGTCAGAATCAAAAGTAGCTGAACATTTTAGAACTTTGTCACACTGACCATTGCGCAGCTTCAATAAGTGTTTGACTTACTCAAGCTGCGCAAAACTTTGTGTGACAAAGTTCTATAATGTTCAGCTACTTTTGATTCTGACTGTACTAAAGTATTAAGCTACTTTTGATGCTGACCGTACCAGTTCTAATCTGTAAGTTTTCTCTACTCTCAACCTTATTAATACACTAGTGGCCTGCCCTCACTTTGTTTCGGGATATTAGTTCCACTTTTACCAATAGATGGCGCTAGGTGTTGATTACGTCGCGCAAGCGTTTCGTGTTTTCGGATCACCTATTTTTAAGATGTCTGTAGGATTTACCTCTTTATAAATAGTATAGTTTTGGTTCAAGTTCAACTTAGAAAATTTTACTAATCGTAGTAATCCGATGTAAGATCTGTTTTCTACATAAGTTGTCTTTGTATTTTATTTCTCATGAAGCAGACCGATGACCTGATGGCAGACACTTGTATGCATAGAATTTAGTAATAATGTAGCCCTTATGCAATGCAACACACCAGTGCGCTGCCGACCTTTCATTTTTTGAAAAATACCCTTCCTTCATTGTCAGCCCATTTAAGTCCCCACTGCTGGGGCAGGGGCCTCCCTCAATCACGTGAGGGGTAATTGCCATACTCACCACGCTTGGCAGACGGGTAGACGAGGGTTTTGATATAAATGCAGAGTTTTCCATCTCTGGGTGCTGATGATCATGCCAGCAGCTTTACCTTAGTCGCCTTTTACGACACCTCGGTAAGAAGTTGGCCTATTCTACTCTGCCGGGGACCACACGGCATATACCCTTCCTTAGATAAACTTTATTTAATAAACCAAAGAGCAAAGATCTATAGGTAATATTTAGACAGACGAACTTTCATCGAATCAATTAACGAAGTTACTGTTTGTTTATTTGTTGGCACAATGTAACTAGTTTAGTGAGTGGGCTAAGAAAAGCATTCCTAATACTGACATAATAACTGTTCGATGTAGGAACTTTGCTTGATTGGATCTCACTTTGTCCATTAAGCTAACGGGTAAGGCACACTAGCGACGCCTATCGATTTTAATGTTTAGCTACTAAACCGGATCTATTTTAAACAATTGCGAGATTACAACCTCTCAGCAAACACTTATGCTATTTATTAAATAACCATGCACAAATGTTGGGTCCGTTTATGTATGAAAATCGATTCACGCTAAGTGGCCGCTTTTGGCATGAATCAATTTTTCGCGTACGCGTTGAACCCAACATTTGTGCATGGTTATTTTATAAATAGTATAAGTGTTTGCTGAGAGGTTGTAACCCCGAAATTGTTTAAAATAGATCCGGTTTAGTAGCTAAAAATTAAAATCGATTGGCGTCGCTAGTGTGCGCTACCCGTCATTTTTTGCCACGCACCTGCTCAATGTGGAATCATCTTCCCGCAGCGGTATTTCCGAATCGGTACGACATTGAGATCTTCCAGAAATGAGCCTACATCTTCCTAAAAGGCCGGCAACGCATCTCCACTCCCTTTGGTGTGGCTGATGTCCATGGGCGGCGGTGATCCCTTACCATCTGGTGATTCGCTTGCTCGCTTGCCTCCCTTTCTCATAAAAAAAAGAACAGTTTCACTCGTGAGGTCTATATGCCTCATCTTACCATGTGATTCCCGGTTGCATCCAAAGCTGTTGCTGTGGAGAATGGGGTAGGCTTGGACCATGATTGAGCAATCGCGAAGTAAAATTACAATGAAACGACTGTCATCTGACCTTTAGCAGGGGAACCAGACCAACTACACTCGCGTGCAACCCAATCGACTTAGGACCTAATTTCACTACAAACATACTAACTTCAGAGGCCTATAAATATGATTTTTTTTTATGTGATAGGTGGGCAGACGAGCAGACGGATCGCCTAATGGTAAACGATTGCCACCGCCTATAGACACCCGCGACACTAGTCACAAGTGTGCTGCCAACCTTTAAACCCCCCTTTTCCTCGGATTGAGCCTCCGGTACCCTCACTCATGCAGCGAAACAGCACAGTGCTGATTCACGTCGTTTTCTGTGAAGCTGTAGTATGACTCCGGTCGAGCCGGCCCATTCATGCCGAAGCGTGGCTCTCCCACGGTAGTCTCGGCAGCGTTTGTCTCTCGTGTATTTTTTGTGTGTAAGTTATGTGTAAACTATAATTGTACGTTTGATTATTTATTTAATTAGGTATGTTTTATAGCAACTAGTATGTTTGGGACAGGTTGGCAAAAACGAAAAGTATAAATTCAGAGTGATATTGTAAATATGTTGAGAGTAAATGATTTTCCCGGAAACGCTAGGTGAACGATTTTCATTTTTCTATTTTACGCCGAGATTAACGTAATGTACGCAATGTACAGCGTACATTACGTTAATCTCGGCGTAAGTATATGTGCTTTAGTGATTATTTTAATGTAAATCGATGTCAAAAATGTTTTACTTTGAATTAATTGTTTAACTAGCCTCCAGAAACATGCCAATATTCTTAAAATTAGGATTGAGCAAGTTGTTTGTCTCCGTCCATGCAATATTATGGGATGCGAAAATAAACCACAATTTCCTTTTTCTTAAGAAACCAACACATTTCTGTAATCTGTTAAATTTCTTATTTGAAATAAAATTATGACTAAAGCACAGATACTTTCATATTTATAGGCCTCTGAAATTAGTATGTTTGTATGAAAATTAGGTCCTGAGTCGATTTGTTTGCTCGCAACTGTAGGTCACGGTTACACTTTCAGAATCATTATCTCAACTATGGTTCAGGATTTGGGGAGTCTGGTAATTATAATAAAGCGACTGCTGCCTGAAATTTGCAACCCTTTTACAGGGGAACTAGACAAACTGAATCATGTTTACACGTTTCAGAAACTGTTAGCCTTGTTAGCTACAGAATTTGTCCTATCTGTGTATTTATGTCATTTTTTTATGTGATAGATGGCAGAGGAGCAGACGAAACCAGACCCTTTCCCCCTGATTGGGACTCCGGTACCCTCATTCACGCAGCATAGCAATTCGTGTTTAAATTTGTGTTCTGTGGCCAATAAAGAATTTATCTTTATCCGAATGGTGCAGGTTTCCTCACGATGTTTTCCCTCAACGAGCTAATGGTAGAAATATGCACAATATACACATAGATAGATAAGAAAAATCTAGAGTTGCCTGCTCGGATTCTACCCACGACTGCTATTTTAGATACTATGTGGCCAATAAAGATTTTTTTATCATTTTTATCTTTATCCGAATGGTGCAGGTTTCCTCACTATGTTTTCCCTCACCGAGCGAATGGTAGAAATATGCACAATATATACATAGATAGATGAGAAAAATCTAGAGTTGCCTGCTCGGATTCAAACCACGACTTGCTGTTTTAGATATTATACGACTCACTTAATAAAGTTGTCATTTTCTTTCCTAATAATTGTAGCTACGTTCTTAGATAAAAGTATTCTTGAACTGTTTGCTTTCATAATTCAATTAATACCAACGAGGAGGTAACACAGAGTCTCGCACAAAGTTTGCTCAAAGCTTCCGCTCCTTACAGATGAGACAAAGAAATTGTTTGAACAGTCCGAAGTATTTTCACCCTTGAGGGGTGCCGATGCAAATGATAAGAATTCACCTTTCTTAGCTCAGTTTTACTGCGGCGTTGTTTTCTAATGGTTATGAATGAGTCAAAACTTATGATAAAGATAAAAAAAAACAAAAAATCTTATTAATCTATATCATATCGTATTCAGCAGAGTAGAATAGACCACCCTCACTCTTACCGAGGTTTCGTAAAAGGCGACTAAGGTAAAGCTGCTGGCATGATCATCAGCACCCAGAGAAGGAAAACTCTGCATTTATATCAAAACCCTCGCCAACCCGTCTGCCACGCGTGGTGAGTATGGCAATTACCCCTCATGTGATTGAGGGAGGCCCGTGCCCCAGCAGTGGGGACTGAAATGGGCTGATGATGATGACGATGATGATTAGTGTAAGGACATGTGTGGTATTCAGTGGATTCACTCCAGTCGAGCCGGCCCATTCATGCCGAAGTGTGACAGTCCCACGGTCATGGGATGCCTAGGCCGACAGTTATTTCAACAGCTACGTATAATGCACCGCGTTTTCAGGCGGGATTTGAAACGTCTTCCACGTTCCAGGCTATTCTACCAGCTAACTACTGAATGCGTTACTAAGCCAACGATTACCATGGTGAATTCAAATATGGCCGCGTTGAAATTTTAAGGGCGTTATTTATATTTTTAATCTTAATAATGTATTACATAAAAATTATTCTGAAGAAATTGTCTAATGGATAAAAGCTCTCGACATAATCTAGTCACGTTGTAACTTAGTAACGAAGCCCGTTAAATATTTAGTGTTACCTTTATGAGGCAAGTGCTACACTGTGCGATAAGCTATGAAGCTATGAAAAAAAAGAATAATATATAAGCTAAGATAAGATAGTAAAAAACTAAAAATATCGACTGCTTTAAAGTAAGCAAGTAAGTATCAGCCTATAAACTGACCCACTGCAGGGTAAAGGCCTCCACCATAGAAATCAAGTCATCGCTACTATGATGGGGTTAGGCTTAATCACCACGCTTGCCAAATGCGGATTGGTGCTTACAAACCCGAGCTATGTTCGAAAAATTCGAAACATACTTTTCTCTCGACCCGGAAATCGAAACTAGGACCCCGAGATCACGACCCGGTACTTCAACCACTAGACCAAAAGTAAGCAAGTATTCATTTGGAATTGAAATACTCTAAAGCAAGAAAGGGGCCATTCTTGAAATGGAGCTTCGTAAGTTGATGTATATACCTTATTTAAGATGCATTATGTTAGGAAACACAATGCTATCGATAGTATCGGACATTAACACAATCGATTGTATTGGCATTGTATAATAGTATTAATCAAATCAATAGCAATACTATCGATAGTCAGAATGATTTTCGAGGTGTTCTTTTCAACACTAACTTGAGGCATGCTATTTTTTGGGCTATGTCTTTGACCGTAGTTCTACCATGGACTAATGTGGATCTCATCATTCGTAATACGATCACGCAAGGAGACTCCGAGCATAGCCCTTTCCATTGCTCTCTGGGTGACTTTGAGCCTTCTTAAGCGGCTTATTGTAAGCGGCCACGTTTCGGTTCCGTATGTCATCACTGGCAACATACACGCATTAAAGACTTCCGTTTTGGGGCACAACGTACCTAGATGGTCAAGTGATGAGATTGGTGTAATTAACTTGGGAAGGTGAATTTTCAAATGTTTGTTTTCATTAGTTGTTTAGAGAAGTTTCTCGGGTATTTAGAAAATCCTCAATGAAAAATGTTCAGTAATTTAATCCTCTAGCTCTCCTTAAACTCGGTTGAAAAAAAAATATAATTGAAAAAAATACCACCATATATCGTGCAGTTTCCGAGATATTTGAATTTTAAACACACATGTTGTAAAGTGACGTCTTCGCCGTCCCAGTAGGTGCTTAGCAACACTAGCTCAGTCCACTCGTGTCCCGGTAATACATCGGCTGCATCTCCATCAACTTGGTAGAAATGAAAAACCATGACTGAAAGTATTATTACGGTACGTCATGTATTTCCCGAGAAACTTAATTTAAAAAAAATACATTTACGGTGACGTCATCATTTCAGCTAATAGACGTCCACTGCTGGACATAGGCCTCCCCCAATGTTCTCCACACAGATCGGTCCTGTGCCGCCCGCATCCAATGGGTTCCCGCGATCTTCACCAGATCGTCGGTCCACCTTGTAGGAGGCCTGCCACGGCTGCGACTTCCTGTACGTGGCCTCCACTCGAGGACCTTTCCGCCCCAACGGCCGTCTGTTCTCCTCGCTATGTGCCCTGCCCATTGCCACTTGAGGCATGCAATCCTTTGGGCTACGTCTGTGACCTTAGTTCTCCTGCGGATCTCATCATTTCTGATACGATCACGCAGGGAGACTCCGAGCACGGTGACGTCACAATAAACTATACGTCACAATATACTAACGCACGTAACGTTTTAATTTTCTGTAATTCGTGAATTCTTGGTGTTTTTTGATGAAACAAAAACTTGTCTATTTTTATAGATACTAGCTGTACTGGGACCATAGTTTTAAACCATTACGTACACCTATTAACATCTCCATTATAGCTTTCACAGGAACTCGGGCCCAATCAACTCTGCTAAGTGGCGCGTGTCAACATAGCCGGAATTTTTCATGAGCACGTCCCGTAATGGAATTCCGCTTCGGGATAGCTAGTGAGCTGGCTCTGAATAATGTAGCTTGGCTTCATAAGCTTATTATGTAGTGATAATAAGCTCTTGAACGTGGATGCTGTCTAAATACAGCGTGGGCCACTAATATTGCATGGTGCATATTTATTAAGTAGTTGTTAAGGTAAAAGGCATACTTCACAGGTCCTGCCAGAATACTAGAGATGCCACGGCATTTCTGTTGGTGGCGTGGCAACACCATGCTGAGGTCGAGACCTGATTGACCTCACACTTCACACACGCCTATTTATTTAGAATATCTTTGACATTGGCAGAATCACACGTGCGGCTGTCACCGTGCGCGGGATTAGGCCCATAAAAATATAATATACATTTCGAATTGAGAACCTCTTTTCATTGTATAATAAATGTATGTATTGTATACCTAAGTAGGTACCTATCGCTTGTTTACGTACCTACTCACCTTTGTCTGTAATGTTTTAATGTGTGAATGTTACATATGTTTCCTAATGAGTGTCAATTGTTAAATTATGTATTGTGATGGTCAATAAAATGTTGCATGTTATTGGAAAAAAAGTTACTTATATATTTTTCGCATGTTGGTCATCTCGGTAAAATCGGTGAAGACGTCCTCTCAGAGGCTGGCTTACAGAGCCGTGACCACCGCAGACGTGTGTCAAGCCTCTCAGTCTCCTACCGGATTTATTTCGGAGAGTGTGTGGAGGTTCTGCATAATTTGATCCCCCCTAGCACATTCCATAACGGGACAACAAGGCGCGGTGAGGGGTTTTATTCATACGTTGTTGGCTTACCCCTTATCCACATGAATAGACTTGCTTCCACGTTCATAATGCGGACAGCTAAGGAATGGAACTCCTTGCCAAGGTCTGTTTTTCCGGACAACTACAATCTGGACATCTTTAAGGCAAGAGTGAACAGGCTCAAGCGTTACATTCTAGACCCCATCGTCAGTTTTGATCAGATGAGATTGTGGTCAAGCGTTAGCCTATAGTTCATAAAAAAAATCTATTGGGTTCGATTCTGCTGAGAATTCAAAATTCAAAAATTCAAAATTCAAAAGTACTTTATTTGCATAGGCTTATATACAGCTCTTACAAATCGTCATACATGAAAAATATAAATTATAGCTATGTATATTATACATGTAATTACACATATATGTCGATAAAAAAAATATACTAAGAAATGAATAAATATAATGTGATACTACCACCGGAATCGGAAAGTTGATTCTGGCGAGAAGATTCGGCAAGAAACTCGCCAGTTACTCTTTTTAATCACCAAAATGTTTTAAGTACAGTATCATGGGTAGAACAGTTTATCATTTCCACAAATTCTTGTCATTTAAGTAATATTTAACTGTATTATAGGCTTTTGCCATTAAATATTTTTTAACATGTGTTTTAAATTTAGACATTGGTAAATCAACAAGCTTTTGTGGTAACTTATTAAATATTTTAATACTCATTCCTACGAATGAATTACCAATCTTATGAAGTCTGATTGGGATAAAAATTCGTCCGTACATTTAGTTTTGTTGCAGGCCCTCTCACTTGCACCAAATTTTTAGGTACTTTTTGTAGGGATTATTAAAAAAAAACAAACCTTACTGCACACCAAAAAATATTAAACTACAATATATATATATATATATATATATATATATATATATATATATATATATATATATATATTGCATTTTTGTACTCTAGCCTAGGATCAAAGGAAACAGAGGAAACGACGCAGCCGACCTACTCGCAAGAAGAGGATCCGATATGGTCCCAGGGACCAGAACCGATCCTCCCACTTCCTTATAACTGGTTGAAAGGTAGAATTCTAGATCATACTAAAGGTCTACACTATTGGAGCAGTCTGGAGGCATGCAGACAGGCGAAACTAACCCTACCGAAATTGGATCCCCGTTTCTCCAGACAATTCTTACAACTTAATAAGTCAAACCTTCGTTTAGTGACAAGTGCTCTAACGGGGCATGGCAGTTTTAACAGACATCTGTTCAATATAGGTGTTACAAACAGCCCTCTATGCAGCATGCGTGGAGAAGGAAGAAACAGCCGCTCATGTACTGTTAGAGTGCATAGGGGTGGCCAGCAACCGGGTACACTACCTGAGAAACCCAGGCAGGTTCTAGGAAATCTTCAGCAACACCAAGGCGCTGATAGGTTTCTTTGAAGAACTCGGCTGGTTGGAGTGACACAGCAGACTTCACCCTCCGCACGCGAAATGGGCACAACTGCTGCCTGATTGCGGAAAAGCCCGCACGACGAAGAAGAACAAGAAGTACTCTCATTTTCATTCATTGTTAGCCCATTGAAGTCCCCACTGCTGGGACACGCGCCTCCCTCAATGACATGAGGGGTAATTGCCATACTCACCACGCTTGGCAGACGGGTTCGAGAGGGTTTTGATATAAATGCAGAGTTTTCCTTCTCTGGGTGCTGATGATCATGCCAGCAGCAGAAGTACTCTAGCCTAATTGAATATTTATGGTTATGTTGTCCAGCCATGTAGGTAACTGAATATTTACTCAATATTCTTATAAGGCTAATAAAACTATACTGTTTAATTAAATTCCCCTTTTCTGTTTTTCTTAACATCGTAACTCGGTCGGTATTTTCATAAAAGTACATTTGTAATTCAAATGTCTGGTACATTTATGTATGAACGGACTGAGAAATTGCTATTTCGTTTCAAGAAAATTTTCTCCGACCGACTGATGTTTTTTTTCTCTTTTTGAGTATGGATTCCGTAATCAGTATCTACCAATACCGACCGAGGCTGGCAATGGTGACTAGACTAGACTTTTTAAAGTCTAGATAAAGTCGGGGTCTTAATGACTTTTTTACCGATTACTAATTCAGTTGAAAATATTTGCATACCGTTATTTGATAAAGAATAGATGATGCTTTTAATATCTACTAAAAAAAACGTTTTTATTTGTCATAGGTGGCAGACGAGCAGACGGATCACCTGATGGTAAGCGATTGTCACCGCCCATGGACACCCGCGACACCAGTGGAGTCACAAATTGCGCTGCCAACCTTTAAACCCCCCTTCCCCGGATCGGGCCTCAGGTAAATTTGTGAAAAACTGTTCGCCTACACCTTAGACATTGTTATTGATATATTTATTGTTGAACATGAAATCGACTTATTTATGCGAGTAATATAGTAATAATAACATTGTATTAAAATTTTTGGCGATTAAAAAGAGTAACTGGCGAGTTTCTTACCGGATCTTCTCGTCAGAATCAACTTTCCGATTCCGGTGGTAGAATTTATTAATTTTTTAGTATATTTTATGAATCGACGTATATATGTAATTACATGTATATTATAGTTACAAATAAATAGTTATAATTTCTAATGTATGACGAATTGAAAGTGCTGTATGTATACAAGCCTTTGCAAATAAAGATATTTTGAATTTTGATTTTTTTTTTAATTTTCCACTATCCCACTTTATGGTCACTTGTTGAGTTTACTAGCACCACCAGTTGGGTTTTGTTAGTTGCGATGAATGACATGTGGGGTAATAAATAGTAGATAATTATGATAAGCCGTGTGGTCCCCGGCAGAGTAGAATAGGCCACCCTCACTCTTACCGAGGTGGTGTAAAAGGCGACTAAGGTAAAGCTGCTGGCATGATCATCAGCACCCAGAGAAGGAAAACTCTGCTTAATCAAAACCCTCGCCAACCCGTCTCCCAAGCGTGGTGAGTATGGCAATTACCCCTCATGTATTTGAGGGAGGCCCGTGCCCTAGCAGTGGGGACTTAAATGGGCTGATGATGATGATGATGAATTATGATAAGGGAGCCATTTTATATTTTTACGGCGATAGTGTTTTAAAGGGATCCTCTGGGTGAGCAGACGGATCACCTGGATGGTAGGTTAGCGATTGTTGCGCCCATGGAAGCGCGCAACACCAGTGGAGTCACAAGCGCGCTGCCAACCTTTAACCACACTCGCGTTACGAAACACAGTACAGTACTGCTTCACGCCGTTTTCTGACTGAATATTTTTACAGCGAGTTTTTTTTTTTTTACTCTGAGCAAAATTAGAGGGATCCTCTGGGTGACAGACTGATCACTTGATCGTAAGCGGTTGCCGTCGCCCATGGAATCCCGCAACACCAGTAGAGTTACAAGTGCGCTGGCAACCTTTGAATCTCCCTTCCGCCCGAATTGGGCCTCCAGTACCCTTACTCACGCAGTGACACAGCACAGTGCTGCTTCACGCCGGTTTTCTATGACGCCGTGGAATTACTCCGGTCGAGCCGGCCCATTCATGCCGATACGTGGCTCTCCCACGGTGAAAATTAATTTATTAAATTAATTTACCTGTATGGAAGGCGCGTTTTTATCCACTTAGTCACTATCGTTCTGAGGCCTACGTTTAACATGAGACAGCTGTTACTGATTGATCGATGACTAAATAAAGAACGCGTGGCAGCGCTAGTGAAACCAACAACACCCTTTAGAGGAAATCCAATATGATAGTGCATATAAATCAAGGACCGCCCCAGTTAACGTCAAGATAGGCCGCCGTGACAAAATGGAGGAATTGTGTTACCCATTGCGGAAAAACGGGGCGTCTTTGGACGAAGATAAAAATGTAAAAGATTTAATTTAAGGGATGCTCTCAGCGTGCATAAGGTGCATTTTTCCTAGGTCATAAAAAAAGGGACATACAATAAACTAAACAAATTGTCATTTCGCAGCCAGATACTGTGAGTATTGTGTGTCGAGAACAGGTGCGAGAAAATTGTGAGTTAGTGAACTGTGGTACCGGAGGTGCGCGTAGTAAAATACTGCGAAGGTGGATAGACTCGATATGCCAGCCAGTAACAACTTACCCGCAAAAACTTCAGTTACTCCGTGACCATGGCGCTTGCAACAGTGCCGAAATATCGGAAACTCAAAAATAAGGCACATGGTAGAAATCTTGTAAATAATTATTCTAATGTTACTTAGTGATCATGAAAGTTTATAGCAATATAATCTTCAATTACTATTGAGAATCTAGTTTTTTAGATTTTCGCGTTGCATTATAAATATAATGTATCAATACGGGGATTAACACGATATTTATTACGTGAAACAACATTGTGTACCTACTCACATATTTGGCTCGACGTTTCGGCTACGTTACAGCAGCCGTGGTCACGAGCGGACTGACCGCGTGGTCCAATATGTGAGTACACAATGTTGTTTCACATAATAAATATCGTGTTAATCCCCGTATTGATACATTATAGTTTTTGAGAATCTATCGCCTCAACTCCAGAAGTCAAATTGCTAAGTATTCTGTTTACCGATCTACCTAATTACTCTTTTGTTTTGTTCCAATATAAAGTTAGCGAAACCCCAGTTATGAGTTATTGTAAATATTCCGACGGTCCTTCGAAATATGCAAATTCTTTTATGATGCAAACGGCAGTCTTGTCTGCCAATGTTTTCCCTCAATGGATGCTTTGACCTCTATGAGGAGTTAAAAGTTTTTCGACTTTTAAAATGTGGGAATGTAATTAAATAAATATTTCACAACATCACATACATTGATCTGACTCCGAGTTAGGTAGCTCAAGCACCTGTGTTACGGATATCAGAATCAACAGTGGGATTACAAATATATACATATAATACTTTTCTTATTGTAAATACATACTTATAATACATAGCAAACACCCAGATCAATACAAACAAACATGTTCAACAATTGCTTATAAGCAGATCAAATATTTTGTACTCGTGTAGAGTCATTATCATCATCATCATCATCAGCCCATTTAAGTCCCCACTGCTAGGGCACGGGCCTCCCTCAATCACATGAGGGGTAATTGCCATACTCACCACGCTTAGCAGACGGGTTGGCGAGGGTTTTGATATAAATGCAGAGTTTTCCTTCTCTGGGCATAGAATCAGATTACTGTTATTTGGAAAGTGACAAAAGGTCTTTTTTTTATTATGGCTTTACCCGAAGATAATTTGCCAATGTCAAGTAACTTATTGATAATAAGTAGGTAGTCATCAGTTAAAGTCAGTCAAAATCACAGTCACTTAATAAAACGCCGCTGTTTTATCGTTTACATCCCGAAAACCTCGTAAAAGGTATTGTGAATAAGGTACATTTAGCATGTTACACCAACATAATACGCGAAAAAAAAAATTTGCTGTTCCATACAAAAAACAATATACAACCAGCAAGTATGAGGTTTTCGATTACATCCATATAAACGATAAAAAAATAACAGTGTATATGTAATGTAACCATGTGCTTTTTGGCTTAAGTCCTCACTCAGGCGCCGCCACAAAGCGAAGTCTTCCGAAGCTTTCAAATAAATCACAAAGTTTCCACCGAAAGGAATGGAGGCTAAGAAAGATATTAAGCATTGTCGCGTAAAAGAAAATCGATGAATCTCTGCTCTAACAAGCAGACGCTTAGGGCTGTCAACTGCACCTCTAATATTAACTATTCTTTTTATAAAGAGGTAGATCCTACAGACTGCGGCAACGCTTATATGTAAACGAAAACATAAAACGCTTGCGTGATGTTATCGACACCTAGCGACATCTATGGGTATATAGTGTAACTAATGTGCCGAAACGAATTGTGCTTGTTAAGGTATAAAATGGTAAAAGTTGTAGATTATCAAATTTATTTAAATAAACTGGAAAAATTACGGTAAAAAATTAATAAATATATCACAACATCACATACATTGATTTGACTCCGAGATAGGTAGCTCAAGCACCTGTCTTACGGATATCAGAATCAACAGTGGGATTACATATAAAACTTTTCTTTTGTAAATACATACTTATAATACATAGAAAACACCCAGACCAATACAAACAGACATATTGTTTATGCACACAAATGTTTGTACTGTGCAGGGATCAAACCCGCAACCCTTGGACCAAAGGCAGCGTTCGCTACCACTGTTCCAAATGGGTCGACAAAAAGAACCATTTTACAAAATCTTAGCTTGATAACTTATTTATTTCTTTTGATATGTACCTTCAAAGTATTTTTACCTACCTATACCATTAGATAAGTTATGTAATTTATAGCATCCCCACCCTGGACAAACATTCGTGCGATGAACACTTGTGTTTGTTCAGTGTCTGGGTGTAAAATATGTATTTAAGTATATATTTGTGTTCCTCTGTTGCCTGATAACTGTAACACAAGTGCTTAAGCTACTTAGTACGGAATCAGGTCAACGTATGAGATGTGGTGAGAGTTATAGCAACTTTTGTTTTGACAATAATTTCATAAGCGCATTATTTTATACTAGTGGCCCGCCCTCACTTCATTTCGGGACATTAGTTTCACTTTATACTAATAGATGGCGCCAAGTGTCGATTACATCGCACAAGCGTTTCGCGTTTTCGGATAATCTATGAGCGTTGCCGCTGTTGTAGGATTTATAAACTCTTTATAAATATTATAGATTATAGATAACTATCGAATAAAGTTTTACTTTAGCCAATTAGGCGGTATTATTAAGATTTTTTCTCATACCCCCTTAATATAAAATGAGATTCAAGAATTGTTCTGAAACGAAACTCGTGCCACCCCTTTTAAGCATTGCGTGATCGAACGAGATGGCATGGGCTTTAGTACGGCAATAACTTTAGATCGCATTTTGTTATAAGATTATAGTTTAGGCCATACGTTGGTAGATCAGTTAGTCAGTCATTCAGCTTTCGCTTATTTAGATTTACTGGATTTGCCTTTACTATTTTAGTTGCCGCTGTTATGTTTATTATTAAAAAATATACTTCCTTTTAATACCGTAATTTAGGTGTAAGAAACAGCGTAATGAATGAGGGTTTTCGTGTGTGAAAAATCCGCTAGATGGAGTACTATAGGAGTGAGGTCTAAATACAATGTGACTGGTTATTTTTAAACGTGATCTGTCAAAGTGTAAACTAAACAACCAATGCGGTTGATGTTGGACCTCAGTCTAACAGTACGCCATCTAGCGGATTTTACGCACGCGAAAACCGTAAATAAATATGCATTTTCAACCCTATTTCCTGACAAACTTAATACTGGCAGGTTCGTCCGAGAGGATGTAACTTTTTTAATAAAGAGCCACGATGCCCCATAGACTTTTGCGAACGGGTGACGTCACACAGAAAAAGGTATTTAAAACAAAACTGCTAAGTTTCACTTCGGCTTGTGCAACGAGGGTTCCGTCCAGACTAATAGGTAGTTCTTTTTTATGTGAAAGGTGGCAGACAAGCAGAAGGATCAACGGATGATAGTTATTGCCGTCGCCCATGCACCAGTGGAGTCATAAGTGGAAGAGCCAAGCTTCGGCATGAATTGACTCGGCACGGCACAGAAATCCGGCGTAAAGCAGCACTCTGCTATGTTTCGCTGCGTGAGTGAGGGTACTAGAAGCCCGATCCTGGGAAAAGGGGGGTTTAAGGGTTGGCAGCGCACTTTTGACTCCACTGGCGTCGCGGGTGTCCATGAGCGGTGGCAATCGCTTATCATCAGGAGATCCGTCTGCTCCTCTGCCACCTATGACATAAAAAAAAGTGCGCTGCGAACCTTTATTCCAATGGAATCCCCCTTTCCACTGGATTGAGCACAGCATAGGTCATGCAGTCGCCGGTTTTCTGTGAAGCCGTGGTCTCACTTTTCATCGGCTCGTTCATAGCGAAGCTCTCCCACGGTCAAAACTACACATAAATGTTTGTTAATAGCGGGATGCGAACCCACATTATAGTGTACACCTACAGTCAATAGACTAGGGGCTTTATTCAAAAACATTCAATAAGCCTTTGTGTGCTAAAACCATAGACTTAGGATGCCGCCCTGGCTAAAACGGTGTTAAAGAGCAGTTTTGACGTTTGAATAAAAAAGAACATTATGTAAAATTTTCGAAAAAAGAATGAAAACTGCTATGTAATTATAAAGTCATCATCGTCATTATCGTCAGCCCATTTAAGTCCCCACTGCTGGGGCACGGACCTCCCTCAATCACATGAGGTGTAATTGCCATACTCACCACGCTTGGCAGACGGGTTGGCGAGGTTTTTGATATAAATGCAGAGATTTCCTTCTCTGTGTGCTAATGATTATGCCAGCAGCTTTACCTTAGTCGCCTTTTACGACACCTCGGTAAGAGTGAGGGTGGCCTATTCTACTCTGCCGGGCACCGCACGGCGTATCGATTATAAAGTCCATCATTCAGCTTTATTTACTATAGATATCCTGCAACCGATTACGGCTACAGCGGCCAATCTCAACGATCAGCCACGTCCGCAGGATATATTATAGTGCTCAAGTGTGTGCTCAAACACAACTGCACTCTCTATTACCTTATCTCATATTCCGATGGGACACCAGCCTGACACGACCGTAGAGGGATTGGGTGCAGCACCAACATGCTTTTCAGGGCACGGGGGTACATGACCGCCGAATAAGAATTTCTTACCAAAAACCCCAAAAACTAAGGTAGAAATTTGGCTTTATAATAGGTACCGTTGTAGTTAACAGAGGATTAATTAGCTTTATGAGTGATACGCTTATTGACCATAACCGGATCCAATGAAGGTTCCGTTTTTACCTTTTTAATTTGGAGCTACGAATCCCTAAAAACTGGAAAGTACTGTTCTGTTGTGATTAAAGTTGGAAATAAAGGATTGGCTTTAGAGAAAGGACTGCTTTGTAAATTGAAAATGTTCTGTTTAGTGAGAAATGTTTAACTTCTACCTCATTTTCCCGTGGGAGAGCAAAACTTCGGCATGTATGGACCGATTCGACAAGATACCACGGCCTCACCGAAATCCAACATGAAGCAGCACCTGCGCTGATTTGAAAGAAAGAAAGAAGAAACGTTTATTTGGAACCAATAATTACATAATCGTATCAACAATTTTTTTAATCCGACAGAGAACCAGAGTCACCGACATAGCCCACCGAATTAGCAAACTGAAGTGGCAGTGGGCTGGTCATATTAGCCGCAGAACTGACAGCCGTTGGAGCCGTAAAGTCCTTAAGTGGAGACCGCGACTCGGTAAGCGTAGTGTAGGACGCCCTGCGACAAGATGGGATGATGACATTCGAAGGTTGGCTGGTGTGGGCTGGATGAGAGTGGCCGAAAATCGGGAGCAGTGGCGTGCATTAGGGGAGACCTATGTTCAGCAGTGGACGAGTGTGGGTTGCTGATGATGATCAACAATTTTAAGTTTTAACAGAACAAAATATAAACTTATTAACTACATAATTACATAATAGGTACCAAAATGGTCTCCGCTCAGTATACGGTTGAGCGTGACACACATTATGCCACGCTAAACCACTGGTATTCTGCGGATGTCAAAAGAACGAGGTACGCGTACTGATTGTAGATGCCGTATCTTTATCTTTTATCTACATTTGTACTATCTTTTTTTATGTGATAGGTACAAAGACATCAGGGCCATTTCACTTAGTACTTTTATCCTTCATCATCATCATATCAGCCAATAGACGTCCATTGCTGGACATAGGCCTCCCCAATGTTCTCCACACAGATCGGTCCTGTGCCGCCCGCATCTAATGGATTCCCGCAACCTTCACCAGATCGTCTTTTATCCTTAATATGGTAAAAATAGTTCAGCGGTTTTCGTTAGATGGGGCTTGCAAAAAGCAGATGTAGCTATAAAAAGTAATGAAGCAGATGGTTCGGCGTTGTTTCGTTAGATGTCACTATGCATTTTTCATCGCGCTAGTAAAGCGTGTTTCCGAAACAATAACCTCAAACCGCTTCCCCACATAAGCAATTTCAAAAAAGTATGGGAAAATACAACAAATACAAAAGGCCAGAAGATATTGGAAATTCTGTTTTATAGCAAATAAAATGATTTCAGATTTAGATTTCTGATTTTTATTTTAGGTGACGGGTAGAGCATACTACCGACGCCAATCGGTTTTATTTTTTAGCTAACCGGATCTATTTTAAACAATTTCGGGGTCAACCTCTAGGCACACACTTATAATATTTATTAGTAACTATGCACGAATATTGAGTCCAACCCGTACGCGAAAAATTGATGCACGCCAAAAGCGGCCACTTTTGGCGTGAATCAATTTTTCTCATACAAAAACGGACACAACATTTGTGTATGGTTATTTAATAAATAGTATAAGTGTTTGCCGAGAGGTTGTGGTTACAACCATTCCGTTTTTACGGAATTGTTTAAAATAGATCCGGTTTAGTAGCTAAAAATTAGAAACGATTGGCGTCGCTAGTGTGTCCTATCCGTCACCTTAATCGTCTCTCTGACTGATTCTCGAGGGTGGCCGTTTCATGGTACATAGCCGTTAAGTATTGGTTGGTTTACTATAGATGGCGCTAGCACTGGGTAGCCGACTGATGTCTCTATCTCAGCATATATAAGTTACTCTATGCTCAGTACAAATAAACGTCAGTCCGCTCGTGACCACGGCTGCTGTAACGTAGCCGAAACGTCGAGCCAAATATGTGAGTATAATGTTGTTTCACATAATAAATAAAGATCTTTTCATTTTCATTTTCATTTTCATCGTGTTAATCCCCGTATTTATACATTATAATAAACACACCTTTATATCTTGAATAATAATTTTGAAGAAAGCACAGAAAATTATAAATTAATTGGTATTAAAACGTGGAAATCTGTAATTGGCAATAGTTACTTAGATAATTTACTTTTAAGCACTTTCATGTAATTTATGTTTTTGTTTAAATTTTCCGGGGGAAGGGGGGATTAAAAGTTGGCAGCGCACTTGTGACTCGTGTTTCGGGTGTCCATGGGCGGCGAAAATCGCTTACCATCAAGTGATCCGTCTGCTCGTCTGCCACCTATCACATAAAAAAAATATCAGTAAATTATTACTGGTCCGGTACTACTCCTGCGGGAAGAAACGAGAACCGCACTTAACACATAACTATATTTTTTACGACGATCTCTGAACCACATTACGACCTAAATTGGACCTAAACGCCGTCAACCGAACCGTCGTAAAATATTCCGATATCATTCTTCAACAAAACCGTAAAATTACAGTTGTGTAGCTCTTCAATGAGTAGTTCAATTTTGACAGTTCACTCAACAAGTGGGTGGTAACTCAATTGAAAAACTTTTGTGTCAGACACGTTTCCTTCAACATTAGCATCATCATAGAGAATGAGAGTGTCATTCCCGGTTGTGTCCAATGCTGTAGCCTTTTGGGAGCCTGGAGAACGCTTGGACCATGCATGATCTATGATTTGAGAAATCAGGAGTCCAATTCTCGGGCTCGTGACATTTATAATCATACGACATATATCACTAAAACATAGTTTTTTGTTTGGTTTTCAGGTGATAACTGCCATGTTTTCAAAATATCACGAGCACGAGAATTGGGATCCTACTATCTAATTACAATGAAGCTAATAAATAAATAAATATAAATATTTCACAACATCACATACATTGATCTGACTCCGGGTAGGTAGCTCAAGCACCTGTGTTACGGATATTAGAATCAATAGTGGGCTTACAAATATATACATTATAATACTTTTTTTTTCTGGGTGTTTTCTATGTATTATAAGTATATGACTTATAATACATAGAAAACACCCAGACCAATACATACAGACATGTTCATGCACACAAATGTTTGTACTGTGCGGGGATCGAATCCGCAACCCTCGGATCCAAGGCAGTGTTCTCTACCACTGTTCCAAACGGGTCATAATGGCGACTGACCTTCGCTATTAAATAGGTAACCAGATCAACGCTATACCATTATTTCTATTGGTCTTTCATTACTCTTTCTATTCGAGTGAACTACTTTACGAATGCTTACATGAAATATTGAATATATAGGGATAGGAAAACTACAATTCAGCGATGCATAAAACGGGTGAATTTGCAAGTATATTGGATGGTGTCTAGTTTGGCGTTTGACTGACGTCTGTATAACATTTAATCGAGTAACTACGTGTTAGGGTTTCAAGTCCTCCTTAATTCTTTTAAACCGGGAGAGCGACGGCTGCGCTTGGGTCCCGGGTTCGATCACCGTGTTGGGCTAAAATTTTTACCTGCGTTTTTTGATTGATTTTTGATTTTTATTTAAGGTGACGGGTAGGGCACACTAGCGACGTAAATAGTTTTAAATTTTTAGCTACTAAACCGGATCTATTTTAAACAATTTCGGGGTTACAACCTCTCGGCAAACACTTATACTTGTATTTGTAGAAGTATGTGTGTTTATTTGTAGGTATGTGTGTGTGTGTGTGTGTGTGTGTGTGTGTGTGTCTATGCGTGTTCTGTGTATGTGCTTACCTTAGTGCAGATGTCAGAAGGGACTCCATGCCCCGATGACTTGAGTCTTAAATGATATTTTATTGTGATTAAATAGGTCAATGTCAATGAACGTCTCACAGATTGATGGGCTGATTCTGCCATTTGACATCTCACCCAAAGAGTTGGAAGTTTCAAGTAGCAATGGGCAAGGCACATTTTAACAACGAACGGCCTTTGGGGCGGAAAGGTTCCCGAGTGAAGATCAAGGCAGGCCGACTGATGAATTTGAAATCTTTACGAAAAGTTTCTTGTTACATTGTTCGTAAAATACCAGCAACGAGGCGACGGTAATTTTATAAGGTAGCTCCTTACATTAACATGGAACCACACGCTTGGCAACCTGTGGTTCCAATTTGATTTAATCTAAGGGTAGGTCACTTGCTAATTTATCTCGATCATATGTAAAGTATAAAAAAAAATCTGCGAAAAAAAACCGCCTTCATAACCACGAACTAAAAAGTGTAAAATAATATGTTTAGCACATTATACACCTCAAATAACATTTTATAACAGCTTACACTCGAGAAAAGGTTTTACCGAAGTCGGCGCCCAATACTATCTTGTAATTTAACACAACATTAAATTATTCAACAGGGATTAGGCGCCGACTTCGGTAAAACCTTTTCTCGAGTGTACTGTTATAAAATGTTATTTGAGGTGTATAATGTGTTAAAAATATTATTTTACACTTTTTAGTTCGTGGATTTGAAGGCGGTTTTTTTCGCAGAAAAAATTTTTTTTTCAAGCCTTTTAGTGTATAATTTTTTGGCAGCTGATTTTTTTATTGCTTATAATAGGCAGACGAGCTTGCGGCCCATCTGATGGTAAACGGTAACCGCCGCTCATAGGCATCAACAATGCCGGAGCACAGTCATGCCACTGCCTATTGTTATAATATTGCACCCGTGCGATGCCACGCAGGTCACTATTTTCCTATAAAGAGATATCTGTTTGGATGATAACTTACTTGCTATACAGCAGCGGTGTCTTCGTTACTGCATTTTATTACACTCATTACACCATGTTTGATAAAATAATACATTCTACAACATCTCATACATACTTGTAATGACCTGATTACATACTAAGAATCAGCACGTGTTACGAATACCAGACTAGGGTTATTACAAATATAACAGTCCACACACGCCTCGTGGTCCCCGGCAGAGTAGAATAGGCCACCCTCACTCTTGCCAAGGTGTCGTAAAAGGCGACTAAGGTAAAGCTGCTGGCATGATCATCAGCACCCAGAGAAGGAAAACACTGCATTTATATCAAAACCCTTGCCAACCCGTCTGCCAAGCGTGGTGAGTATGGCAATTACCCCTCATGTGATTGAGGGAGGCCCGTGCCCCAGCAGTGGGGACTTAAATGGGCTGACGATGACGATGATGAAACATAACAGTTACATTTATTGCACCCAGACACAAATGTTCATAGCACGAATGTTTGCCCAGGCTGGGGACTGGAACAACGACCTTTGGCGTATGAGGCAGGGTCAGTAACAAATGCCGACCAGATGCCCCAGACCAGACCAGACGCCCCACTCTCCGAGGACGAGGCCAGCCAGCGCGTTGTATGGAGGTACCAATGCTGGCATAGCACAGCTCCTCAGCGTAATTACATCGTAATGAACCGTTCTATCATCATCATCATCATCATCATCATCAGCCCATTTAAGTCCCCACTGCTGGGGCACGGGCCTGCCTCAATCACATGAGGGGTAATTGCCATACTCACCACGCTTGGCAGACGGGTTGGCGAGGGTTTTGAAATGCAGAGTTTTCCTTCTCTGGGTGCTGATGATCATGCCAGCAGCTTTACCTTAGTCGCTTTTTACGACACCTCGGTAAGAGTGCGGGTGGCCTATTAACCGTTCTATCAAATAACAAAAATAATGGCAAGTAGCCTATTCCGTAACGAAATGACCGAAGGTTTAAATTGGGGCTATCGCGTGTGAAATATCCGCTAGATGGCGTGCCTGTCAACTTCAACATCATTGTCTGATTTATTCGTTAATTGACAATCTGACATATCACGTCTAAAAATACCCAATCACCTTGTAGATGGACCTCATGCCGTACCTACTACAACGCCATCTTGCGGATTTTGCGCACGCGATAGCCCTCATTGGCTTGCGTGCATCACTATGCATCAGATGATAGTGACGAAACACTTTAGAAAAAAAAGCAGCGATGCAATTGTGGTTGAAGGCGCGTTTGCATCGCTGCTAAAATCGTTATGTAAAACTAGACCACAGTATAGAGGCCCGCCCTCACTTCGGGTCGGGACGTTAGTTCCATTTATACGAACAGATGGCGCTAGCTGTCGATTAGATCACGCAAGCGTTTCGTTTCTTCCGATTACTTATCTTATCTTTCATGGGAAGTGCTCTAAGGAACTGCTCTGATCTACTCCCTGCAGCTGAATTCTTACATCGAACTACTCGCATTCGATTGTCTTACCATCCTCATCATCTCGATGGATGGCAATCTAATACTATGCGTTCCTCGCGGAACTTTCTACCACGTACCTCAGTTCTGCGGAACGGTTTGGCTGCAGGAGTGTTTCCGGATGGCTACGGCTTAGGGACCTGCAAGAGAAGAGCGTACACCTTTAAAAAGGCCGGCAACATATTAGCGATCTCTCTGATTACGCGGATATCAATTGGCGGCATTGATTACTTTCCATCAGGTGACTCGCTTGCTCGTTTGTGTTGGTGTCTGTAGGGTTTTTCTCTTTATAGTATAGAAAACGACCCTTAATCATAAAATATTCACGAATCGAGCATCAAATGTCTCAATAATAAAATTAACTGATGATTCAATAGATATCATTGTTAAGGTCACCCGTCAAAGTGTCATAACTCAGAAACCACCCCTATTGATATCAATACTTCCATTGTTACCGAATTGTTTCCCGAACGATCTGTTATTGGGAAATTATTTGGGGGGAAGGAAAGATCGTCGTTGTTAAACACGGCGCAATGTTATTTCGGCATTCCGCGAGGGCGCCCGAAGTTGTGAAATTTTATTTAATTACAGGCTTGAGGAATGCCTAACAATAACAAGAATGGAGAAATAAAGTTTCCTATATTGTTGGAAGGTACGCCTCTTGAATGGTAAAGTTTAGAATTCATGTATCTAAAAAGTAATGTATCACCCTATAAACTGTCATGACATTCGAAGGCTGGCTGGTGTGGGCTGGATGAGAGTGGCCGAAAATTGGGAGCGTGCATTAGGGGAGACATATGTCCAGCAGTGGACGAGTGTGTGTTGCTGATGATGGTGATGATGGCTATAAACTGTTACGCTGAAGGGCGCGGAAAATTGATTCACGCCAAAAGCGGCCACTTTTGGCATAAATCAATTATTCGCGTACAAAAACGGACTCAAGATTTCTGCATGGTTATTTAATAAATAGTATAAGTGTTTGCCAAGAGGTTGTAACCCCGAAATTGTTTAAAATAGATCCGGTTTAGTAGCCAAGAATTAAAATCGATTGGCGTCGCTAGTGTGCCCTACCCATCACCTTAATTATAACTTCACATTTGGTCATAAATATTAACTTTACATGTAACTGAAAATACCATATTTTTGGTGGAAAAATACTATTAAATTATTACAATTTTTTTTTCAGGTTACAACCCTAGTATTAATTTTGTTAATTAACATAATAATTTTGTTTTGATTTGATTTAATGTCAAATGTCATGTCATGTCAAACGTGATAACAAAATAGGGTTATCAAAATATTGACGATAAGGGAAAAAATCGTATCATAGAAAAACGGTCGCATTGGCATCATCATCATCATCATCAGCCTATCGCAGTCCACTGCTGGACGTAGGCCTCTCCAATTGTTCCCCACTGTGATCTATCCATGGCTTCTCGCATCCAGCTCTTGCCAGCCATCCTGCGCAGATCGTCCCCCCACCCAACCAGAGGGCGCCCTACATTACGTTTGCCAAGACGCGGTCTCCACTCCAGAACTCGTTTACCCCATCGGTTGTCGGTTCTGCGCATAGGCAATGAAGTCTTTATGAGGAAATAGTTTGGCACAATTAAGGCGATATCACGACGATACTAGCGCCGCCAAGTGATTTATATTGATGGTAGCGAACAAAAGACATTTATTTTAAAAGTCAGCAATGAATACTTTAAGAATAGTCCTAGTAACAATTTTTGAGACATAGTTAATAATAATTTATTCCTATAAGTAAGATTAATAAATTTATCAATTAGTCAATTTTTCGCGCACAAAAACCGACCCAACATTTGTGCATGATTACTTAATAAATAGTATAAGTGTTTGCCGAGAGGTTGTTACCCTGAAATTGTTTAAAATAGATCCGGTTTAGTAGCTAAAAACTAATATCGACTGGCGTCGCTAGTGTGCCGTACCCATCACCTTAAGGGTGCATACATTTTCCTCATAAAGACTTCAATGCCAATGCGATATTTTTCTATCATACAATTTTTTCCCCCAAATTTATCCTCAATATTTTGACAACCCTATTTTGCTAACAAGAACTCTATCAAAGAACATCTTTATAAAACCCAGACTCGATAAAATGTAAATTACTTCGCCCACTCTACACACTCAATTTAAGCCTTACCCTAATGATATTAAGTTCAATTTTCAGTGCCAATATTGGATTCAGAAAATTAATGAAGTCAAGATAATCCTACAAGCCAGTGTTTTCCAAACTTTAAATAAGCATAGAGATATAATGCCACAAGAGTGCTATTACTTATAAAAATAGAAATAGAAAAAAATACTTATTCAAGTTAGGTACGGTACAGAGCGTAAAAAGGTACGTCACCTTATGGTAAATTTTTTGATTGCACGGCAAAAATCAGTTATACCAACATTCCGTTTTAAAAAGATCTGCCTACCTTCTTTAAATTTTCTTTACATAAATATTACAGGTCAAAATCATAACTCTTCTTTTTGCTTCGCCGTATTTGGGTAAAAAGGATTCAATGTTGCTTCAAGCAAATCTGAACTTTCTTAATTATATAGTATTTGTCGCACTTTAAAATGATGGCTGTGCTTAAACAAACACTTGCATATCATGGGCCTTTTAGATACCAAAATCTGCAGGTTCTGTCGCGAGGACGAAGAAACGATTATCCACGTCCTCGGCGAGTGCATAGCGCTGCACCGCTGCAGAAGCCGGCACCTAGGAGCACACATGATCTCGGCAGACGAGATTAAAAGCTCCCCCATCAGCTCCATTCTCGGGTTTATCCTGGAACTGGAGCTACATGAGGTGCTGTAATAGGTTATGGGGCTGCCACAATAGATCATCTACTGGTCGCAGTGGCTATGAGACGCAAGGCTCACCCCATTTCTATCAAATAATAATAAATAAGACTGCAGTGCTTTGGGTCTCGGGTTCGATCCCCTGGTTGGAGTAGTCTTTTTTATATATATATATATATATATATATATATATATATATATATATATATATATATATGAGAGGTGGCAGACGAGCAGACGGATCACCTGATGGTAAGCAATTCCGCCGCCCATGGACACCCGCAACACCAGTGGAGTCACAAGTGCGCTACCAACCTTTTCCCCTTCCCCCCATTGGGCCTCTGGTAACCTCACTCACACGGCGAAACACAGCGCAGGTGCCGCTTCACGCCGGTCTTCTGTGAGGCAGTGGTATCACTCCGGTCGAGCCGGCCCATTCATGCCTAAGCATGGCTCTCCCACATTTAAAGTCGGATCAAAATTAGTAGCTGAGTCTTCTTAGTGTCAGTCCGAAGTCTGGAAGTTGGCGGTCTTGTACCCCCGAGCCTCGGAAAGCACGTCAAGCAGTTAGTCCTGTGCGAGCTAAGTGTACGAGTAGACAGGCTGAGTAGCTGTCTACTGGCTAGGTAGCATCTAAAAAAAGGTACACAGTGCGTAACTTTTTTAACGGATCTCTTAAAACTGTGTCACTTTCCAAGAATACACCCTTCGTATCGTGCTTCGTATATAACAATAAGTAAATACTTCACAACATCACATACATTGACCTGATTCCGAGATAAGTAGCTCAAGCACCTGTGTTACGGATATCAGAACCAACTTAAAAAAGTTGATTTCGCAAAAACATTCGCCATTTTTAAAATTTTTTCTCCAAATTTCAAAAAATTTGCATTGATTAAAAATCTACTCACACTTGTAAAAAAATTTAGCAAAAACTACCAAAAACCTTCTTCCCAAAAACAGCCCTGATAAGTGAGTGAGTCAGTGGTCATTTAACTTTATATATTATAGATATTTTTCTTTTGTAAATACATTATAATAAAAAAGTTACAGTACTTTCTGTATTTTCATTGTTATCTTTGCGTCTAGAATATTTTAAATACAAATACTTAATTATGAGTGATTATTGTTTAAATTAAATTAAGCTTTACTGAGGCAGCTGTCAAACTAATTTACCTTATAAATAGATTCTTTTTTATTTTAAAACAAGACAAGAGAAAGAGAGAATCCCTACACCGGTCAATTTCTAATTAAAAACGTTTCTTTAATCACTCGACATTGGCAGAGTTATACGAGTGTTTGCCGTGGGCAACACAGTAGAAGCCATTAAAAAAAGAACATTTTTCATATCATTATCATTTTATAGTTAAACTAGACAAGTGTTCATCAACGAATGTTTGTCCAGGGTGGATATCGAACCTATATACCCCGACCTGACCGGAATTTTACTTGCGTTACTAAAAGCCGATTCGTCTAACCTTATTCCGATAATAAATCTATGGTATAGTGCTGTCATTATATACAAATCTCATGTTATATCATAGATTTATTCACGGATAAAGATTGGTCGAATCCAGCCTAAGAAAAGGGGCCATTGATCTCAAGTTTGGAAACCAAGCCTATGATAATGTGTAATTATATTATATACGTATTACATATTATTACCTAAACCAGCGTAACGCGGATCCGCTAAGCTTATTATCGCGTATCAATCTTATATAGTGTGAATAAAAACCTTAGAATATTTATGTACAGGATTTTTTTTCATGCTAGATTCGACAAACGAGCAAGCGTGAGGCGCGAAGTCACCTGATGGAAAGTAATCTTTGCCGCCCATAAATATCCACGAAATCCGAGAGATCGCTAATCTGTTATGATGATGATGTTGCTGGCCTTTTTAAAAAGGTTTACGCTCTTCTCTTGAAGGTCCCTAAGTCGTAGCCATCGGGAAATACTCCCGCAGGCAAACCGTTCCACAGAACTGAGGTACGTGGTAGAAAGTTCCGCGAAAAACGCCATCGTATTAGACCATTCTATCTACTACCTCGTACCCTTCTAACCAAGTGTTCTACCAACCGTTCTCAAGAACATTTTGTTTTATGATTTTTTAAATACACACAAAAAATCAACTTTTCTGGTCACGCGACTTGGTAGTGTTTTTTGGGAATCGAAAAAAAATCGATGAATTCCGAAAAGTCGTTGGACCAATGTTGTTCAAAATGTTTGGTAGCACACGTGGTTAAAGGGATGTAAATGTTCACAGATACAACTTGTATCTACTGTGACGTTATTAGCGCTGACCTTTAGTTTTTTTTTAGCTTGCGCGCTTTTAAAATAGCTATAGATCTAGGATCCCGCTCTGAAAATTGTTCACTTTATACTAATAAGGAATCAATTCATCAAAATCGGCTGGGTAGTTTTGGCAGAATCTTGGAACATACTGTGCTAAAATCATAACCCTTCTTTTTTCCTTTGCCGTATTGTGTCTGCGCATTCAAGGTCATCTTTCGATCTATTTTCCTCGGGCTGTCATTCATTTTGTTTCTCAGCGCGGTTCGTTCATTGTTTATTATTAAAGAAAATCGTTTTGGACTGATAAAAGCGAGGCCAGTTAATAATCGATTTTTGCGAACAAACAAGAGGTCCGTTTGGAATATTAAGGTGGGCTGTATGAATTATTAGTCGTTGCCTATGAAATTGGCTTGTTTTTTCTTTACAATACAAGATGTTTACCTTGACGAACCGATCAGATTAAAATTGGAAGAATAATATTTATTTAGCAGACAAGGAGTCGTGAGAATCTAGCGTAAACAAAAGAGGTTTAAGACGTATTTTTTTTTATTTATGGCCCTACCCGAAGATATCTTGCCAATGTCAAGTTACTTATTAAGAATAAGTGGGTAGTCAACAGTCAGTGAAAGTCACAGTCATTCAATAAAACGCCGGTGTTTTACGATTTATCGACCAACGGATTCTGTCGGTAGCACTCTAAACACAATCGCGGGTTTTAAGACTATTAGGTCCAAGCAAGTTGTCCGTGGCAACTCACTCGACACACAATAGTGTTAAAAACTTTAAAATTCAACGATTCTTATTATCAGGATCACTTCGCGGCACTTTACTGCATAAATAAACACCAAATTTGTTCACTAAAAACCACTAGATATTAATTTAAAACATTTGAATTGCATCAGCCCATGCCGTGATGCCCGTGCCGTGTAAGTGAGGTTACCGGAGGCCCAATGGGGTGTAGGGGAAAAGGTTGGCAGCGCACTTGTGACTCCACAGGTGTTGCGGGTGTCCATGGGCGGCGGAATTACTTATCATCAGGTGATCCGTCTGCTCGTCTGCCAACACTCATATAAAAAAAAATCAGCCCACGCGGAGTGTTTGACCGACAGAATATGGTCTTGCTTCACATCGGTGTACTGTGAGGCTTCAGTATCAGTTTTCTTGAAGGGGAAATACCTAGGACAAACGGCTAACGTGCTTTCAATTTATGTTGGAGGTCACAACACACAATAAATATGCACTGCCTGGTTATTTGTACCCTTATTATTTTGTTTTTCCTTTTTTTTTTCTGTATCAATTTTTTTTGTTTGTTTGTTCTTTTGTAACTAATGTTGTATATAGTAGTGTTGTGATGTCCAAAATAATATTTTTTTCTTTCTTCCTTTCTTTCTTCTGTCCGAGGCACGGGGGTACAAGACCACCAACTTCCAGACTCCGGGCTGACACTGAGAATTTCTTTACAAAAAACTCAGGTACAAATTTTGGCCCGACCCGGGGATCGGGATTCGGTTAATATGGCCAGCCCACTACCACTTAAGCTTTCTAATCCGGTGAGCAATGTCGATGACTTTGGTTCTCTTCCGGATCACCTCTTTTCGGATTCGATCTCGGAGAGAGACGCCGAGCATTGCTCATTCCATAGCCCGCTTATACCCTTAATCGGACAGTGGTAAAATAGTTCCCACCAGATTTTGAACTTTATGTGTCATGGCATAAGAGCGAAAACCAATGAAATTTTTCACTTACTCATATCCGATTAAGGGTTAAAGCATTTCATTATATTTGAAGCATTTTAACGGAAAATGACGTTTGGATCAGTGGAAGTGAACGCTGCCTCTGGTGTAAGAGTTGCGGATTCGATCCCTGCACCGTACAAACATTTATGCATGAACATGTCTGTTTGTATTGGTCTGGGTATTTTCTATGTATAATAAATGAAAGAAATCCCTATTAGCGATAAGACCGGCTACATTGTACTAGTATAATACCACAGACTAACATCTGTAAATTTTGTGCAATAAAGTGTATCTATATATCTATCTATAGGTATGCATTTACAAAAGAAAAGTATTATGTATATATTTGTGATTGTGTGGTCCCCGGCAGAGTAGAACAGGCCACCCTCATTCTTACCGAGGTGTCGTAAAAGGCGACTAAGGTAAATCTGCTGGCATGATCATCCGCACCCAGAGAAGGAAAACTCTGCATTTATATCAAAACCCTCGCCAACCCGTCTGCCAAGCGTGGTGAGTATGGCAATTACCCCTCATGTGATTGAGGGCGGCCCGTGCCACAGCAGTGGGGACTTAAATGGGCTGACGATGATGATGATGATGATGATTTGTGATTCCGCTGTTGATTCTGATATCCGTAACACAGGTTCTTGAGCTACCTATCTCGGAGTCAGATCAATGTATGTGATGTTGTGAAATATTTAGTAATCTATTTTATTTATTTGTCAAGTTTTCACGTGTCGTCTTTTGACATTTGCAAACACAGTTTGCACTACAATTTACCGATTTTTTTATCAGACTAGTACGTTTTTCTCAACCCATTTCCAAATTAAAAGCCACGGGAAACACGAGAGGAATATTTACGAGAAATTCTCGCTTCTCACAAAAGTGGCCGCTCGTCTGTTCACAAAACCTGAACATAATGGCTGGAGGGAACTAGGAATAGGGATGGCCAGCATCACACGAATATATTAGGGACAGAGTGGATGCACCGTATAAAGATAATTATTGTCTTTTTTTTATTTATGCGATACTGCGACGATACTACTTATAACAAAAAACTCTATAATTGCTAAAACTGGCCACTTTCAGCAATTATCAAGATTAATCTTACTTACAGGAAGAAATTATTAGATAGTTGTGATGAGAAAAAAAAAAAGATTATTTTATTATATATTTCTTAAAAAATAATGTCCAAAAAATTGTTAGTCATTACTCACTTAAGAAAAATGTCTACTATTCGCCACAGTCAATATAAATCGCATCTAGTATCGCCGCAGTATCGTCTTAATTACAATCAATCATAATAAATATTTAGACAAAAAATTGTAAATCTTTGTCATATTAAAGGAAGCTGTATTATATATAAACAATATTATATAATATAGTATATAATATATAACTAACTAACTAGGTTGGCGCAGCGACCCATAGTGAGTCTTGGCCTCCGATAATAAGAGCCTCCATCTTGGTCGATCCTGCGCCACCTCCTGCCAGTCATCTGCCGAGAGTCCCCGCAGGTCTTTTTCGACCTCATCCTTCCAGCGATATCTCGGTCGGCCGACTGGCCTTTTGCCATTAGGGCGTCCCTGATACGCTTGCTTTACCGCACGATCGTCTCCCATTCTTTCTAGGTGGCCGAGCCAGCGAAGTCGATGCGCTTTAGTCTCGCCAATGATGTTGGGCTCGCCCACCTGGTCTTCCAGTTCCCTGTTCTTTAGCCTCCTCCAGGCGCCATCCGGAGTCTGTATAGGTCCCAGGTATAATATATAATATTGTTATTTATTTACCTATACACTTACTCGCAGCCAGAATACCAGCGCTGCTGCGGCATTGCAGATAATGCCGTAGCATCAAATGCTGAGGTCGGGACCTTATTGACCACACACAACCACAGTATCTTTTCTCGTATCGCCTCTCCTCGTCGAATCTGTATCGTGATGTGTTATGCCTACTGTATTTATTTGTTCTGTGTTGTGATGGTCAATAAATGTATTTTCTTTCTTTCTTGCTTTCAGTCTATTATTTACTCACGTGCTCGAGTGGACGAAGGTTTCGTCCCCATAGGGGCCGAAGGTCATATTTTGGAAGCATTATTACCCGATTGGGTAAGTGAAGTGGCGGTAAAGATTTCGGTCCGGATTCCACACATTTCGGCAAATAGGTAATCGGGAACCTAAAAAAACTGGGGAAAGGCCGACTTCAATATAGGATTCATAAAATATAGAACTTACTGCTGACAAGTATTACCTACACATACGTTCCTACAATGTGACATTTCCTGAATACAAAGAATGAGTGCTAAGCCAACATCGCCAAGACGATTTAGGGACCTTTAAGAAAAGAGCGTACGCCTTTTTAAAAAGCATCTCTAGCAAAAAACAAAACATACGCATCGCGCCGCGCAACAAACAAAACAAAAATGAAGATTGGCGAGGCAGACACAATATATATTTTTAAGAAACACTAATAAAACGAAACACAACACACATACCAAAATAAACACATTTAAATTTAGACATATATTTTTAAGAGCACATACTATACATACGCGGACCAATTATAGCAATTTATCTTATTCGTATTACAAGACTAACAAAAAAAGGCACGGATCCAGTTTTTTCAAATTCAAAATTCAAAAGTACTTTATTTGCATAGGCTTATATACAGTTCTTACAAATCGTCATACATGAAAAATATAAATTATAGCTATGTATATTATACATGTAAAAATATACTAAGAAATGAATAAATATAATGTGATTCTACCACCGGAATCGGAAAGTTGATTCTGACGAGAAGATCCAGCAAGAAACTCGCCATTTACTCTTTTTAATCACCAAAATTTTAAAGTACAGTATCATGGGTGTAGGCGAACAGTTTATCATTTCCACAAATTCTTGTCATTTAAGTAATCATTAACTATATAATAGGCTTTTACCATTAAATAATTTTTAACATGTGTTTTAAATGTAGGCATTGGTAAATCAACAAGCTTTTGTGGTAACTTATTAAATATTTTAATAGGTACTCATTCCTACGAATGAATTACCAATCATATGAAGTCTGAGATGTGTAACAGCAAGCTTGTCTTTATTTCTAGTATGTGGTTGTAACATTCACTCAATAAAAAAAACACAAAGAATACGTAAATGTGCGTTCAGAGCTTGTATTTTTTTTATGGGATAGGGGGCAGACGAGCAGACGGATTACCTGATGGTAAGCGATAACCGCCACCCATGAACACCTGCAACACCAGAGGAGTCACAAGTGCGCTGCCGACCTTTTAAAAAGGAATACTTTTCTTGAAGGTTTGCAGGTCGTATCTGTCCGGAAACACCGCAGGCGATAGTTCATTCCATAGTTTTGTCATACGAGGCAGAAAGTTTCTTGAGAAACGCACAGTTGAAGACTGCCAACTATCCAGATGATGTCGATGGAACCGTTGTCGAGTGGAAAGATGGCGAAATGAAGCGGCAGGGATCAGTCCGAACAATTCCTCAGAGCATTCTCCATAGTACAGGCGGTGGAGTGTACATAGCGAGGCTACATCTCTACGCAGTGTCGGAGTCTAGCCTATTAGAGATATCTTGGCAGTCGACGATTCGAGTTGCTCTCCTTTGAATCCGATCCAGAGGGGAAAGTTGGTACGCGGGCGCCTCTGCCCAAAGATGAGAGCAGTATTCCATATGTGGCCGGACTTGCGCCTTATACAGCTGGAGGCGATGGGCCGGAGTGAAAACCGACGTATACTAGTAATGTAGTAACCAATATGAGATTTTTTTGCTTTATTGTTAATTATAATTAGGTAGTTTTTTAGATTTTCGCGTTGCATTATAACTATAATGTATCAATACGGGGATTAACACGATATTTATTATGTGAAACAACATTGTGTACTCACATATTTGGATCGATGTTTCGGCTACTTTACAGCAGCCGTGGTCACGGCTGCTGTAATGTGTTTGTAATGTTGTTTCACATAATAAATATCGTGTTAATCCCTGTATTGATACATTATAGTTATAATTAGGTAGTTTTTACATGAGAAGTCGTATCCCCTAAGGTGACCTCCTTTGTATGCCATGCATCGGTATATGAACGTAAGGGAATAGATAGTGAATGTCTTTGCAATTTTTGAAGTTTAAATGATATCATATCTTAATCGTCAGCTGGTGACCGTATTAGAAGGCATTCTTTTTCTCATTATATTCATCCTTTGGTTCTTATCTGAGGGAATATTGCTGATATTATTTTTAATTATGTGATAGTTGGTAGACGAGCAGACGGATCGCCTGATGGTAAGCGATTGCCGCCGCCCATAGACATCCGCGACACCAGTGCAGTCACAATTGCGCTGCCAACCTTTAAGCCTCCCGCTTTCCCTTGCATTTGGGCACTAAAGACCAATGTTAATGCCCTTTTAAAGGTGTTCAGGAAGCGGTGCTGTAGTTCTTGCAAATTCATCATCATCATCATCAGCCCATTTAAGTCCCCACTGCTGGGGCACGGGCCTCCCTCAAACACATGAGGGGTAATTGCTATACTCACCACGCTTGGCAGACGGGTTGGCGAGGGTTTTGATATAAATGCAGAGTTTTCCTTCTCTGGGCGCTGATGATCATGCCAGCAGCTTTACCTTAGTCGCCTTTTACGACACCTCGGTAAGAGTGAGGGTAGCCTATTCTACTCTGCCGGGGACCACACGGCGGTCTTCACGGTCACACGGTCTTGCAAATTGATTAATGCTCAGTGCACCAACCCTAGCGAGTGTCCATTGTGGCGTTGCACGAATAATTTAACCGACGCCAAGTTTTAATTCAACTATAGCGTTGTGTGCGAGCTGCGTTGTTTGCATTGCGCACTTGGCGGCGAAAAAAAAAACTTTTTTCTTTTCAACTTTCACACACGAACATTTTTTCCCGATATTCCCCACTATTTGTCCACCACTGGTGGAAACAGGGGCGTAGCTACCGCTGTATCTGCCGTATCAATTATACGGGGCCCCCGGGCCACGGGGCCCCCAAAGTGTGTAAGGAAAAATAATAAAAACTTTCTAATTTATTTTATTTTACAAATGAGAAAATTCTATAAAGCAATTACTTTTTTTTCCCGCCTTACGGCGTGCGTTCAAAAGTTTTAAAAAAAATATTTGTAAAATGGTTAAATTATGTTTTGATAAATAAATATTTCTTTTCACAATATTTTTTTTCTTTTATGACAAATCTTTACCCCCATATAAGGGCCTCCAAACATTTTTTTATACGGGGCCCCGACAAGGTACGCTACGCCACTGGGTGGAAAAAAAGTTGCATGTAACATTTGTGCATGGTTATTTAGTAAATAGTATAAGTGTTTGCCGAGAGGTTGTAACCCCAAAATTGTTTAAAATAGATCCGGTTTAGTAGCTAAAATTAACATCGATTGGAGTCGCTAGTGTGCCCTACCCGTCACCTTAAGTGGCAATCAACTAAAGGCATGCAATTCTTTGGGCTGTTTATGACCTTTCGATATTTTTATTCGCGGATTGTAGTAAATACCTACCGAGAAACCCTGTGGTGACATGATCCTTAAAAAAAAGTAAAATATTAGCCTATAATACTGTCCCACTGCAGGGCAAAGACCTCCATCATAGAAATCAAGTCATCGCTACTATGATGGGATTAGGCTTAATCACCACGCTTGCCAAATACGGATTGGTGATCACAAGCCCGAGCTTTTCATAAAAATTCGAAACAAACCTTTGCTCGACCCAGAAATCGAACCCAGGGCCCTGAGATCACGGCCTGGTACTTAAGCAACTAAACCAACGGAGCGATATTTTCACATTCATATGTGTTTTGTATGGACCTAAACTGAATAAAGATTTTTTTACCAACGGGGCGATCGATCTGTCGATCATTATTATTATACTCTAATATAACTTCAGTAAAAATCGACATCCCCGCTTCGTGTTCCCACGCTCACCTACATAAATAACATATAAACCATAAAACTATGTTAAACTACCTCTATAAAACTTCACCAATACAGCCCAATCACATCTCATTCGGAAGCAATTTCACCAAAAGCATTTGCGAAAACGCAATATTTCATAGAAACATAGGCAGTGTGCTTTGAGTGGCGTAAAGCGGCAGGCTGTGCTTCAAAATTGTCGGATTAGCCGAAATCGCTTGTTTGTAAAGGTTCTGTACATAAAAAAAACTCAGCGCCTCTTTACAAGAACAACGTAACATCTCATGAGCCTCTTTACAAGAACAAGGTGACATCTCATGAACCTCTTTACAAGATCAACTTAAATTCGGCGGGTACAGCTAAAACAAGCCGCGTGGGCTGATGCAATTCAAAGGTTTTAATTAAGTGTTTAGTGGGTTTTAGTGTACAAATTTGGTGTTTTTTGTGCTGTGAAGTGCCGCAAAGTGATCCTAATAATAATAATCGTTGGATTGTAGCGTTTTAAACACTGCTATTGTGTGTTGAGTGACAACTTGCTTGGACCTAATAGAGTCTTAAAACCCGCGATTGATTTTAGAGTGATATTCGCTGAATCCGTAGATCGATTAAACGTAAAACACTGGCGTGTTGTTGAGTGACTGTGACTTTGACTGACTTCGACTGTTGACTACCTACTTATTCCCTCAATAAGTACGTGACTTGGCGAATTATCTTCGAGTAAGCGATTAAAAAAACATCACCATGAACCCTCTTTACACGAAACAATGTGATATCTCTTAAGGCCTCTTACAAGAGTACATGACATTCAATGACCTCATTTGCAAGAACACGTGACCATCCAATGACCTCTTTACAGGACATTTACATCTCATGAACAGCTATGTTTACAAGGACAATGTACATCTCATGAACAGCATATTCTTGAGATGTCGCGTTTCTTAGAGAAATGTTGTTTTTTTGTTTCTGATACAGCAAGAAAAAGAATTCTAAATGTTTATGTCACATTTAGCCACACGCTTAAATATAATGATACTTTTTTTAGCCCGATTGGTAAGAAAAAGGATAACCCACATTACAATTACAAAGATCGCATTCTTTGTAATGATGGCATGACATCACTTCTATTGGCACTGCCATACTGGCTGGTGAGATGCCTTTTCTTCGTTTGAAAGAATTAATAAATATCAAACCAATTTTTGGTTCAATATCGATTAACGAATATTAGCAATTTGAACATCTCGGCAATGTGTGACTATCTGTAGCTAGATAGCTCGTTACAGTGCTACAGGGGACTATTGAGAATAATTCTCTTTTTATTTTATTATTTCCTTTATTTTATTTTGTGTTACAATTAAACTGTAGGGCTTGGTTCATACCAAGCTCTACAGACATGTTGATACAACATTGTATGAAAGTTTGGCGATTAAAAAGAGTAACTGGCGAGTTTCTTGCCGGATCCTCTCGACCAGAAACAACTTTCCGAGCCGGTGGTAGAATCGTATTGTTTTTTTTAGTATTTTTTTTTTACATTTTGTAGGCAAACGAGCAGACGGCTTACCTGATGGTAAGTGAATTACCGCCGCCCATGGACATCTGCGACATACGGGGCATCACAGATGGGTTGCCGGCTCTTAAGGGAGGAATAAGCTCTTTTCTTGAAGATCACCAGGTCGTATCTGTATATTTTATGTATCAACATATATATGTATTAACATGAAAATTATACATACCTAAGTACTTATCAATAGTTTTAAATATTCTACTTAAATGTATGACGATTTGTGAGTGCTGCGTATTCGATTGATTGATTGATAGTTGGATCGATGATCGATCTAATTTAAAACAATCGAAAGATTGCTACACTTTAATAAAAAAAATGCGGATCTTTTACTCTCTACCGGGGACCCTTACAACCAAAAACACCACTTATTTATTCCATTCGATTCTCCTACTGATTTCTTTATTTAATCACGATGAAGTGAAATGGGCCGGACGATTTGAATATAAAAAGTTCCACAGACTTGTCTGATCGAATCCGGGCGTTATTGAATTTGGCAAATGTATCAAAATGTATCAAAATGTATCCAACTCGGATTCCTGGTTATTATTCTATCTGCGAGATGCTTTTGAATGTAAAATATTATTTGCGTTTTTTATTTCTGAATGGGCTAGTCGACCTTCGTTTTATTCAATTTTTAACCGACTTCAAAAAAAGGAGGTTCTCAATTAGACATGTATATATATATTTTTTTTATGTTTGTTCGCCGATTACTTTGCCATTTATGAACCGATTTAGATGATATTTTTATAGTTGGAAAGAAGATAGTCCCAGATGGGTACCATGATCAGGATATCCGGATCTGATGATGAGATCCTGAAAAAATTTACGGAAACTCTCAAATTTTATAGGGACACGTAATGTTTTTGTATCTTTTTTCAAAACTGCACCAGTATGTACGCCTGGCTGTATTAATTTTGTGGCTCTGCTGATGATGAAAGGTCAACTCCTCAACGGTAAAGAGTCAAAGGATAACTCTTTCAATACTGTTCTCACAATTAGTTTTTTAGTTATTTGGTGAGGGAGCTAGAAGGAGGGGGGGGGGGGGGGGGGGGGGGGGGGGGGGGGGGGGGGGGGGCTGCAAAAACCACGAACTAAAAAGAGTAAAATAATATTTTTAACACTTTGTACACGTCAAATCATGTTTATGAATAATTCAATGTTGTATTAAATTACAAGATAGTATTGGGTGCCGACTTCGGTAACAACTTTTTCCGAGTGTATTGTTATAACATGTTAGTTGACGTGTATAAAGTGTTAAAAATATTATTGTACAACCTGTGCGGATAAAGAATAGGATCAGAAATGGCGGCGCATCTATGCACTTCTCGCTCGCACACTATTTGCGTCTATACTCGCACCCCACGAGTGCGAGTATAGACGCAAATAGTGTGCGAGCGCGAAGTGAATAGATTAGCCGCCATTTCTGATCCCATTCTTTGTCCGCACAGGTTGTACACTTTTTACTTCGTGTTAATTTTTTTTTTCTTCTGTAGATTAGGGGTTTGAAAGATTTAGACCGCATATCCACTCGGGAAAAATACAGAACATGCCAATGTATCGGTGGTTGCCGCCGCGCTAAAGGACATCTCATGAACCTCTTTACAAGATCAACTTAAATTCGGCGGGTACAGCTTAAAACAAGCCGCGTGGGCTGATGCAATTCAAAGGTTTTAATTAAGTGTTTAGTGGGTTTTAGTGTACAAATTTGGTGTTTTTTGTGCTGTGAAGTGCCGCAAAGTGATCCTAATAATAATAATCGTTGGATTGTAGCGTTTTAAACACTGCTATTGTGTGTTGAGTGACAACTTGCTTGGACCTAATAGAGTCTTAAAACCCGCGATTGATTTTAGAGTGATATTCGCTGAATCCGTAGATCGATTAAACGTAAAACACTGGCGTGTTGTTGAGTGACTGTGACTTTGACTGACTTCGACTGTTGACTACCTACTTATTCTCAATAAGTTACTTGACATTGGCGAATTATCTTCGAGTAGAGCCTTAAAAAAACATCCCATGAACCTCTTTACAAGAACAATGTGATATCTCTTAAGCCTCTTTACAAGAGTAACATGACATCTCATGAACCTCTTTGCAAGAACAACGTGACATCCAATGAACCTCTTTACAAGGACAATGTAACATCTCATGAACAGCATATTCTTGAGATGTCGCGTTTCTTAGAGAAATGTTGTTTTTTTGTTTCTGATACAGCAAGAAAAAGAAATTCTAAAGTTATGTCACATTTAGCCACACGCTTAAATATAATGATACTTTTTTTAGCCCGATTGGTAAGAAAAAGGATAACCCACATTACAATTACAAAGATCGCATTCTTTGTAATGATGGCATGACATCACTTCTATTGGCACTGCCATACTGGCTGGTGAGATGCCTTTTCTTCGTTTGAAAGAATTAATAAATATCAAACCAATTTTTGGTTCAATATCGATTAACGAATATTAGCAATTTGAACATCTCGGCAATGTGTGACTATCTGTAGCTAGATAGCTCGTTACAGTGCTACAGGGGACTATTGAGAATAATTCTCTTTTTATTTTATTATTTCCTTTATTTTATTTTGTGTTACAATTAAACTGTAGGGCTTGGTTCATACCAAGCTCTACAGACATGTTGATACAACATTGTATGAAAGTTTGGCGATTAAAAAGAGTAACTGGCGAGTTTCTTGCCGGATCCTCTCGACCAGAAACAACTTTCCGAGCCGGTGGTAGAATCGTATTGTTTTTTTTAGTATTTTTTTTTTTACATTTTGTAGGCAAACGAGCAGACGGCTTACCTGATGGTAAGTGAATTACCGCCGCCCATGGACATCTGCGACATACGGGGCATCACAGATGGGTTGCCGGCTCTTAAGGGAGGAATAAGCTCTTTTCTTGAAGATCACCAGGTCGTATCTGTATATTTTATGTATCAACATATATATGTATTAACATGAAAATTATACATACCTAAGTACTTATCAATAGTTTTAAATATTCTACTTAAATGTATGACGATTTGTGAGTGCTGCGTATTCGATTGATTGATTGATAGTTGGATCGATGATCGATCTAATTTAAAACAATCGAAAGATTGCTACACTTTAATAAAAAAAATGCGGATCTTTTACTCTCTACCGGGGACCCTTACAACCAAAAACACCACTTATTTATTCCATTCGATTCTCCTACTGATTTCTTTATTTAATCACGATGAAGTGAAATGGGCCGGACGATTTGAATATAAAAAGTTCCACAGACTTGTCTGATCGAATCCGGGCGTTATTGAATTTGGCAAATGTATCAAAATGTATCAAAATGTATCCAACTCGGATTCCTGGTTATTATTCTATCTGCGAGATGCTTTTGAATGTAAAATATTATTTGCGTTTTTTATTTCTGAATGGGCTAGTCGACCTTCGTTTTATTCAATTTTTAACCGACTTCAAAAAAAGGAGGTTCTCAATTAGACATGTATATATATATTTTTTTTATGTTTGTTCGCCGATTACTTTGCCATTTATGAACCGATTTAGATGATATTTTTATAGTTGGAAAGAAGATAGTCCCAGATGGGTACCATGATCAGGATATCCGGATCTGATGATGAGATCCTGAAAAAATTTACGGAAACTCTCAAATTTTATAGGGACACGTAATGTTTTTGTATCTTTTTTCAAAACTGCACCAGTATGTACGCCTGGCTGTATTAATTTTGTGGCTCTGCTGATGATGAAAGGTCAACTCCTCAACGGTAAAGAGTCAAAGGATAACTCTTTCAATACTGTTCTCACAATTAGTTTTTTAGTTATTTGGTGAGGGAGCTAGAAGGAGGGGGGGGGGGGGGGGGCTGCAAAAACCACGAACTAAAAAGAGTAAAATAATATTTTTAACACTTTGTACACGTCAAATCATCGCCTAATCCCTGTTTATGAATAATTCAATGTTGTATTAAATTACAAGATAGTATTGGGTGCCGACTTCGGTAACAACTTTTTCCGAGTGTATTGTTATAACATGTTAGTTGACGTGTATAAAGTGTTAAAAATATTATTGTACAACCTGTGCGGATAAAGAATAGGATCAGAAATGGCGGCGCATCTATGCACTTCTCGCTCGCACACTATTTGCGTCTATACTCGCACCCCACGAGTGCGAGTATAGACGCAAATAGTGTGCGAGCGCGAAGTGAATAGATTAGCCGCCATTTCTGATCCCATTCTTTGTCCGCACAGGTTGTACACTTTTTACTTCGTGTTAATTTTTTTTTTCTTCTGTAGATTAGGGGTTTGAAAGATTTAGACCGCATATCCACTCGGGAAAAATACAGAACATGCCAATGTATCGGTGGTTGCCGCCGCGCTTCAGGCGGCGCCTGAAGCTCGTATTGCGGGTAGGGTCTTAGAATGGTAGGGCACAAGGGTACAAGCCGCGTGGGCTAATGCAATTCAAAGGTTTTAAATTAGTGTCTAGTGGTTTTTAGTGTTCTAATTTGGTGTTTATTTGTGCAGTGAAGTGCCGCAAAGTGATCCTAATAATGAGAATCGTTGGATTGTATCGTTTTTAACACTGCTAGTGTCGAGTGAGTTGTCTCGTGACAACTTGCTTGGACCTAACAGAGTCTTAAAACCAGCGATTGCTTTTAGAGTGATATTCGCTGAATCCGTAGGTCGATAAAACGTAAAAATAACGGCGTTTTATTGAGTGACTATGACTTTGACAAACTTCGACTGTTGACTACCTACTTGCCAGCGTATTACTCAACCAATTTTCTAAGGAACGTGTTTTTCTAGTGAACTCTTTAATCACTTGACATTGGCCGAGTTGTCTCGTAAGAGCAACAGAAAGCCATAAAAAAATAGACTTCCTACTTATTCTCAATTAGTTATTTGACGTTTATACGAGTTATCTTCGGGTAGAGCCATATTAAAAAATAAAATAAAAATCAGACTATAGAATCAAAGATGTTACCACCAACACAATTAAATGAGATAAATGTAGCAAACCCGTAACGCCGTGGTAAAATAGAGAATGTCAAAGAAACATGGGTAGGTCCGCTATTTTGTATTAAGGTGACGGGTAGGGCACACTAGCGACGCCAATCGATTTCAATTTTTAGCTACTAAACCGGATCTATTTTAAACGATTTCGGGGTTACAACCTCTAGACAAACACTTATACTATTTATTAAATAACAATGCACCAATTTTGGAAACAACATGTACGTGAAAAATTGATTCACGCCAAAAGCGGCCACTTTTGGCGTGAATATATTTTTCGCTTACAAAAACGGACCCTACATTTGTGCATGGTTATTTAATAAATAGTTTAAGTGTTTGTCTAGTGGTTGTAACCCCGAAACTGTTTAAAATTGAACCGGTTTAGTAGCTAAAAATTAAAATCGATTGGCGTTGTTAGTGTGCCTTACCCCTCACCTTAATCTAAGGGAGAGGCAAAATAAAAGGTGGACGGTTGACGATACAATGACCGAGACGTGGACCAAATAAGGAGGAATTGAAAACAATAGGGAAGTTCTTTGTCCAACGGCACAAAGAGATACATAAAAAAAAAAAAAAAAAACTCAAATTCATCTGTATGTTGAACATAGAACCTCCTCCTTTTTTGAAGTCGGTAATTAGAAAAAGAATCCGTTATTATTATAAATAGGCCGTGTGGTCCCCGGCAGAGTAGAATAGGCCACCCTCACTCTTACCGAGGTGTCGTAAAAGGCGACTAAGGTAAAGCTGCTGGCATGATCATCAGCACCCAGAGAAGGAAAACTCTGCATTTATATCAAAACCCTCGCCAACCCGTCTGCCAAGCGTGGTGAGTATGGCAATTACCCCTCATGTGATTGAGGGAGGCCGGTGCCCCAGCAGTGGGGACTTAAATGGGCTGATGATGATGATGATGATTACCTATTACAAAATTGTGATAACTAAACCTAAAAGTGACTAGTAGGCGGTGTCGCTATTTCATGCCCCTAAAGTTTTATGACTACATACCTCGACCCACTGTAAAGTGGTAAGTTGACTGCCTCGGTGGCTTAGTTAGTAAGTCGCAGTATAAAGCGATGGCTTTGCAAGCAGTCCCAGGTTCGGGACCCGGAGGGTCGGACCAAAAATGTTTGCCTAAGTTTTCGATAAGAAATAATTACCACCATAATATTAAATTGTATCTTATTGTATATTTATTTGCACACCATTAGACGGAACTTTATATTGAATTTATTTATAAACTATTTATGTACATATACATATGAACTATTTATGTACCATATATATTATCCGTGCGTCACATTAGGGCTCACATAAAACCAGAGCCATGGCCGAAGCTGAGTGAGCTACTTTTCACTACTGACTATCGCGACATACCTTACACACACACACACACACACACACACACACCTGTACGCAAATACTTATTGCCCGGCTTGAGAAGCCGTAATATTACTTTTTTTTTCTCTTTTAATTTTTTTGTTTTATTAGTAATGCACAAATGCCTTTTATATTTGTAATGTTGTGTTTGCTGTTTTAGTTTGTATTTGTTTCTTTTTCTCTTTGTTTAAATATTATATTAGTATACTTGTGGCGTCCTTTCTTATCTGTTAAATGTGGTGTGTCTTATTTTCAGTGAATGAATGTTACTATCTATCTAGTGTCAATCCGGAATCTAAAAGTTTGCGGTCGTGTACCCCCGTCGTGCCTTGAAAGCACGTTGAGACGTTGGTTCTGCGCCCAATCCCTTTCCGGTCGAGTCACGCTGGTGTCCCATCGGAATATGAGGGCAAGGGAATAGAGGGTGTACTTTTGATTGCGCACACACTTGAGCATTATAATATATCATACGTCGTGGCTGACCGTTGAGATTGGTCGCCGTAGCCGTAATCGGTTGTAAGACATCCCCATTGAATATAAACACGGAAAACCGGCGTGAAGCAGCTCTCAGCTGTGTTTCGCTGCGTGAGTGAGGGTACCAGAGGTCCAAATCCGGGGGAAAAGAGGGTTTAAAGGTTGGCAGCGCACTTGTGAATCCAATGGTGTCACGGGTGGCCATGAGCGGCAACAATCGCTTACCATCAAGTGATCCGTCTGCTCGTCTGCTACCTATCACATAAAAAAACAAACATTTAAATTTTAAAATTAAAAACATTCTCCATGTCCAGCTTTATCCCACGCCTGTGGCAAACCTAAGCTTTTTTTTTGTAAGAAATTGATACGGATCACTCTGTCTGTAGATATTTGAACCCCCATATCTCGGTTTCCGAGAACTAATAAATTTATTTCTATTCCCAAACTTATAATACACTTTTCACCCTCAAAACTTGCTATTGGCATTCTGAAACCCTCTTCAGCTACACTCGATAAATCCTCGACGTGAATTCTATTATATCGAGGGAAAAAATTATGGGACTATTAAAATCTTTTATGCAGTGTGAGCATATAAGGTTTTGGATAGGAATGAGCAAATGTTAACACAGTTAAGGTGACGGGTAGGGCACACTAGCGACGCCAATGCATTTTAATTTTAAGCTAATAAACCAGATCTATTTTAAATAATATCAGGGTTACAATCTCTCGACAAACACTTATAATATTTATTAAATAACCATGCACAAATGTTGGGTCCGTTTTTGAACGCAACAAATTGATTCACGCCAAAAGTAGCCGATTTTAGCGGTAATCCGAAATTCGATTGAAAAGGCAGACCAAATAGTTAACTATAAGTAATAAACAAATAGTATAGGTATTTGCCGAGAGATTGTATCCCCGAAATTGATTAAAATAGATCCAGTTTAATAGCTAAAAATTAAATCGATTTGCGTCGCTAGTGTGCCCTACCTGTATGATGATGATGAAAGGTTGGTAGCACCTGTACCTTAAGAGAGGTTTATACAAATTGTGCGGATAAAGAATGGGATCAGAAATGGCGGCCAATCTATCCACTTCTCGCTCGCACACTATTTGCGTCTATACTCGCACTCGTAGGGTGCGAGTATAGACGCAAATAGTGTGCGAGCGAGAAGTAAATAGATGCGCCGCCATTTCTGATCCCATTCTTTATCCGCACATGTTGTACATCTAAAATGTGTAGCAAAGATGACAGTATTCGGATTGTCATGCGAGCTACTTCTAGCCATGGAACTATAAAGTCAGTGGAATCTGCCATTTTCGGTAATAAACGTCACAGAGTGTGATAGAGATCCATCCGGCCCGGTTGAATCAGTTCTATACAGGTGCGATAGAGAAAGAACGTCGCCCAGCACGTCATTCCAGAACTAATGGTTTCGCGCAGTTTTCAAGTATGGCTTTCTATGAAAAGGCACAGTCTGTTTAAGGTGACGGGTAGGGCACACTAGCAACTAAATATTAAAATCTATTTTCAGCTACTAAATCTGAATCTATTTAAAACAATCTCGTGGTTGCAACCTTTTGGCAAACGCTTATACTATTTAATAAATAACCATGAAAAATTGTTGGGTCCAACGCGGCCACTTTTGGCGTGAATCTATTTTTTGCGTACAAAAACGGACCCAACATTTGTGCATGGTTATTTAATAAATAGTTTAAGGTGCATGTCTATGGTTTTAGATCTCTAGTCCAATGGGGGAGAGGATAAAATGAATTGGTAGTGCTCTTGTGATGTGACCCCACTGGTGTTGCTGCACTCAGCATCAACGGATCGGCATGCTTACATTAAACAGAACAATTTGTTAATAATTTTCAGATTGGTAACCCGACATGCCGTGTGGTCCCCGGCAGAGTAGAATAGGCCACCCTCACTCTTACCGAAGTGACGTAAAAGGCGACTAAGGTAAAGCTGCTGGCATGATCATCAGCACCCAGAGTAGGAAAACTCTACATTTATATCAAAACCCTCGTCAACCCGTCTGCCAAGCGTGGTGAGTATGGTCAATTACTCAATACTCAATACTCAATCATTTATTTACCCCTCATGTGATTGAGGGAGGCCCGTGCCCCAGCAGTGGGGACTTAAACGGGCTGACGATGATAAACCCAACATGTGGCTGACCATTACTTCTCGTGTCACATCACTGAACTGCCACGGGCTAACAACATACGATGCAAAGCCAACTACAATTATGCAACAAAATGGCCGCTTTCATAGCTGCGCCTTTCGGTTGGAAACACAACCTCTATACATTATTGTGCCTGTAATTGAAATACTGAACTCTTTTGTATGGACCCTGGAATAAAAATAACGTATTTTGGTGTTCACCTATTAAATATACGCCAAGAGATATAGTAAATAATAACGAATAAGCAACAAGGCGTGAAGCGGCACTGTGCTGTGTTTCGCTGCGTAGGTGAGAGTACCGGAGGCCTAATCCGGGGAAAGGGGGGTTTAAAGGTGTCGCGTGGTCCCCGGCAGAGTAGAATAGGCCATCCTCACTCTTACCGAGGTGTCGTAAAAGGCGACTAAGGTAAAGCTGATGGCATGATCATCAGCACCCAGAGAAGGAAAACTCTGCATTTATATCAAAACCCTCGCCAACCCGTCTGCCAAGCGTGGTGAGTATGGCAGTTACCCCTCATGTGATTGAGGGAGGCCCATGCCCCAGCAGTGCGGACTTAAATGGGCTGATGATGATGATGATGAAAGATTGATAGCACACTTGTAACTCCACCGGTGTCGCGAGTGTTCATGGGCGGCGGCAATCGCTTACCATCAGGCGATCCGTCTGCTGTCTATCTGTCTTCAGTACAAGGGTTGCGGGTTCAATTCCCGCACAATACAAACATTTGTGTACATGAACATGTCTGTTTGATACTTATGTATTAACAAAAGAAAAGTATTATATTTGAAATTCCGCTGTTGATTCTGATATCCGTAACACAGGTGCTTGAGCTACCTATCTCGGAGTCAGATCAATGTTTCTGATGTTGTGAAATATTTATTTAATTATTCTTCATCTTAACCTGTTCCCGGTTGCATTCAAAACTGTCGCTCTGGAGCCAGGAATACGCTTCCATGATTCATGATTTAGGGAGTCTGGTTATTACAATGAAGCGACTGACGTCTGACCTTCGCAACCCTTTAACAGGGGAACCAAACCAAATTAATTCTGTTTACACGTTCCAGAAACTATATGAGAATATAAAGTTCTCCTCACAGACAACAAACGTGCGAGAGACACGCTGCGTCATATAATAAATATTTCGCAACATCATATACATTGCTCTGACTCCGAAATAGGTAGCTCCAGCACCTGTGTTACGGATATCAGAATCAACAGTGGGATTACAAATATATACATAAAATACTTTTCTTTTGTAAATACATACTTATAATACTTAGAAAACACCCACAAACATGTTTATGCACTCAAATGTTCGTAGTGTGCGGGGATCGAACCCGCAACCCTTGGACCAAAGGAGCGGTCACATGGGCCGGCTCGACCGGAGTGATAACACGGTCTCAAAGAAAATCGGCGTGAAGCAGCACTGTGCTGTTTCGCTGCGGGTAGGTACTGGACGCCTAATCCGGCGGAAAGGGGCTCTAAAATTTGGCAGCGCACATGTGACTCCACAAGTGGACATGGGCGGCGGCAATCGCTTACCATCAGGTGATCCGTCTGCTCGTCTGCCACCCATCACATTAAAGAAGCACCCTGCCAAAACCCAATGTCTTTCCATCCTGTATGTTTCTGTTCCGTCTGTCTGATATTCGTAATACAAGAGCGAAAGCCACTTAATACGCAATCAGACCAAATGTATGAGATGTTTTATGTTATATTATGTGTCTAATAATGTCGAATAGAACTGGCAAAAACGTATCTTTCAAAAGATTGGAACATTTGCATCTGGATCAGTGCAGAGATGCGGAACAGGGAAACAATTCATATGGAACATCGACTCTCAGATAGATCCGTGATTAATTCCGTTCATTCGGATCATTCGGCGCACTCGGATCATTCAGCTCGTTAAAATCATTCGGCTCATCGGATCATTCCGCAAATTGGGATCATTCGGCTCACTCGGATCATTCAGCTCATTAGGATCATTCGGCTTATCGGACCATTCATTTGATACATACACTGGAAGTTGTAGACGAGTACATCTACCTCGGACAAAAAGTCCAGCTTGGTAAGTCCAACTTCCAGAAAGAGGTCGATTGACGAATCCAACTCGGCTGGGCAGCGTTCGGGAAGCTACGCAGCATATTTTCGGCAGATCTACCACAGTGTCTCAAGACGAAAGTCTTTAATGCGTGTGTGTTGCCAGTGATGACATACGGAACCGAAACGTGGCCGCTTACAATGTGCCGATTAAGGAGGCTCAAAGTCACCCAGAGAGCAATGGAGAGGGCTATGCTCGGAGTTTCCCTGCGTGATCGTATCAGAAATGATGAGATCCGCAGGAGAACTAAGGTCACAGACGTAGCCCAAAGGATTGCATGTCTCAAGTGGCAATGGGCAGGGCACATAGCGAGGAGAACAGACGGCCGTTGGGGCGGAAAGGTCCTCGAGTGGAGGCCACGTACAGGAACTCGCAGCCGCGGCAGGCCTCCTACAAGGTGGACCGACGATCTGGTGAAGATCGCGGGAATCCATTGGATGCGGGAGGCACAGGACCGATCTGTGTGGAGAACATTGGGGGAGGCCTATGTCCAGCAGTGGACGTCTATTGGCTGAAATGATGATGATGATGATGATGATTTGATAAATTCGGAGCGAACATTAAAGATTCGGAACAGTGTATCATTTGGTTGAGTCGGATCACTGAGTCGTTTCAATAAAGAGTTACACACGTCTAATGTCGAACCTCTTGATTTCGGTTTCAGCATTCCGAAGCTCAATACTACACAGCTGGTACTAATATATTGCCCCGCATGCCTTAATTGAATTAATGTAAGTAATACATAGTATACTAAGTTAATATGGATTCCATGACATGATTCAGTTGGTCTAGTTCTCCTGTTAAAAGGTTGCTAAGGTCAGACGGCAGTCGCTTCATTGTAATTACCAGACTCCCTAAATTCTGAATTATAGTCTAAGCGCATCCCGAGAAGCACCCGAGAATAACACGCTAGTATCACTCCAGTCGAGCCGGCTCTTTCATGCCGAAGCGTGGCTGTCACACGGTAAAACCCTAAAATTTAAAAAAAATACTTTGGCTTACTGAGTGGTTAAGACCGTTAAATTATGAGGAAACGGAAGCAGTATTACTATACAATAAATAAATAAAATAGGATAAAATAGGTTACATTTAATAAAAAAAAAAACATAAACATAAATTAGCAGACAGACGGACCATATCTAGTTTCACTATTACACATTTAATTGCATAGATTAAAACACAATATAAACTATACCTACTAACATATCCACACCTTCAATCACTCATCTCACACTTTCATTCAGACATCACACACTCTCATTCACACGTTTCACATTTTCACTACAAACATGATATAAGTAGTCACAATCTCACACATTGGGAATATAATTATTTAAAATCTGTATTCTTTAATCATATGAAATGTGTGAACGATATGGAAGAACGGAGTCTTCTGGCACAGGCATTATTATGCTTAAAAGAAGGCTCCAATCACAAGCTGATTTAATGTAACATCATGTTTTTGGAAAAATAAATTGAAATTGAAATTTGAAATTGAAATATAAATATTACTTGATTTTGCTGTTTTTTTTAGTTTTTTAAGCATGTCAGACAACGAATTTAAATTGTGTTTATATTTTAGTTCTGATGTAAATCTATCTTTATGAGAATAAAATATCTTTAAATCTACTACTAGCGCAACTCAGCGACCCAAAATAGATTTTGGCTTCTGAAGTCACAGTTCGCGATTTAACCAAAATGAATCCGACCAATTACGTTATCAAAAATTAAAGTGATTATCAGCCAAACTTCCAAAGAAGAGGTAATTATTTTTGCATGGACTTCCGAGTAATGGCGGTTAAGGGTAGCCCTAACTAGCGAAACCAATCGATTTAATTGTTAGCTACTAAACCGGATCTATTTAAACAATTTCGGAGCGGCAAACATTTATAGGTACTATTTGATTGACTGCCTCGGTCGGTGGCGCAATCGTTAGTGGGTCGCACTTTAAAGCGACGGTTGCGCGGGGTCCCGGGTTCGATCCCCGGGTCGGGCCAAAACCTGAGTTTTTCTGTTATGAAATTCTCAGTGTAAGCCCGGAGTCTGGAAGTTGGCGGTCTTGTAACCCCGTGATTCGGAAAGCACGTTAAGCCGTTGGTCCTGCACCCAATCCGTCTTAGGTCGTGTCACACTACTGTCCCATCGAAACAAGAGGGTACGGGCATAGAGAGTGCACTTGTGTCTGCGCAAATACTTGTGCACATAATATGTCCTACGTCGATGGCTGATCGCTGAGATTGGCCGCCATGACCGATATATCGGTTTGGAGGATATTATTTAATAATTGTGCATTACTTATTAATCTGCTTTTGCACTCGAAATTTGGATTAACGCCATAATTGGCCGTTTTGGCGGTAATTACAAATTTCAAGTACCAAAGCAAACCCAAAAGTTAAGAACAAGTATTAAATATATAGTATAAGTGTTTACCGAGAGGCTGCAGTTTCTAAATTATTAAAAAGATATCCGGTTTAGTTGCTTACATTTCATATCAATTGTAGCTGGCGTCGCTTATTGATGTAATTTGTTAGCAAATATATATAAATAATATATTGTGCCCTACCCGTCGCCTTAAATGAATTGACGAGGGTTCCCGAAACTGAATTGTTCAGGTACTAAGAGAGAGCTGCTCCATTAGCTTAGTTAGCAGCTGATGTAGTTAATTATATCAAGCTCATCGACGGCTAAAGGTGTGTACACAACTAACTAAGTGCAAAGACTCGTTGCAGTCGGGATTCTCGTATTACTTAAAAAAAAAACTTACTTAATTTACCTTTTTTTTACTTTAGGCAATATCTTCATATTTGTTTTATGTTTAATTAAAACCGAAATGTTTATTTTAACCGTGGGAGAGCCACGCTTCATCATAAAAGCCCTTTAATGCCGAAGCGTGGCTCTCCCGACCGACGACTCTGGGTCGACCGGAGTGATACCACGGCCTCACAGAAAATGGGCGTGAAGCAGCACTGTGTTGTGTTTCAATGCGTGAGTGAGGGTACCGGGGGTGTTTTGAGTTTGAAGGTTGGCAGCGCACTTGTGACTTTACTAGAGTTCGGGTGTCTATCGAAGGTGGCAATCGCTTACCATCACAGATCCGACTGCTCGCCACCTAATACTTACTTATTCCACCCTTTTTTTTTCGTCTTGGCCGTCACCTTGCTATACGTAGGAAACAAGGTAGTGTGTGGGAATCAAACCCTTACTAAAACCCCTGGTGTCCATGTCTTGGAAACCCCACAGCCGGGACTAGACCGTATCGCTAATCGCGCTCGCCGCTTCAGCCCTATTTGGCGCAATACAGCCCTTCAACGCTGAACGACCTTCCAGGACACCCGGTAATATCGTCCCCCGCGGAGTCGTATGCTGAGAAAGCCACTCTCCAGCAGTGGGAATACTCACGTACTCCGAAAGCCCGTTTAGTCGCCTCTTCGACTGGCCGGGAAAACATGGGCAGTAATCTTAGACGCCCCTAGCCACAGGGCACTGCCTATTCCACCTAGCTCAAAGACCAGAACCGAGTCTTGGCCTCAGAAACAAGCGAGCGCCACTTTGGTCGAATCCTACTCTACTTCTTGTCAGTCATTGAATTGAAGTTCTCGCAGATCAGTCTCGACAACGTCCTTTCAGCGATACCTAGGTCAGCCAACTGGGCGTCGGCCCACACCGGTCGACCCTGGTATGCCTTCTTCACGATCCTCTTCCAGCCTTCCTACCTAACCTAACATAATAAAGTATTTTCAATGGTGTGTGTGTGTGTGGTGTACCGCAGTGTCTCAAGACAAAAGTCTTTAATGCGTGTGTGTTGCCAGCGATGACATACGGAACCGAAACGTGGTGGCAATGTGCCGATTAAGGAGGCTCAGAGTCACCCAGAGTGCAATGGAGAGGGCTATGTTCGAAGTTTCTTTGCGTGACCGTATCAGAAATGATGAGATCCGCAGGCGAATTAAGGTCACAGACATAGCCCAAAGGATTGCATGTCTCAAGTGGCAATGGGCAGGGCACATAGCGAGGAGAACCGACGGCCGTTGGGGCGGAAAAGTCCTCGAGTGGAGGCCACGTACAGGAAGTCGCAGCCGTGGCAGGCCCCCACAAGGTGGACCGACGATCTGGTGAAGATTGCGGGAATCCATTGGATGCGGGCGGCACAGGACCGATCTGTGTGGAGAACATTGGAGGAGGCCTATGTCCAGCAGTGGACGTCTATTGGTTAAAATGATGAATGGTGTGCAAAGACCCTTATACGCCTATTAAAAGCACTCTGAAGTTTACTAGGTTGTCAAAGGATTCTAATAATTTATTCGATCAAAATGAACCCGCTTGGGGCATGTCAGACTTAATAATATGGTTACTTAACTTTTTAATGTTTCACGAAATCTTAGTTAAGATGGATTAACTCGATGAATAAATAATGAGGATAATTTAGAGGTGACATTTTGGATTTTTATATTTCAACATTTCACAACATCACATTCATTGATTTGACTCCCTGGTAAGTAGCTCAAGCACCTGTGTTACGGATATCAGAACTAACAGCGGAATCACAAATACAACATCTAGAATCTAATGGTGGAGGGATTGATGTATACCTGCGTATGCGCAGGTTCGGACCTGAGTAATAAATCAGTTGAGCTACTACAAGGACGTTTGATTTGCCACCCGAATATATACCACTAATACTTTTCTTTTGTAAATACGTACTTTTAGTACATAAAAAACACCTAGAAGAATAAGTCTAAACAGACATGTTCATGCACACAAATGTTTGTACTGTGCGGGGATCGAACCCGCAACCCTTGCACCAGAGGCAGCGTTCGCTACCACTGTTCCAAGCGGGTCGTCAAAGTTACAATTACTTGTATCATTTGTTTCTCCGCACACAAAAAATAATTTTCTATACATTCCATGGTAACTTAATATTTTGCTCTATGGGTTACATTCTTAGGCTAGTAATTTGACAAAACCGTCACTCATCATCATCATTATCTTTTCAGCCAATAGACGACCACTGCTGGACATAGGCCTCCCCCAATGTTCTCCACACAGATCGGTCCTGTGCCGCCCGCATCCAATGGATTCCCGCGATCTTCACCTGATCGTTGGTCCACCTTGTGCGGGGCCTGCCACGGCTGCGACTTCCTGTACGTGGCCTCCCTCAATCACATGAGGGGTAATTGCCATACTCGCCACGCTGGGCAGACGGGTTGGCGAGGGTTTTAATATAAATGCAGAGTTTTCCTTCTCTGGGTGCTGATGATCATGCCAGCAGCCTTACCTTAGCCGCCTTTTACGACACCTCGGTAAGAGTGAGGGTTCCGTATGTCTTACTGTAGTCACGGTTTTGACATACAGTGTGTCAAAACCGTGACTACAGTAAGTTTATTAAGTGCTAGTATTTCTTTTTTATAAATAATAATAATAATGTCCTCCACACCCATATTTCCATCATGGCGGCCAATCTCAGCCATCGACGCAGGACATATTATAGTGCACAAGTATTCGCTCAAAAACAACATCAAGCGCGCTCTCTATTCCCGTACCCTCTTTATTTCGATGGGACACCACGACCGAAGAGGGATTAGGCGCAGGACCAACGGAGTAACGTGCTTTCCGAGGCACGGGGGTACAAGACCGCCAACTTCCAGACTCCGGGCTAACATTGACAATTTCTTAACAGAAAAACTCAAGTACAAAGTTTGGCCCGACCCGGGGATCGAACCCGGGACCCCAAGCGCAACCGTCACTTTAAAATGCGACCCACTAACCCTTGCGCCACCGAGGCAGATAAATAGAGATGTCTTATATATACTTCCGTGTTAATACATTGTTCTTATGCTAGTGGGGCGCCTGCCATGCCACATATTGAATGTGAGAGCGTTCTCAAGCGAATATATTTCGATATATATATTACAATATTCTATGTAAATCTTAGGACTTATACAAAAGTAGTCAAATGACTTGTAAAATATTGAATTATTGTAACAACATCCGCCCTAATGTGCGGAATACTTAACACTAGAATTTAACATAGACTTGCCGTCCCAGTCCTCAGACTTCCTAAAATCGGTAATTCCTTTGTTGGTTTAAGTATTAAGATATTTAATAAGCTACCACTTAATGTCATTAACCTATCATTGGATAAGTTTAAGTTCTCATTTTTTTAAATATTAGTTTTTCAAGATTACTTTATTAATAATAATAATAATTCTCACAAAATCTCATAGGTTGACCTGATTTCGTACTAAGTAGCTTAAGCACTTGTGTTACAGATATCAGACAACAAAGGAACACAAATATATAACTGAAATACATATATTACACCCAGACACTGAACAAACACAAGTGTTCATCGCACAAATGTTTGTCCAGGGTGGGGATCGAACCCACGACCTTTGGCGTAAGAGGCAGGGTCACTACCGATTGCGCCATCCGGTCAGTCTCATATTATAACCTGTCTAATGAAGAAAGGTTACTATAGTGTACAAGACTATTTAAAATTCGTCATAAATATGTTGTATAAGTAGGTATTCTACATACCTCAATTACTCTTGGCCCAAAGTTTCATTCCGGTCGTTCTTTGAGGAAAAAATACCAAGTGTTTTTTTAGCATTTTTAAACGATGAAAAAAGCACGTCTATACATGTTTCTTTATTACGTATAAGTCATTTCGGTTTTGTGATAAATACCTATCTGTGTTTAATGCAATGAAACCTTGACTTTAACGGAATAAAGAATCAGAAATGTTTTTTCAATATCATTCACACTCACAGCGCCCTAATACGAGTATCTCTCGTTTCCATAATATCTGTGAAATAGCAGCTATTTTCAGATGCCTGAAAATATTTTCACATTCCATTAGCTTTGTATGTATTCCGCACATTAGGGCGGATGTTGTTACAATAATTCAATATTTTACAAGTCATTTGACTACTTTTGTGTAAGTCCTTAGATTTACATAGAATATTGTATATATATATCGAAATATATTCGCTTGAGAACGCTCTCACATTCAATTCAATATGTGGCATGGCAGGCGCCCCACTAGTATAAGAACAATGTATTAACACGTAAGTATATATAAGACATCTCTATTTATCTGCCTCGGTGGCGCAAGGGTTAGTGGGTCGCATTTTAAAGTGACGGTTACGCTTGGGTCCCCGGGTCGGGCCAAACTTTGTACTTGAGTTTTTCTGTTAAGAAATTGTCAATGTTAGCCCGGAGTCTGGAAGTTGGCGGTCTTGTACCTCCGTGCCTCGGAAAGCACGTTACTCCGTTGGTCCTGCGCCTAATCCCTCTTCGGTCGTGTCACACTGGTGTCCCATCGAAATAAAGAGGGTACGGGAATACGCTTGATGTTGTTTTTGCGTAAATACTTGTGCACTATAATATGTCCTGCGTCGATGGCTGAGATTGGCCGCCATGATGGAAATATGGGTGTGGAGGACATTATTATTATTATTTATAAAAAAGAAATACTAGCACTTAATAAACTTACTGTAGTCACGGTTTTGACATACAGTGTGTCAAAACCGTGACTACATGACATTTAGTGGTAGCTTATTAAATATCTTAATACTTAAACCAACAAAGGAATTACCGATTTTAGGAAGTCTGAGGACTGGGACGGCAAGTCTATGTTAAATTCTAGTGTTAAGGCTATGACTATCGGACTTTTTTGAAAAAGTGTGCAAGTTCTTACGTTCATAATGCAGTCGAGGATAAATTGGGAAGCCACGGTTAAAATATTTATTTCTTTAAATATGAGTCACGTGGTCTATGCTTGCGTTAATATAAGTTAATAAAAAATATATTAACACTTCTGTTGACTGTTCTAACTCCTAAGTATGAACATTTTTGATTCAATATTGTCGCTTACTTTTGGAATTTCTAATGAAAGGATAGGCTCCAACTCAGAAATGAAACAAAGATTTTTCAGATATTCTCGGATGTAATTCGGTTATTCGTTCTACTGACGTCCATTCCGTTGAACAGCTCGACAGCAAGTGACGAGTATCGAGTAAAATATTGAAACGTCAAAAACGGACAGACCAAGGAATCAAAAATGCAGTCACTGATATTAGTGACAAAATGTAACAGTTACTCGATACTCGTCATTTGAAATAATTATTATAAATCAATATACGATAATATTTATATTAACATAGTTATCAAATAGTGATGACCTTACACTAAATTCTTTTCAAACAAACGTTTGTTTCAAAATTACGCTATGAGTCGTAAAGCTACCTCTAAAAGTGTATTTATACTTTCAATTAGTTGTTCATTAATGTAATTATTTTATTTAATTACATTCACTCATTGGATTCAAAGCTCATTATAATGAACTAAAATGTATTAGCTAATTGGTAATGAGTTTTGAATTCAATGAGTTCAACTTAAATGTATTAGCTAATTAATTGTTCATTTTAAATAGGTCGAGCATTTTTGTAGATTCAACCATTGGTAACAGTTTTATTGCTCTTGTATCGAACTAATTGGAATTTAAACGTAAAAAGCTTTCTGTAATTGAGTTTGGTAGTTTTACGAAAAACTGTAAAGAAAACATGTTAATTAAAAGATTGCCCGGGTTTAGAAGAATACTAACGTTTAATGTAAACCATAAGATGTCCCTGATCATTATCTGCATCTCATCTTAACGTGTAATTCGCAGTTGCATTCAAAGCTGTCTCTCTGGAGCCCGGGGTACCATTAAACCAAGATTCAGGGTTTGGGGAGTCTGGTAAAAGACGACCGGTTTGGAACAGTGGTAGTGAATGCTACCTTTGGTCCAAGGGTTGCGGGTTCGATCCCCGCACAGTACAAACATTTGTGTGCATGAACATGTTTGTTTGTATTGGTCTGGGTGTTTCCTATGTATTATAAGTAGGTATGTATATATTTGTAATCCCACTGTTGATTCTGATATCCGTAACACAGGTGCTTGAGCTACCTATCTCGGAGTTAGATCAAAGTACGTGATGTTGTGAAATATTTATTAAAAAAAATAAATTAAAAAAACAAATTGCAATGAAGCGACTACCGTCTAACCTTCGCAGCCCTTTAACAGGGAAACCGGACCAACCGAATCATGGTTACACTTTTCAGATTACTATCCGAAACGTGCAGGTTTCTTTCCTTTTTTTTTATAGAAAGGCCTTTCTGGATGACCTCACTCCGCCTGATAGTAAGCTGCCGTCAAATCAAAATATGAGGTTTTGGATATGTATTTTCTCACCGCCGAGCTAATGATCTTCAGAGATGCATGCTCGGACTCGAACCCGGACCCCTCGTATGGAAGGCGCGTTCTGGACCACTGAGCTAACATGTCGTCTATATCAGCGACATTGGCTTTGCGCAGCGCAGCACTTTGGTACACACCGTACACGATCGGACCAACGGATTCTCATAATAATACGCAGGCACTTCAAATAATAAAAAAACCGGCCAAGTGCGAGTCGGACTCGCCCATGATGGGTTCCGTAGCAGCAAGTAAGATATATGGAAGGTAAATTGCGGTTTACGGTTTATAACGTATTAAAAAAAACTACTCACTATCAAGTTCAAACCAATTTTCGTTGTTAGTTGTCATGATTATGTTTTTAGTTTTATAATTCATTTATTATAGAAGTTAGAGGGGGGACAATTTAACACTTTGGGAGCGTCTCTTGCGCAAACAAAGAAAATGTTAAGAACCTCAACATAATTTTTAAAGACCTATCCATAGATACCCCACACGTATAGGTTTGATGAAAAAACAATTTTTGAGTTTCAGTTTCAAGTATGGAGACCCCCGACTTTTTTTATTTGTTCCAACTTTTATGTAAATATCGTAATGCGGTTAACAAAATACAAATAATTTACCAAGTTTCAATTGTATAGTTCTTATAGTTATCATACGGACGGACACACGGACAGACTGACGGATAGACATGACGAATCTATAAGGGTTTTTTTGCCATTTGGCTACGGAACCCTAAAAAGACTCGAATACTGAAGTGAGTGAGAGAAGGTGCCAGAAACTTTATCCCTTTTGATTGATTGGTTGAAACTAGGGGTGGGTTGACAGCTCACTTGTACCGTAAATAGGGAAGTGCCACGAGGACCCCTTTTAAATCTAGACATCAGATTTTATTGTAGAAATTAGGTCTATCATTAATCATCATGTAACTACTCATCCTTTCTGGCGTTGACCCAACATAAGTTTTCACATACCATGTGTTGGTTCTTAAAATACAATATTTTTCCTCAGCAAAATCTTTCGTATCGTGCCAACTCCTTGTAAAATAAGCCATAAGACCTAGGTTGTAAATATTTCGCTTTGTTTTATATTATTCCCAAATGTCACCGCCAGTTTTTCTCTTGACTTGGGGTTTGTACTGAGTATAATGTATGATCTTAGCTATGTCAAGGGAGACATAACTTTTGAGAGCGGCATTGGAGTCACAGATGTATAAAACACTAGTGGCCTGTGAATAATTTGACTGTGGGAGAGCCACGCTTCGACATGAATGGACCGGCTCGACCAAAGTTACCACGGCCTCACAGAAAACAGGCGTGAAGCAGCACTGTGCTGTGTTTCGCTGCGTCGAGGTTTCGGGGTTTAAAGGTGGGCAGGGCACTTGTGACTCCACATTGGTGTCGCGGGTGTCCATGGGCGGCAAAAATCGCTTATCATCAGGTGATCCGTCCGCTCGTCTGCCACCTATTACATAAAAAAACACATCAATCTCTCGCTCCGTTTTGCCGTGCCTTTATGCAAGCATACAGTCACTTTCATCATCATCATCATCAGCCCATTTAAGTCCCCACTGCTGGGGCACGGGCCTCCCTCAATCACATGAGGGGTAATTGCAATACTCAGCACGCTTGGCAGACGGGTTGGCGAGGGTTTTGATATAAAAGCAGAGTTTTCCTTCTCTGGGTGCTGATGATCATGCCAGCAGTTTTACCTTAGTCGTCTTTTACGACACCTCGGTAAGAGTGAGGGTGGCCTATTCTACTCTGCCGGGGACCACACGGCACCTCACAGTGAATTTCACACGTATTATATTAGTATGGATTCTATTGGAAAAATTCCAATCGAGCAATCACATCACTTTACAAAACACTGACCAAATTCATACGTTTCATTCACCTATCACATATAAAAACAACAAATAAGTACTCTTTGATAAAATTCCGTAAATTTAAAACACGTGTACAACTCAACGCAAAGACTCGTGGCAGACAGTGTCTATGCATTAATAGAATGTTATAAAAATGACAGTTAAGTTGATGAAAATAGTCAGTAGGTTTAAACTGTTATACTCAAGTTAAAAAATCGTAGCAGTCGGTGTTATACCTATATCATTTTTTAATATTGAATAAGTTAATCGGTTTCGTAGTCATGGGGCTATTATATATACCGACCCAGTTCCACACTTTTTTTGTTTTAAATCGGTGTAAAAGGTAAATAATAAATTTGGTCTAACGGTTTAAGTACCGGGCCACGATCTCAGGGTCCTTTGTTCGATTCCCGGGTCGAGCAAAGGTTTCTTTCGAATATTTCGAACATAGCTCGGGTTTGTGATCAGCATTTTTTTTTACACAGACAGGCAAGCGATAATGGAAAGTAATCAACGCCGCCCAAGAACTTCCGCGAAATCATAAAGTAGCGCTCTCAATGTGTTGCCGGCTTTTTAAAAAGAGTACGCTCTTCTCTTGAAGGTCCATAAGTCGTAGCCAATCCGCATTAGGCAAGCGTGGTGATTAAGCCTAATCCCATCATAGTAGCGATGACTTGATTTCTTTGCCTTGCTCGTGCCTTTGCCCTGCAGTAGGACAGGATGTAGGCTGATACTTTACTTTAATTTACTTAAAAGGTAAATAAGTGGGTAAATAAGTTACAATATAGAAATATTCGTGCAAACTCTAGAATGAGCTTACAGTCGCGGTGTTCCCTGATCGCTATGAGATGTTCTTTTTTTAACAAGGTTTGAAAAGAGCTCTTCTCTCACGATAGGCAGCGGCATGACTGTGCTCCGGCATTGTTGATGTCTATGAGCGGCGGTTACCGTTCACGATCAGATGGGCCGCATGCTCGTCTACCTAACATAAGCAATAAAAAAAATATATATTCGTAGAAAATATTTCAGCTACATAACCTTTGTTAAACCCCAATATTATTGCTTTCGTATTTTCTGGGGCTGCCATTGCAAATCCAATGAAACGTATGAATTTCGTCCGTGCTTTGTAAAGTGATGTGACGAGTATTGGAATATTTCCAATAGAATCCATACTAATATTAAAAATGTGAAAGTGAGTGTCTGTCTGTTTGTCCGTCTTTCACGGCAAAACGGAACCTTAAATTGTTTTTTTTTTTATGTAATAGGTGGCAGACGAGCAGACGGATCGCCTGATGGTAAGCAGACACACGCGACACCAGTGGAGTCACAAGAGCGCTGCTAACCTTTAAACCCCGCTTTTAGCTATCATCGCCGCCCATGAACATCCGCAAAATCAGAAAGTTCGCTAATGTGTTGCCGGCCTTTTTAAAAAAGAGTATGCTCTTCTCTTGAAGGTCGCTAAGTCGTAACCGTCCGGAAATACTCCTGCAGCCAAACCGTTCCACAGAACTGAGGTACGTGGTAGAAAGTTCCGAGACAATCGCACAGTAGACTGCCATCCATCGAGATGATGAGGATGGAATGACAATCGCTTGCGAGTTGGTCGATGTAAGAATTCGGCTGATGGGAGTAGATCAAACAGTTCTTCAGAGCACTCCCCATAATAGATGCGGTATAGAATGCTGAGGAAAGCTATGTCCCGCCGCAATGCTAGAGGATCAAGTCGACTAGAGAGAATCAAGTCACCGACAATTCGATCAGCCCTACGTTGTACGCGGTCAAACGGAAGAAGTTGGTACGGAGGTGCACCAGCCCAGAGATGGGAGCAGTATTCCATGTGTGTTTGGAAACGTTTTGTTACTTTACTTGGGTGGAGTCGATATAGGAATGATGTGATACTTTTTGGTTGTTTCAATTGCCAGTTGTTTTCGATTTAGCGAGCTGTCAGTTTGACGCTTGGACCGGAGACACGCGGGAACCGTTGAATGGATTCGGAGTGTGTTTTCTTAGTTAATGTTCGATGGTGGTGATACCAGACCTGACTGTGGGAACAAATGCAGCCGAATGTACATTAACCATCGCTATGTCGAACCTGCCGCGTTTTTTTGTGTTAACATTGATAGTTTGTTCAATAGACGCTTGAGACTTCCGAAGTGAGTTCGATCTTGCACAACCCTCCTGATATCGAAAGCTCGGACCAGCCTCCGTTATATTAATAATTTATATGTCAAAATAAATCAATTTATGAAAATTCACCGAGTAAGTGAGAATTGTTAACGTTTTTCAATAAAGCATATGAGCATGTCTGTTTGTATTGGTCTGGGTGTTTTCTATGTATTATAAATATTTATTTACAAAAGAAAAGTATAATATGTATATATTTGTAATCCCACCGTTGATTCTGATATCCGTAACACAGGTGCTTGAGCTACCTATCTCGGTATCAGGTCAATGTATGTGATGTTGTGAAAAATATTATGAAACCTATTAAACAATATACCACACAAACTAAAAAATAAACACAAAGGTTATTCATAAATGTTTGCCAAAGGTTTACTTTGTTAGCTAATACGGTGTTTTTTTTATATATTATGGCTCTACCCGAAGATATCTTGCCAATGTCAAGTAACTTATTGCGAATACGTGGGTAGTCAACAGTCGAAGTGAAAGTCAGTCACTCAATAAAACGCCAATATTTTACGTTTCATCGACCAACGGATTCTGCCGATACCACTCTAAACACAATCGCGGGTTTTAAGACTCTATTAGGTCCAAGTAAGTTGTCCGTGGCAACTCACTCGACACATAATAGCAGTGTTGAAAACGATACAATTCAACGATTCTTATTATATGGGTCATTTTGCGGCACTTCACAAATGAACACCAAATTTGTTCACTAAAAACCACTAGATACAAATTTAAAACCTTTGAATTGCATCAGCGCACGCGGAGTGTTTGAATCCTACCGCCAGAATCTCTAAAACGGAGTTATGAAGCAGTTTTCATTCTTATCGAAAATTTTGATTGTTTTTTTAAACGTCAAAACAGCTCTATAACACCGTTTTAGCTAACAAAGGTTTATTGAACGTTTATGAATAAAGCCCGTATTTATATGAGCATTACAAACAAAGAAAACGTAAGTTTTCAAGCTAAAATATTGAAGTCATTATAATAGTTCCTGCAGGACGATGCAAATCATATAAACCCAATAACAGAAATTGCGGCTCACTTGGCCTAGGTCCGTGAGTCCAGTATGAACACCAAAATGTTTTTAACAACCATTTTGAGACAAAAAAATGTTTAAAAAATAATAATAATAATTCTCACAACATCTCATACGTTGACCTGATTCCGTACTAAGTAGCTTAAGCACTTGTGTTACAGATATCAGACAACAGAGGAATGAATGAATGAATGAATAAAACATTTATTGGCACAAATAACAACACATACAATAAACAATTAAAAAAAACAAACAGTATTAACAAAATAAAACGAACACAATTTAAAAAAAAATATGATTAACATTGTGCCAATAGGCGCCCGCTCAGCATTAGTCGCGCCGTGTCATTGCTGACACGTCGCGACGCTGATATTCTGCGGGAGACCCTGCGGCATATCGTGTGCCTGCTCACGAGAGGAAGGAAAGAAGGGAGTTGTAGCAACACAAACAAAAAAAAAAAAAATTAATACCCACCTAACTGAACAGTCACATAATATGCGCCGGGGTATGAGAGAAGAAAATAAAACGTATAAGTAAAATTATTCAAGAAATTGACAGAAGGAAGAAAGTACGACGAGAAAATTATTGACAATAAATAAACAAAGACAAAGGAAGATAAAAAACATAAAGACTAACTAAGAAGAAAATATACATATACATATACATATACACATACATACACATATACATACATATATACATACATACAAATAAAATATCATTTAATTTAATTTAATCAATTCATTCAATTGGTTGTTCGAAAACATTCAATTGGAAGAATCGACCAATCGAAACGACCCACACTATCGATTGCTTCTGTCACAGATTTATGAACGAACTTTGTGATATGACACGTTTGCCTTTCCTTTAGAAAAAAAAAATAAAATAAAAAAAAAAAGGTCTATGTCATGTCATTATGGCGGAAGAGTACATAAAAATAATTATCGGCATAAAACTACCATACTATTTGGGCGACGCCCTGCCACGTATCTGATGACATGGCACCATGTGTTCACTTGTGAAAATTTTGTTATTTAAGCTGTTGACAAAGTTTTACCGGACTCAGGAAGTGTGTTAGTTAGGAACACAAATATATACTTAAATACATATATTACACCCAGACACCGAACAAATACAAGTGTTCATCGCACGAATGTTTGTCCAGGGTGGGGATCGAACCCACGACCTTTGGCGTAAGAGACATGGTCACTACCAATTGCGCCATCCATCTTCATCGTCGTCATCGTCAGCCCATTTAAGTCCCCACCGCTGGGGCACGGGCCTCCCTCAATCACATGAGGGGTAATTGCCATACTCACCACGCTTGGCAGACGGGTTGGCGAGGGTTTTGAAATAAATGCAGAGTTTTCCTTCTCTGGGTGCGGATGATCATGCCAGCAGCTTTACCTTAGTCGCCTTTTACGACACCTCGGTAAGAGTGAGGATGGCCTATTCTACTCTGCCGGGGACCACACGGCCATCCGGTCAGTCTAAATTATATTATTATATTATTATTGGATAGGCACATCACTAGTACTCGACATTTGCCGCAGCATAGTTTCCACAACATTTGCCGTCATACGGCAGGTTTAAAATATTTACGGCATAAAGATTTACTGGTAGGCTGGGGAATATTTTACTGTCCTGCACGAATAATTTAACGATAAGGTAGGATAGTGAAGTGACAGCTTGGGACGAAACGGGGACAAAAAGCTAAGATCATGATGATGAAGGTATCCCACCTTACATTCTCTCAAGCATTAACTGCGGTCTCGTTTGGTTTCCTTGTTTTTTTTATGCGATAGGTGGCAGACGAGAAGACGGTTCACCTAACACCCGAAACACTAATGGAGTCACAAGTGCGCTACAAACCTTTTAACCCCCCTTCCCCAGGATTGAGCCTCCGGTACCCTTACTTTTGCAGCGAAACACAGCACAGTGCTGCTTCACGCTGGTTTTCTGTGAGGCCGTGGTATCACTCCGGTCGAGCCGGCCCATTCATGCCGAAGCGTGGCTCTCCCACGTTCAAAATTCACGGCCTTGTATAAGAATTCGAAGGTCAGACGGCAGTCACTCCATTTTAAGTACCAGTCTTCCTTAGCAAATCATTTCGAAAAACTTTAATATTAAAAAATATTTTTTTAAACTAGTGGCCCGCCCTCACTTCGTTTCGGGACATTAGTTCCACTTTATACCAATAGATGGCACCAGGCGCCGATTACATTGCGCAAGCGTTTCGTGTTTTCGGATAACCTATAAGCGTTGTAGCTAGATTTTAGTACATATAGGTACATCAAAAAAATTACCCATCACCATGCTTCGAAATGAATGGGCCGACTCGACCGGAGAGTTACCACGGCCTCACAGAAAACCCGCGCGAAACAGCACCTGTGCTGTGTTTCACTGTGTGAGTGAGGGCACTGGCAACCCAATTCGGGGGACTGGGGGTTTAAGGTTTAGCAGCGCACGTGATACTCCACTGGTGTTGCAGGTGTCTTTAGACGGAGACAATCGCTTACCGTCAGGTGATCCGTCTGCTCGTTTGCCGCCGCCATGAAAAAGACAGCCGATCTAAAACGTCGTCAAATAATGTCGTTTTTGAAGCTTGACTTTTTTATGTTAGAGGCGACGAGCAAGCGGGTTTCCTGACAGAAAGTAATCAACGCCGCCTATTAATATCCTCGAAATCAGAGATACTTGATTCGGCGGGTAGGGCTAAAACATGCCGCGTGGGCTGATGCAATCCAAATGTTTAAATAGTTATCGTTTTTTTTAGTTGGCCGTGTGGTCCTCGGCAGAGTAGAATAGGCCACCCTCACTCTTACCGAGGTGTCGTAAAAGGCGACTAAGGTAAAGCTGCTGGCATGATCATCCGCACCCAGAGAAGGAAAACTCTGCATTTATACCAAAACCCTCGCCAACCCGTCTGCCAAGCGTGGTGAGTATGGCAATTACCCCTCATGTGATTGAGGGAGGCCCGTGCCCCAGCAGTAGGGACTTAAAGGGGCTGATGATGATAATGATGATAGTTTTTATTGCTTTCATGTTGTTCACAATAGATCTTAAACTAATTCCAAGTCCTGAACATGAACCCCGCAGGGGCACTGCAATGTTAGTATATATTATATAATTTATTAAGATTTCTAAAGTTATATCATAATAATAATATCACGTAGTTTTCTGCTCAAAAAACTCGTGAATACAATAAAAACATTTTGATAATGAAACAGTAGGGTAAAGAACAACGCACCGTTTTCAGGATCAGATTATTTATTTAAAGATCCCTATTTGAGCAGAGTTTCGACTTATTTAGTGTAGGATACAGAATGACAACCAGAAATGAGCTCCCTGACTATTTAAAGACACTCTTTCCCGCCCAAAGTAGTGGGGAGCTACGACGAAAAACATAAACCGGATGTCGTCATTTGACGACGGTGGATTTCTGTTGGCGATGCTTGGCGGGAACATAACGGCGGATGTAGTCAATTCAGCGACGGTTAATTTCTAGTGACGAATTGGCTGCTTCCGCTGGCTTGGCTCTGGCTTGGCTTGGCTCTGGCTTGGCTCTGGCTTGGCTCTGGCTTGGCTCTGGCTTGGCTCTGGCTTGGCTCTGGCTTGGCTCTGGCTTGGCTCTGGCTTGGCTCTGGCTTGGCTCTGGCTTGGCTCTGGCTTGGCTCTGGCTTGGCTCTGGCTTGGCTCTGGCTTGGCTCTGGCTTGGCTCTGGCTTGGCTCTGGCTTGGCTCTGGCTTGGCTCTGGCTTGGCTCTGGCTTGGCTCTGGCTTGGCTCTGGCTTGGCTCTGGCTTGGCTCTGGCTTGGCTCTGGCTTGGCTCTGGCTTGGCTCTGGCTTGGCTTGGCTCTGGCTTGGCTCTGGCTTGGCTCTGGCTTGGCTCTGGCTTGGCTCTGGCTTGGCTCTGGCTTGGCTCTGGCTTTGGCTTGGCTGGCGATGCGGCATGGCGTGGCTCACGTGTGGCATGGCGTTACAATAATAAATAATTCTTTAATTTATTACAAAAAAGGTGGTATTTTGTTTAATTTTTTTTAACGCTAGGCCATTTATTGTACACTTTGATTGAAGTGTATAATATGTACCTCTTCTAACTATATCCAGTTTAGTGCCCGGAAAAGCTTTTGCTGGTTGTGTCTAATGGTTTTGAGTGTACAAATTTAGTGTTTATCTGTGCAGTGAAGTGCCGCAAAGTGATCCTAATAACAAATTGCCTAGTAATCGTTGGATTGTATCGTTTTAAACCAACTTAAAAAAAGGAGGTTCTCAATTAGACATGTATATATATATTCTCTTTTTTGTTAGTTCGCCGATTACTTTGCCATTTATGAACCGATTTAAATGATTTTTTTTTAGTTGGAAAGTAAATAGTCCTGGATTGGTACCATGATCAGGACATCAGGATCTGATGATGGGATCCTGGAAAAATAGAGGGGAACTTTCAAATTTTATAGGGACACGTAATGTTGTTGTATCTTTTTTCAAAACTGCACCAGTATTTACGCCTAACTGTATTAATTTTGTGGCTCTGCTGATGATGGAAGGTATACAAATATAGGTAATACAAATGCCTGATCTAGGCGAACCTGTTGCTCTCTGAATACTGTTCTCACAATAAGTTTGTTACTTATTTGGTAGGGGGTGGAAGAGATAATTGAGGGCGTTTTATTGAGTGTCTGTGACTTTGACTGACTTCGACTGTTGACTACCTACTTATACTCATTAAGGTACTTGACATTGGCAAATTATCTTCGGGTAGAGCCATATTTAAGAAAAAAGATGCTTGGAACAATAAAGAATATGAATTTGAGTTATTTATCAATACACTTTGTATCTATAAACCGATTTACCAAAGATGTTAAGTTCGAATATCAATATCGGTTAACTATTTTGAGAGTTATCTATCACCTGTTACTATAGAGACGGAATAGAGTCGATATCGATGTCCTGTCACTCGGTTATTAATCACAGCTAACAATAACCAGCCTCGTCCCTTATCGAGGATTAATTAGTTTGGCAATAGTCCGGGAGGTGGCGACTAATCCCTAACGAAAATTGATGGAAGTTCTTTGGGGAAAAGTAATTTGTCTATTGTTGTTTCTCGATATACTTGTATGTAAAATAGGTAATTGTTTTCCTACGCCACTGAGCTATTGTATATATAATTGCTATTGTTAACGAGCCGTGTGGTCCCCGGCAGAGTAGAATAGGCCACCCTCACTCTTACCGAGGTGTCGTAAAAGGCGACTAAGGTAAAGCTGCTGGCATGATCATCAGCACCCAGAGAAGAAAAACTCTGCATTTATATCAAAACCCTCGCCAACCCGTCTGCCAAGCGTGCTGAGTATGGCAATTACCCCTCATGTGATTGAGGGAGGCCCGTGCCCCAGCAGTGGAGACTTAAATGGGCTGATGATGATGATGATGATGATAATTATAAGACACTTAAGGTGACACATTGACTTAACTAGCACCGCCGATAGATTTGTATTAATTGTGGCGATAATGAGACATTTTCCATGCGACAGTTGGCAGACTAGTAGACGGATCACCTGATTATAAGCGCCGCCGCCCATGGACACGGTGAATCCATCGATGACATTATTCTGAATTTATTGAGACAAAAAGGAAGCGGAAAGATTGGCAATGTACTTTGTTTGTTATTTCAATTTGCAGGTGTTTATAGGCGACGGAAATCGCTTATCATATAGAGATCTGTCTGCTCGTTTACTACCTATGATATAAAGCAATAGAAATAAAGTTTAAAAACTAAAACCCGACTACCAAAAAACACGCTCTAAAAAGTGCGAAACATAGGCTGAGTGGGAGCCATTTATGTTGGAGGTCACAACACACAATATATTATTTGCACTGCCTGGTTATTAGTACTAATTATTTTGTTTTTCCTTTGTTTTGTTTTTTTTTTTTATTTTCTGTATCTATTTTGTTTTTCTTTTTGTTTGTTTGTTCTTTTGTAACTAATGTTGTACTCGTATGTAGTGTTGTGATGTCCAAAATAATATGTTTTTTCTTTCTTTCTTTAAACAAGACAACTGTCTCTGCTGAAAATATTATGCCGTATTGCCGTGGTCGTATGCCACATTGATTTTATTTTATTATTATAATGAATCGGTTTTGCTACAATAGGTGGCGTACGACCACGGCAATACGGCATAATAATTTCAGCAGAGACAATATTCTTGTTTCGTACTTTTTAGAGCATGTTTTTTTGGTAGTCGGGTTTTAGTTTTAAAAACTTTATTTTTATTTAACATATTTTTAGTTATGTAAATAAAATTACATATTTGAAATGTGCTAAAAAAGCTCTTTTATTTGATACCTCACACGGTACCGCCAAGCATTTTTCTTTTTTAGTTCCTTACTCTAAGTCCCTTAGAGGGCGCTGTAGTCAATTTAACGTAACGTCATGTAGTCTATAACTAGAAAACAATCAAGACGCTTCTAACGACACCTCATTTGTTCAAATATGATAACTAGTTTAGAAGTTATGAGGGAACAGATGGACAACAATATATACATGCATACAGGTCAAAATCATAACCCTCCTTTTTGCTTCGCCGTAGTCGGGTGAAAAACCCATGGAAGCCATTTTTATGTCATCCAATCCAAATGCCAATATTCTTTTTTTTTGTTGGCGCAGGGGAATGCTGCGAGCCCAAAGTGTGATGTTTTGACATCATGCATACCCATCCACCTTGTGCGGACGGGTTATGTAGAAATCTCCGTCTGGCGAGAGCTTCTCCTGATGAGGAGCTGGCCAGAGGCATACCCACCAAAACCTTCTGGCTTATCCTAAATCACCACGATTGCCTAATAATGCAAATTGGTGATCACAAACCCGAGCTATGTTCGAAAACTCGATCCGGGAATCAAACACAGGACCGAGATTACGGTACCCAAAGCACTAGACTTAAGCTGTTTATTTATGTAAGAAATGAAGAACTTATGCAATAAATAAAAAGTTTCCACATTTCCTCATCTTTTCTCTTCAAAAGCTTTCGCTCTTAAATTCTGAAGCGCTCTCAAGCTTTTAACAGCTACCTGCCCACAATATGCTTCAGCCATCGATCACGGAGCCGTGACAGGGTTCGATTATGGTCGTATATTGTAAAACGAGCTCAATATTTTATGAAAAACTTTTATGTTTATTAATAACAACTTATAGATTTCGATAGTTTCTTTTAAGGCGTCGGGTAGCCCTAACTAGCTACACCATTCGTTTTTAATTGTTAGCCACTAAACCGGATCTATTATAAACAATTTCGGCTACAACCTCTCGGCAAACACTTATACTATGTATTAAATTACCATGCACAAATGTTGAGTCCGTTTTTGTACGCGAAAAATTGATTCACGCATTGATGAGCTAAAAATTAAAATCGATTGGCGTCGTTGGTGTGTTTACCCGTCACCTTAAACTCAAAATTTCATATTACATAAATTACTAGCCACCTGCCCCGGCTTTGCACACGTGCAATATTTTTAGATGTATTTTCAATACTAACTTTACTTATCAAATTGTTTTTTTTTTTCTAGACACAATAAGATGTATAAATCCTTTAATAAGCAACGAATCACCATACTATAATTTTATTTTGATTTTAGACTTTATTTAAAGGTTTTTATTAAAAAGAGATCGGATATTATTGTGTTTGTGATGCAAAAAACAAAAAATCAGTTTTACTTGGCAGAATTGACGTTTTTATCAAAAATAAACTTTAAATTAAGAATTAATTTTAAAGTTAAGCTTACTGAAAAACTATATCCTACACTTTCCTAAATGTTGTCCATTAAAGCATTATCATTTCACCCAATAGACGTCCACTGCTGGACATAGGCCTCCCTCAATGTTCTCCACACAGATCGGTCCTGTGCCGCCCGCATCCAATGGATTCCCGCGATCTTCACCAGATCATCGGTCCACATTGTGGGGGGTCTGCCACGGCTGCGACTTCCTGTGCGTGGCCTCCATTCGAGGACCTTACCGCCCCAACGGCCGTCTGTTCTCCTCGCTATGTGCCCTGCCCATTGCCACTTGAGGCATGCAATCCTTTGGGCTATGTCTGTGACCTTAGTTCTCCTGCGGATCTCATCATTTCTGATACGATCACGCAGGGAGACTCCGAGCATAGCCCTCTCCATTGCTCTCTGGGTGACTTTGAGCCTCTTTAATCGGCACATTGTAAGCGGCCACGTTTCGGTTCCGTATGTCATCACTGGCAACACACACGCATTGAAGACTTTCGTCTTGAGACACTGCGGTAGATGGGCCGAAAATATGCTGCGTAGCTTCCCGAACGCTGCCCAGCCGGGTTGGATTCGTCGATCGACCTCTTTCTGGAAGTTGGACTTACCAAGCTAGACTTTTTGTTCGAGGTAGATATACTTGTTTACAACTTCCAGTATAGAGCTTCCAACCTTTACAAGAGTGGGTACGACATGGAAATTCGACATGATTTTCGTCTTGTCCATGTTCATTTTCAGACCCACTTGTTGGGAGACTCTACTGAGGTCGTCAAGCATTGTGCCTAAGTCTTCCAAGGTCTCAGCCATGACTACGATTTCATCTGCGAATCGAAGGTGCGTCATGTACTCGCCTTTACATTGATGCCAATTCCATCCCAGTCCAGAAGTTTAAACACGTCCTCCAACAGAGTGGTGAACAGCTTCAGCGATATAACGTCACCCTGTCTCACTCCTCGCTGGAGAGGTATGGGTATTCCTGGACATTGTGGCGTTTCCGTACAATGACTGCAACACTTGTATGTATCGGTAGTCTATTCGGCACCTTTGGAGAGACTGTACTGTGTACTGCACGGCCCAGGTCTCGACAGAGTCGAAGGCTTTCTTATAGTCCACAAACGCTAAGCATAATGGCAGATTATACTCTTCGGTCTTCTGTATAACCTGCGTATGTATGTGGTCTATAGTGCTAAAGCCTTTTCGGAATCTGTCTTGTTCGGGGGGCTGGAAGTCGTCGAACCTGCGAAATAGTAATTTAACAAATTAAAAAAAAGTTAGTATGGAAATTCAACTTCTAAAAAAATTGCCATACAAAACGGAAATGTCATAGGTAAAGACCATATTAATAAACAATCTGTATTTTGGTATCTAGAGAAATCCCATTCTATGTCGAAAGTTTTTGTGTTTGTCATCTATCATTGTCAACCCTTTCCTGGAGTCTAGTCGGGGGAAATCAATAACATATTTCCGTCTAGTGTCTTGTAACTGATAAAAAGTAAAAAAAAGTAAAGTATCAACCTATAAACTGTCCCACTGCATTGCAAATTCCTTCATCATAGAACTCAAGCTCTTGCCTAATAATGAAACAATGAAAACATGATATTTTAATAAAGTATATTCGACAGGTGCTTTTGGTAGTGGTGACCCTGCTTCATACGCTAAAGGTAATGGGTTCGATCCCCCCCCTGGACAAACATTCGCGTGATGATTATTTGTGTTTTTTACCCGACTACGGCGAAGCAAAAAGGAGGATGTATGTATGGTAGTTCGTCTGTTCCCTCAAACTTCTAAATTGGTTATAATATTTGAACAAATGAGGTGTCGTTAGAAGCGTCTTGATTGTCTTCTGGTTATAGGTGACATGACGTCACGTTAAATTGACTAAAGCGCCCTCAAGGGGACTTAGAGTAAAGAACTTAAAAAAAATAAATGCTAGACGGTTCCGAGTGAGGTATCAAACATAAACTCAAAACATACTACAAAAATATACTTCAGAATATGTAATCTTAATTGAATACACCATGCGTATCACCCTGTATGTTGCCATTTTTTATGAGCGCTGCTCTGGGCAGCTCAGTGCGAGCGAGATGCATCGGCATAGGTACCTACGCAAACGGCTCGCAGCGCGTGGTCGTGTAGACAATAAGTATTTGAAGTAGTTATGTTATACTTTATTATTTTTATTTAGTTAAATAAGCGATACTCATGTGCAACCGTGTCAAGGACAAACCGGCAAGGTTTTTATGACACTCTTAACTTACATAATGTCATTGTAATTATTATAAATAAATGAAAAAAAATTAAAATAAAAGAGCTTTTTTAGCACATTATTGAAATATGTAATTTTATTTACATAACTAAAAATATGTTTAATAAAAATAAAATTTAAAAACTAAATAATACCCGACTACCAAAAAAACACGCTCTTAAAAGTACGAAACAAGAAAATTGTCTCTGCTGTAATTATTCAGTATCTGGGTTTTGTATTTGTAATTCCTGTCTTGTCTGAAATCCGTAACACAAGTGTTTCAGCTACTACCTACACCTACCTACACCTAGTACTAACTACATTGTCTCAAGACGAAAGTCTTCAATGCGTGTGATTTGCCAGTGATGACATACGGAACCGAAACGTGGCCGCTTACAATGTGCCGATTAAGGAGGCTCAAAGTCACCCAGAGAGCAATGGAGAGGGCTATGCTCGGAGTCTCCCGCGTGATCGTACCAGAAATGATGAGATCCGCAGGAGAACTAAGGTCACTGACATAGCCCAAAGGATTGCATGCCTCAAGTGGCAATGGGCAGGGCACATAGCGAGGAGAACAGACGGCTGTTGACCTCGAATGGAGGCCACGTACAGGAAGTCGCAGCCGTGGCAGGCCCCCCACAAGGTGGACCGATGATCTGGTGAAGATCGCGGGAATCCATTGGATGCGGGCGGCACAGGACCGATCTGTGTGGAGAATATTGGGGGAGGCCTATGTCCAGCAGTGGACGTCTATTGGCTGAAATGATGATGATGACATTGTCTGACTGCCTCGGTTGCGCAGTGGTAAGTAGGTCGTACTTTAAAGCGACGGCTGCGCTTGGGGTCCCGGGTTTTATCCCCGGGTTGGGCCAAAATTTGTACCTGAGTTCTTCTGTTAAGAAATTCTCAGTGTCAGCCCGAAGTCTGGAATTTGGCGTTCTTGTACCCCTGTGCCTCGGAAAGCACGTTAAGACGTTGGTACTGCGCCTAATATCTCTTCGGTCGTGTCGAGATATGAGGGTAAGGGAATAGAGAGTGCACTTGTGTCTGCGCAAAGACTTGTGCACAATAATATGCCCTGCGTCGATGGCTGATCGCTGAGATTGGCCGCCATGGCCAAAATATCGGTTTGGAGGACATTATCATTACTAACTACATATTAAATTTATCTTTATATTTTACCCCTAATCTTTGATTCAAAAGTCTCGGTGTAACCTGTAACAAAAACGTAATAAATTTTTATTTATAAGGTACAAATACTGACAAGGTAAATACAGTCGAAGAATCCCAGACGATGGTCTTCCGTATGTAAATCAATTTAAGTTAATCCAAGCCATGTCAAAATAATCGGATCATCGCTTAATGATGATAAGTTAGAGGACCGACCAAATAATAATGGAAATGAAGATAAAATAAAATAGAAGACGTTATATTTGTAAAGGACACGTCCAGTAACTGGCTAGGACAATGGTACTACATTTAAAAAATCAAGAAAAAATTAATGGTTTCGGAAAAAATACAATAAAAAACATTAATCGCACGACTTGTGGTGCAAACCAGAAAACAATTCGATAATTTGAGTTCCAATTAAACATACAATAAGGCTTCAGAGAAAAAACGTTATGAACCATTAGACTGCAATTTATGATAACCAATGTCAGAGTCACTCGTCATATTGACATAAACATGTTTGTATTATGTAACCAGACAGATGACAGACGTCATTAATCGAAATTTCATTTCCGCCATGATGGATTTGGCTTTTTTGTATTGCTTTTCTGTGATTGTTTTTTTTTGCACCAGAAAACGAAGCCATTATAAAAAAAACGGATTGCGACGTGTTGTGGCGTGGTCCTAGCCAAGGCTTTATACAATTTTAGACAGCACCTTTGACTAAATGTGCATGATTGGGCCAAATTGGCGTAGAATCGAATTTATGGCGAATTTTGACGTCGGAGGCCAAGACCTATTTTGGATGCCTGATCCAACATAATAACTAAGTAAGTTTATTCGTAATCTTGAGATCGTTTTTTTTTATTATTTTTTATGTACACCAGCGACACCGGTGGAGGCGCTGCCGACCTTTGAATCCCTCTTTTCCTCGGATTAGGCCTCCGGTTATAAATATGGAAAATGTCCGCCCTACTCCTTCATCAAGTGTCCTTTATCCAAAGGTTGCCTGGAAGAGATAGCTCATAGTGATAAGGCCGCCTTCGTTGTACACATCCTGTAATACCTAGTTTTTAAGTTTTCACACTTTATTTTGAGTGCAATAAAAGTATCTATATTTATTCAAGTGGGTTTTTTTTTGCTTTTTTTGTGATAGGTGGAAGAAGAGCAGACTGATCACCTGATGGTAAGCGATTGCCGCCGCCTATGAACACATGCGACACCAGTGCCACAACTGCAATTCCAAGCTTGAGTGAGGGTACCGGAGGCCCAATCCAGGGGAATGAGGGTTAAAAGGTAAGCAGCGGCGGCGGTAATCGCTAACCATTAGGCCGAACCGGCCCATTCATGCCGAAGCGCGGCTCTCCCACGTTGAGTATGTGAGTAGGTATTATTAGAGTAAGATTTACTCTACAGGGTGTCGTATAGTAAAAAATATAATATGTTTTTGCTTATTTTATTGATCTAACATGGCTAAATGGACTTTATTCGCGACACCTACAGGGTGTATCTGTGAACATTTACAGCCCTTTAACCACGTGTTCTACCAACCATTCTGAACAACATTTGTTTAATGACTTTTCGAAATTCGTCGAAATTCTTTTAGACTCCCCGTACAAAACGGCCATGTCACGTGACCAACTTTGTATGAAAGTAGATATTTTTTTTATTCGAATTTCCAAAAGTCATAGAACAAATGTCGTTCTGAATGGTCAGTAGAAAACGTGGTTGAAGGAATGTAAATGTTCAAAATCAGAAGTTTCTTTATTCAATTTAAGTAAATTCAGGACATTTATGTATGTTAAATATTATGTTCACTTCAGTTTCGAAATTGAAACGTGTACTGAATGATAACTTTTTCTCAAATTTTATTTAATTTCTTTTTTCCTGATAATGTCAGATGACTTGATCAATTTAAATGTTTCTTCTTCTGGGAGTAGCAAATACGTTGTTCGTTTTGTTTCTAATTTAGTAACTTTTTGTTTTTTCTTTCTTAACATTAGGTACCCACTTGCATTTTTGTTAAACAACCTAGTGATTATCAGTGGAAACTTGTAATTGGCCCTCAACGTTTTTTTTTTCTGTGACTGTATCCCTAAATCTAGCTGTAAGTTTTCCAAAAACTTGTAAAATAAAATAAAATAAATAATCTACCGCTGATTCGGAATGTCAATTTCTACCTAGAAGAATCAGCAAGAAACTCAGTAGTTACTCTTTTCAAATAATATTGTAATTACAATTTTCTTCCTTATGCAAATTATGATTACAGTGACAGTATGACATACAATGCTTATAATCAATATCGTTTAGATAAATCGTCAAAGAAAAAAATATGAAATAAATTATACATTAGAGGACAGGCGAAGAGATCAACATGTCCAGAAATCCTTATCATTAAAATAATCATCCACTTTACATGGCTGCATAAGGCAGTTTTTTACATGCAACTTAAACTTACCGGTAAATCAATAATATTTTGAGGTATCTTATCTTATCTTGCTATTGGGGGCTGACTAGGAATAGCCAGCGACACTTCGACCCAATGGGATCTTTTGTGTCATCCCCATTACCCTATATTCCTACTATCTCCCTGTGAATATATTGCATTAGATGCAATATACACTTCAAGGGGAGTAGCCTGTAATCTTCTGGGCTAGGATAAGCTAAGCCCATCAGCCTCATTCTCATGCCTGCCAACGCGTCGCATTCACACAGCAGGTGTGATATGGACTCGTCCTGTTCGCCACAGGCTCTACAGGTAGTGCTGCTGGCCAGTCCCATTTTGCACAGGAAGTCCTTAGTGCCAAAGTGTCCTGTGAATGCTCCCACGAGCAGACGCATCTGGCCCTTATCGACACTGCACAACTTACTGTTGAATCCCGTGGCCATATTTCCAATGAATTTTTTGGAGTGCTCCAGTCCAACTGTTGCTTGCCACTCCAGGTTTCGTTTTTCATTGCCATGTGCATCAAGAGCTGCCCTAACGGTACTCGCGGAGAGTCCCACAAAAGGCTCAGGTCCAACAAATCTCCGTTCCGAGCCCTTACGAGCCAGTTCATCGGCTGCCTCGTTCTCGAGAACCCCTACATGTCCCGGCACCCATACTAGCTTGACCGTGTTCTGTCTGCCAAGTTTATTGAGAGTCTTCACACAGTTCAGAACTAGCTTGGAGTCTACCCTGTATGAATTCGATTTTGAGGTAACTTATTAAACATTTGAATGCTGAATCCTACAAATGAATTTTCAATTTTATGAAGTCTTAGAGTTGGGACAGCAAGCCTATGTTTATTTCGTGTGATAAAGCTATGAAAATCTGATTTTTGCTAGTAAAGGTGCAAGTTCTTGCGTACAAACATAATACAATCAAAAATGTATTGAGATGATCCGGTTAAAATATTGATTACCTTGAATACTTCTCTGAGTGAGTCACGTGATCTAAGACCATAGATGGCAGGGATAGCCCTCTTCTGCAAAATGAAGATGGCTTGTAAGTCAGCACCGGATCCCCACAGTAGTAGACCATTATTACATCAGACTATGATAATAGCTAAAATAAACCAGTCTCGCTGTCCCGATATCAGTCAGATTCCTTATCTTTCTAACTGCAGATGCAGCTGAACTAATTCTTTTTGCCAAGGCTGCAATATGAGGGCTCTATTGCAATTTTGTATCCAGAGTGATACCTAGAAAAACTGTGGAGTTAATAATTTCGATAGGTTCGTTAGTCATGACAAAATTCATTTTGACCTGCCTTACATTAGGCATTGTGAACTTAACACATATAGTTTTCTTTTAATTAAGAACCAAGTTATTTTTAAGTTACACGAAGACAGAACTGTTACTTAAGCCCTAATACACACACACACGTGCACGCACGCACACACACACAAATGAGCAGAAATTTAAGATAGAATATAAACATTCTTACCGTTAAAACTATTTAACATAAAACACTAAACACTAGACCCTAAATATAATAATAATAATCATATAATAATATAATTCTCACAACATCTCATACGTTGACCTGATTCCATACTAAGTAGCTTAAGCACTTGTGTTACAGATATCAGACAACAGAGGAACACAAATATATACTTAAATACATTTATTACACTCAGACACTGAACAAACACAAGTGTTCATAGCACGAATGCTTGTCCAGGGTGGGGATCGAACCCACGACCTTTGGCGTAAGAGGCAGGGTCACTACCAATTGCGCTATCCGGTCAGTCAGGTAAATATTAAAGAAATACAATATAAGTACTAACTTGTATTTCTTTAATATTTAGTGTCCGCTGCAATCTCTTTCCCCTACACTACAACAGACCAAACAAAATCACCAACATCACAAAGGAGTTGTTGTGCACTTATCGCAACCCACAAGACGTAGCGTATGCCCTTAGAGAAATCTACAGTGGCATATACTCGGCTAACACCCGAACTAAGTCCCTACAGCTGAAACGATTTTCAGATGCGCAGATACCCAAGTCCGAAAGAACCCTGTATCTCGTTCACACCCAGGCCGAGAAAGCTCTCTTAATCAGCCAGGGGTACGGATCAGACGAAGGATCGCGCACTCTGACAATCCACGAAGCCCAGGGACAGACATTCGAGAACGTTGCGATAGTCAGAACAACTCCCAAACAGTCCCATCTCCTACAAAGTGTCCCACACGCGGTGGTAGCCATCTCCAGACACACAAAAACTTGTGTATATTATACAGATAACGCCACTAACGACGCCACAGCGCGCCTAATATCAATGGCATCGAAGGCTACCATCGAAGAAATAACCGAGTACAACCTCAAAATGGCGATCCGCCGGGGCGATGACGCGGTTAGGGACAAGCTTGCAAATAAAAGATAAAGTACTAACATACCCCTGAACCCTCCTCTGAGGTCCTTAACTACATAAAATCACCATACCTCCTACCCCAAAAAATAATAATGACAGTACATTTTATTAACATTAACCATGCACGACTGCCTAAACTTAAGATTGTTATTGTAATTTAATTTAGTTTAATTTTATCGCGGAGCAAATATCAAAAATAATTTGTAACACTTTAAAAACAAGCACAATAAAGGCACGGAACCAGTGTCCGTGGAATTGCATTAGAATTAAAAAAAAAAAAAAAAAAAAAAAAAATATTTAGTGTCTAGTTGTTGTAATTTAGTCCGATAGCTAAAATTCAGGAGCGGTTCTTCCCAGCACAGGCAATGCTTTGCCTAAAGGGGAGTTCCCACATCTAATATTTGTAATAGACTAAGTTACCGAAATAGAATATTTGTATTTGTATTGTAAGTTATTATAAGTGAACCACTGTAGTACTTGAGAGAGTGTGTTATTTACTTCGTCAACATTTTTCTTTTGTCTATCAACCTCAAAAATCAAGGATGTATCGTCAGCAAATAACACTATCTCATGTTCACAGATACACCCTGTATAGGGTATGCTGATGTTATTATGGCTAGAGACGCGTACCTCTTAACGATTTTTTGATGGATGAGGCATCGATCAATGGGTTATTAGCTAATAGGATAGTACGAGTATGTAATAGTTCGCAAGTGTTCACACTAACAAGAAAGAAAACTGGCCAAGTGCGAGTCGGACTCGCCCATGAAGGGTTCCGTAGCAGCAAGTAAGATATATGGAAGGTAAATTGCGGTTAACCGCTTATAACGTATTAAAACAAACTACTTTCTAGATCTAGTCCGAACCAATTTTCGTTTTCATGATTATGTACATCATATATATTTTTTTTAGTTTTATAATTCATTCAGAATATATAGATTATATAGAAGTTAGAGGGGCTTCCCCCTCTAACTTCTATAATGAAATAACACCTCACTGGTGTCGCGGGTGTCCATAGGCGGCGGCAATTGCTTACCATCAGGTGATCTGTCTGCTCGTCAGCCACCTATCAATCAAAAAATGACCACGCTTGCCTTTTTAAGATTATACACCGTAATTTTTTGTATACTCGAGAATTTTCCCGAGAGTACTGAGGGGACTTGAGAATACTCGATACTTACTAAGGAAAACAAACATTTTTCCCCGAAGAAAATAGGGTCGATCTTAAGACAAAGTTCGCCTTCGCACACAATTTTTTTTGAGATTTGTTCATAAGTATAAATAATGAGTGAACGAACTGACTCCTGAACTGAATGATCTGACTCCGAGATAAGTAGCTCAAGCACCTGTGTTACGGATATCAGAATCAATAAAAGTATAATGCCCTCAAGACATTTCTAGGGTATCAAAAAAACACGCTGTACCTAATGTAAAATAATGTTTTATTTTACAAAATCCCATAAAGCGCTTAGTCCTTCCTTAAGGTGACGACGGGTAGGGCACTCTAGCGACACCAATTGAGTTTAATTGTAGCTGCTAAACCGGATCTATTTTAAACAATTTCGGGGTTTCAACCAAACACATATGCTATTTATTAAATAACCATGCACAAATTTTGGGTCCGTTTTTGTACGCGAAAAATTGATTCACGCCAAATGTGGCCGCTTTTGGCGGTAATCAATTTTTCGCGTACGCGTTGGACCTAACATTGGCACATGGTTATTTAATAAATAGTGTAAGTGTCTGCCCAGAGGTTGTGATCCTGAAATTGTTTAAAATAGATCTGGTTTAGTAGCTAAAAATTAAAATCGATTGGCGTCGCTAGTGTGCCCTACCCGTCACCTTAAGAGCCTCTGCGATTCCTGGATTGTTCCAGATGCCTCCGTATAATGTTAAAAAAATATATCTAAATTGGTATTTCTATACCATTAGCTCGGCGGTGGAGGAAACATCATTGTTAGCGTCTTTCTCTGAAAATTAAAAATAATTTCGTCTACGAAAGTCTTCAGCCTTCTGAAATTTAATATCACTTAGCAAGTTCGTTTAATATCACTTAGAACCATAAGAACATTAATCTTATTTTTTGGCTGACTTATAATAAACTTGCAAATTATTTGTAGAAAGCTCTCTCTGAGCTATTTTTAAGAATTATTTTTGGTTGAAAATATTAAACCTAATATCCTGTTATCGGTATCTGAAATTGTACCTTTTATTACAGGGTCATTTCACTTTTTAATTTTTTCCTCAGTATGGAAAAATAGTTCAGCGGTCATCGTTAGATGTAGCTTTAAAAAGCAATCAAGCAGTTGGTTCGGCGTTGTTTCGGTAGAGGTCACTATGCATTTTTACATCGCGCTAGTAAAGCGTTCTCGCTCTAACTCGCCGATGCTGAGCGACTCCAACTGAGCTAAAGATATGAATTGAATGAGACTGAGCTAGACCACCTACTATTGTACACCTCGTCCTGCAGTTTATTAGTATTGGATTAAGTAACTACTACTCTGTGACCTATGAGGGGAACCTAAGTAGTCATGCTCACATAAATGTCTCTGAGGTGGTGGCGTTAACATTGACCATAGGAGAGACAGAAAACCGTCGTGAAGCAGCACTGTGCTGTGTTTCGCTGCGTGAGGATATCGGAGGTCCAATCCGGGGAAAAGAGGGAAGGGGGGTGTTGAATGAACACTTTTAAAATTTGATTGAAGCTGCAAACAATACTGGAGTAACTGCCCATTTCAGGCCAGCCTAACAAAACGGCTGAACAGTTTAATGTAAGGGAATGTAATGACCCCATTACATTCCCTCTAATATGGTTGAGTGAAATGATGGCTGACAAATACGTCATACTTGTGAACAGGTGCCACCTTCGGGGACTGGTCCGCTTTGGTTTACCTCATATAGCTTAGCTTTTAATTTGCTTCATTCTATTTTGTGTTGCATTCGACTTTATGACTCGGTATAAGGATAATAAACCATTGTATAAAAAGTTGGCGATTAAAAAGAGTAACTGGCGAGTTTCTTGCCGGATCTTCTCGACCAGAAACAACTTTCCGAGCCGGTGGTAGAATCGCATTATGTTTATTTACTTTTTTAGTATATTTTATGTATCAACATATATATGTATTAACATGTAAATTATTACATAAATACTTATCATCATCATCAGCAACCCACATTCGTCCACTGTTGGACATAGGTCTCCCCTAATGCACGCCACTGCTCCCGATAAGGGACGTAAAGGGGCCCACACAACATCTTTCGGGTTCCAAGTCAACCTCTCCTGCCCGTGGCGCGTCCTGCTAACCAACAAAAGAGGCCCTGGCGATCCACCCACCAACCCGCAATGGACCAGCGTGGTGGGTTATGGTCCATTCCCCCCTAATGACAGATACTGTAAATACTTATAAATAGTCTTAAATCATTAAAATGTATAACGATTTGTAAGTGCTGTGTACAAGCCTATGCAAATAAATAATTATTTGATTTGATTTGATTTGATAACGTGGAGCTAGATTAGGTGAATTGGGAAATATACCAGAAATCTAGAAAGTATTGGGATTTTGTTTTATCAAGTAGCAAATAGAATTATTTCAGATTTTATTTGGAATCGCCTACCTGACTGATTATCGAAAGTGGCCATACTACATAGCCGTTGAGTATTGGTCGTTTTCCTCTAGATAGCGCTAGCACTGGCTGGCCGACTGATGCCTCTATCTCAGTATATATTAGTTACTCTATGTTTTACTATATCTAAGAAAGAATAATTATTGGTCAGTGTACAGTCAGATGTTATTTGACGGTATTGGCCCTTGATAAGAAATGTGAAACACGTTAACACTACTGCATCTTCATCGTCATCGTCAGCCCATTTAAGTCCCCACTGCTGGGGCACGGGCCTTCCTCAATCACATGAGGGGTAATTGCCATACTCACCACGCTTGGCAGACGGGTTGGTGAGGGTTTTGATATAAATGCAGAGTTTTCCTTCTCTGGGTGCTGATGATCATGCCAGCAGCTTTACCTTAGTCGCCTTTTACAACACCTCGGTAAGAGTGATGGTAGCCTATTCTATTCTGCTGGGGACACGGCAAATGCCCTTAAGGGTGGAGTAGCGTGTTCGTAGCAAAAAGAAAATTTAAAGTATTTTTTGCATTTGTATTGAAATTGACAAACGCGCATAAGTCGTAAATAGGTAGGTAGGTTAAAAAGCCTTTTACTTGGTCTCTAAGTTTTGATGTCTTTCGTCTTTGTAAGTACCTAATTCTTCAAAGTAACAGTTAAGTGCTCAATTCAAAACACGCGAAAAAGTAATAAGTTAAATGATTTTTTCTTTTGAAAGCTATATACTGCGGCCTCAAAGAAACGATCAATCTTGAATAGTAATGGAAAATACACCTTAGATCTCGCCTTTTGGCTTTTACATAGTAGTTTTGACCTCTAGTGATGTACAAAATTGGTCTTGAAAAAATGTAGTCTTTCAGTCAAAAAACAGATTGTCAGATAACTTGCCACCTCTCACTTTATGCGGAAACAGGCTCAAAAGACAGCGACAGTTCAAATATCTAGGGCATATTGTTTCTGAGGATATGTCTGATGACAAAGACATAGAAAGGGATCGAAGGGCATTGGCAGTTAGAGGTAATATGCTGACCCGCATTTTTGCTCGCTGCTCGCAGGGCCCTAAGGTAACTTTATTCAAAGCATATTGCCAATCTTTTTACTCGAGCAGCCTGTGGATCAGCTACACGCAAAAATCATACAATTTCAGCATGCTCTTGGGGCTGCGACGCTTTTGTACGCACGCGTAGACGATTTTTATGCTGTAATGCGTAAAAAAGCGGCATTAATACTATCTCGCCTGTGTGGCGGTTCCAACAGCGTCCTGGAAGTGATTGCTGTGAGATATGACTCTCCTTTTTTGCACCACTGGTTTGGACTGTTAAATTAGTTAGTTATTCCAATAATGTACGTACTAACATAGTAATAAGAAAAAATGTTACTAACAAAAATGGATCTTGTAGTATGAATAAATAAATTATATTATTATTATTATTAAAAATGTCGCTATAATATTCAACTAACCAGAAGCAATAATGTTTTATACATCCACACGTCAATGTATACATAGCTGTCATTATTCCATCCATTCTCATTTTAATGCCAAACACGTTTGGTTGGATATAATTAATTAAGGAAAATTTACAAATTATGTGTAGCTCAGCAGTCAGACCAGCGAGGAAACACATGCTCAGAAACTACACGTGATCGAAATGAAGATGCTTAGGTGGTCGGGCGGAGTGACTTAATCGGACAAAATTGGAAATGAATACGTCCGAGGTAGTTTCAACGTCACCCCTGTCCAGGAAAAGCTCACCGAAACATATCTCAGATGGTACGGCCGCCACGTCATGCGGAGAAACAGCGAGCATGTGGTCCAGAAAGCACTGGCAACCCCAGAAGGCAAGAGAGGAAGAGGACGGCCGCCCTTGACCTGGTGGACCAGTACAGCCAACCTAGTTAAGAAGTCCCAACTACCTGACCCGACATCCCAGGACAGATTGTCCTGGCGCAGAAGGATAAGGAGAGCCGACCCCACCCAAAGTGGGAACAGGCAAAGAAGAAGAAGAAGCAAGTATGTGTAACTCTCTGTACAATTTGCAATCAATACACATGACGAGAGGTACGAAGGGCGATAGCTTAGTGGATATGTAAGTAAGTAAGACATTTAAGACAGCTGTGTGGTCCCCGGCAGAGTAGAATAGGCCACCCTCACTCTTACCGAGGTGTCGTAAAAGGCGACTAAGGTAAAGCTGCTGGCATGATCATCAGCACCCAGAGAAGGAAAACTCTGCATTTATATCAAAACCCTCGCCAACCCGTCTGCCAAGCGTGGTGAGTATGGCAATTACCCCTCATGTGATTGAGGGAGGCCCGTGCCCCAGCAGCGGGGACTTAAATGGGCTGATGATGTTAACAATAAGACAGAATGGAACAAATAATAAGTATGTCACCTGTCGTGTGGAAGATTACCAGGAAAAACCAAGTGGTCAACAAGGTTCAACCTCAGCATGTGCTGCAACTGCTTGAAGCCGATGCAGTGCTGGTTTACAGTTTGGACCTTGAGTGACGGGATTAATTGTCTGGTTGAGCAAATGATCGTGTGACATTCGTAAAACATTCATATAAATATAAAGTAAGAAAAAAGAAATAAAAATTAAATTGAAAATTTAAAAAACCCCGACACAACTAAAGTTCTTTCATTTGATACCTATATTGAGACAGTTGGAACAACAAATAGGTTATTCGTCATTTTCTGACGGCGGCCATCTTGGATTTGAAATTTTTCACAATTAATATATTCTGCTACTCAAGCCCTTTTATATGATTCCCATATTGTGGGAGTTGTGTTAAAACGTAAAATCCAAATCTTTGTGACGGCGGCCATCTTGGATCGATTTTTATCCAACATGGCTAAGAAACTCCCCTTTATTCATCTTTCACACAAAAAAACAAAATCAAAATCGGTTCATTTGTTCGGGAGCTACGATGTCATAGACAGACACACAGAAACTCATAACACCCCGTCGTTTTTGCGTCGGGGGTTAAAAACTAAACAAAGTAGAAAAAAAAGTAACATGTATGTGCCTTCCATACGGGGTGTTAGGTGCAAATCCGAGCATACACCTAGATTTTTCAATTCTATAAGCATACTCGTATTTCTAACATAGACTCAGCGGTGAGGAATGTGAAAACTTTTTTTTTGATGAACTATAGGCCAACCACTTGTGCACAATCTCAACTGGTGGAAAGTGGCGATGAAGTCTAGGATGTAACGCAAAATGCCAGTTTACCCTTGCCTTAAAGATGTACAGATTGTGGTGGTCCGGAAAAACAGAAATTGGCAAGGAATACCATTCCTTAACTGTCCGCATTATAAATGTGGAAGCTAATCGCTTCGTGCGGATAAGGATATTAGGAGAAAACCTGCACAATGTCAAAACATTGTGAATACCTACAATATTTGAGATAATGATTCGGAACGTGTACCCATGATCCAGTTGGTCTGGTTTCCTTATCTAAGGATTGCGAAGGTCAGTCCGCAATCGCTTCATTGTAATTCCAGAATCCTGAATCATAGCCCAAACGTACCCCGGGCCCCCAAGCAATAGCTTTGAACGCAAATGGGAATTATAAGCTAAGACCAAGATCAAAAGGACGACACATGATGAGATGTGTCGTAAATGAACAGAAAATAAAAACACACCTCAAAATTCGGGCTTTGACACACAAAAATTTTATCATACAGGATGTTATCCGATACGTTTCCCATTACATTTTCCTGTCGGCGAATGAAACATCACCCCTTATTAGCACATTCTTTTCGTCCATAACATCCTCGCAACCTTTTGTCAGAAAAATTCACGCTTCGCCGGTGGATAAAGGATGGAACATTATGCGAGAGAGATTGCGTTTTGAGGGTTCCGTGGGCAGTTTGAAGGTTTTGCCGTCACTAGGGTATACCATTTTCCTATCAATATTTGATAGTTTATGTGATTGTGATCGTATAAGAAATGATGTGATCCGCAGAAGAACTAAGGTCACAGACATTGCCCAAAGGATTACATGTCTCAAGTGACAAAAGGCAGGGCATATAGCGACGAGAACAGACGGCGGTTTAGGCGGAAAGGTCCTTGAGTGGAGGCTACGTACAGGAAGTCGCAGCCTTGGCAGACCCGCACAATGTGGACCGACGATCTGAAGAAGGTTGCGGGAATCCATTGGATGCGGGCGGCGCAAGTCCTATCTGTGTGGAGAACATTAGTGGAGGCCTATGTTCAGTAGTGAACGTCTATTGTTTGAAATGATGATGTGACTGTCATGACAAATTTTCGAGTAAGATAACTTGTAGCTCGTCCGTATGTTTTCAGGCGTAACACATTCTATTGTCTAAAGTTCGTAACACAACGGAATCAGGGCTATGTATAATGTTGTATGATTTTGAAAAAAAAAACAGAACAAAAAAAGCTTCATTGACTAAATTCCGTTCAGTAGTTTCCGAGATTCGAACAATCAGACCGACAGACAATAGATGCTATTTTTAATTCCAAACTCTACACAATGCACTATGCACATAGATAGGGCGTGGGGAACCAAAGAGTTAGGTGTTATAGGTTATCTAAAGCCCAGCGACCATCACGAGTTTAGAGATTTATTAATGTATACTGACTGCCACGGTGGCGCAGTGGTTAGTGGGTCGCTAAAGGGTGGTTAGTTAAAGGGACGGCTGCGCGAGGTCCCGGGTTCTATCCCCGGGTCGGGTCCAAATAGTGTACCTAAGTTTTCGGTAAGAAATTCTTAGTATCAGCCCGGAGTCTGGAAGTCAGCGGTCGTGTGCCTTGGAAAGCACGTTAAGCCGTTGGTCCTGCTCTCGATCTCACTTCGGTCGTGTCACACTCATCATTTCAGCCAATAGACGTCCACTGCTGAACATAGGCCTCCCCCAATGTTCTCCACACAGATCGGTCCTGTGCCGCCCGCATCCAATGGATTCCCGCGATCTTCACCAGATCGTCGGTCCACCTTGTGGGGGGCCTGCCATGGCTGCGACTTCCTGTGCGTGGCCTCCACTCCAGGACCTTTCTGCCCCAACGGCCGTCTGTTCTCCTCGCTATGTGCCCTGCCCATTGCCACTTGAGGCATGCAATCCTTTGGGCTATGTCTGTAACCTTAGTTCTCCTGCGGATCTCATAATTTCTGATACGATCACGCATGGAGACTCCGAGCATAGCCCTCTCCATTGCTCTCTGGGTGAATTTGAGCCTCCTTAATCGGCGTGTCACACTGGTGTCACATTATGAGAGTAAGGGAAAAGAGAGTGCACTTGTGTTTGCGCACACACTAGAGCACCATAATATATCCTGCGTACTTACGTAGCCGATCGTTCAAATTGGCCGTCATAACCGTAATCGGTTGGCGGGATAATATCACAAGTAAAATCGCGTTAAAAATTTATTGCCCATTACATACTTACGGCACCCTACCTTTGATCCCGTCGGCGAGTTCTCCAGAAATTGCTTTTTATTTGTAACTGGTACCGCGTATAGTTTCATTTTTCCGAATATGTCGATGAAAAGGCTTGTTGCGAATGAAATTCTTGTTTGGATGACTTATTTCCGACTTGTAATATCCCTGGTATGAGTTATAACAAAAGTGATTGTAGCGATTTACCACAGAGTAAATTCATGTTCCATTACGCCCTGTTGGTCTAGTGGTTTAAGTACCGGGCCGTGATCTCAGGATTCTGGGTTCGATTCCCGGGTCCAGCAAAAAGTATGTTTTTTCGGACAAAGCTCGGGTTTATGATCACCAATCTGCATTTGGCAAGCGTGATGATTAAGCCTAATCCCATCATAGTAGCGATAACTTGATTTCTATGATGGAGGCCTTTGCCTTGCAGTGGGACAGTTTATAGGCTGGTTGAAAATTCATGTTCAGAGAGAACTTAAAGATATTATTGTGTTTGTCAGTCGTCCCACAACCTCAGGCAATTAGGTCCCGGACTTTCGGGAGGCGTGCGTGGGGCCGAAGCTAACATGTAGAGAAACTCCCCCTTATTACAAATCGCGAACTAAGGATAGTTCCGGAATTAAATTTGTACCAGCTCCTTTTAACATTGCATGTTGGAACGGGATGGCATGAGCTTGACAGTAGACTGTCTTACCAATTTACTCGTAAATCTCCTGCTAGTGACCGGCCCTCAAAATTCGTTTCAGGAAATTAGTTCTACTTTATATCAATAGATGGCGCTAGATGTCGATTTTATCGCGCAAGAGTTTCGTGTTTTCGGATTATCTATACGTGTTGCCGCTGTTTCATCATCATCATCAGCCCATTTAAGTCCCCACTGCTGGGGCACGGGCCTCCCTCAATCACATGAGGGGTGATTGCCATACTCACCACGCTTGGCAGACGGGTTGGCGAGGGTTTTCATATAAATGCAGAGTTTTCCTTCTCTGGGTGCTGATGATCATGCCAGCAGCTTTACCTTAGTCGCCTTTTACGACACCTCGGTAAGAGTGAGGGTGGCCTATTCTACTCTGCCGGGGACCACACGGCCGCTGTTTGCAGGATGAATAACAGATAAGGGAGAATATATTTTGTCGCTTTTAGAATGTTACATTAATATTCAGTCACTTGTGACTTACGCATCGGTTGAACCTACAACGATATCGGAAATAGGGTATGTATTATTATGACAAGTTTCCCTCCTCTGGGACTCCCTGAGCAATAAAACCCTCAGCCCCCGGAGGATAAACTATATCTGATTCTGAACTTAATCAAAACAATAACAATGATTACTTCCACCATACTGGGTCTGTGGGAGAGCCACGCTACGGCATGAATGGGCCGGCTCGTCCGGAGTCATCACTCCGGAAAACCAGCATGAAGCAGCCCCTGCACGCGAAGTGTTGTGTTGTTTATGTATTTTAATTAAGGTGACGGGTAGGGCACACTAGCGACGCAAATCGCTTTTAATTTTTAGCCACTAAACCGGATCTATTTTAAACAATTTCGGGGTTACAACCTCTCGGCAAACACTTATACTATTTATTAAATATCCATGCACCAAAAGTGGCCGCTTTGGCTTAGTGGTAGTGAACGCTGCCTTTGGTCAAGGGTTGCGGGTTCGATCCCCGCACAGTACAAATATTTGTGTGCATGAACATGTGTGTTTGTATTGGTCTGGGTGTTTCCTATGTATTATAAGTATGTATTTACAAAATAAATGTATTTACTGTGTATATATTTGTAATCCCACTGTTGATTCTGATATCCGTAACACAGGTGCTCGAGTTACCTATCTCGGCGCCAGATCAATGTATTTGATGTTGTGAAATATTTATTTACTATCCTGCATGACTAAAACTAGGTAAATCTCTGCCCTAACATGTTTCAAAAATCCCAGACCATGAACAAGACAAATTAACCCTCTCAGGAAGGTAGTCAATTCTGTCAAATTAACCCTCTAAGGAAGGTCGCCAATTCTGTCAAGGGTACGAAATTTGTGGACCTGTCACCAATCATGGGGACTTGGCTATTCAACTGAATAAGTGTCAGCGGAGATTGAAACACGCTCTTAAGGGCCGTGAGCCATTTGCTTAAGGCGGTGTCGCCTTAATGTAACGAGTAGGGCACACTAGCGACGCCAATCGATTTTTAGTTTTAGCTACTAAACCGGATCCATTTTAATCAATTTCGGGGTTACAACCTCTCGGCAAACACTTATACTATTTATTAAATAGCCATGCACAAATGTTGGGTCAAACGCGTACGCGAAAAATTGATTACCAATATTTAAAGAAATACATGTTTTAACCGTGGCTTCCCCATTTATTCTCGACTGCATTATTTTTGTACGTAAGAACTTTCACACTTTTCCAAAAAAGTCCGACAGTCATAGTCTTAATACCGGAATTAAACATAGGCTTGCCGTCCCGGTCCTCAGACTTCATAAAAGCGGTAATTCGTTTGTTGGTTTTAGTATTAAAATATTTAATAAGCTACCACAAAATGTCATTAATCTATCACTGGATAAGTTGAAGTCTCATATTAAAACCTGCCTAATGAAGAAAGGTTACTATAGTGTACAAGACTTTTTAAATGATAAGGATGCTTGGTCATGTTAATTGATTAATCTTTTTAGTTGTTATTCATAGTAGTCTATTAACTTTTATTTTTTACACACACAACATAATTGTATTTTTTTTCTTTTCTGAATTGAAACTCTGTATTATCATCAATATTTGAAAAGAGTAACTACTGAGTTTCTTGCTAGTGTCTTCTCAGTAGAAATCGACATTCCGAACCAGCGGTAGATGATAATATTATGTACCTATTTTGACATTCATAAGTGTTCTGTGTGGACCTAAATTGAATAAAGAATTTTTTATCTTATCATCGGGAAACTCCTAATTTTATTCAAAGTCGGTTAAAAAAGAAAAACGTTGCCTGGAAGAAATCGCAACTATCTATTTAACTACAAGACTTTTTAAATGATAAGGATCTTGGTCATGTTAATCGATTAGTCTTGTGAGTGGGGACTCAGGTGTATCTACCTCCTAGAGTGGCCCCGCTGGTAATCAGTTCTGTCCTGATTCCAGCTTCGGTTGGTATTAGGCAGAAACGGTTACCGTGGGGCTTGGTTTTCCCCGGGCAACGGCGGGTAGTAATTCATTCGTGGATTGCTACCCGACGGCCAAAGGATGCACAGAATTTCCGGCGGACCAGCCCCGACGCAGTGGATCGCGTGCAGCGCACACCACTCGGGGGCTTTCATTGTCTGCTGAGGGCTTAGAGGACCGGCCTCTCTTTACGGACCTGAACACAATAGGGCCGGGCACGGAGGCTGCCTTCTTTATCCAGCCCCCCCTTCTGCCGTAGGTTGGCGTTGGGGTGTGGTGGCACCCACTGTCGGGCGCTTTGGCGTGCGGTGGGCCGGTGTTCCTGGTGTGATGGTGCCGTATGGGGGCCTTTTTGTTCTCGGGCCTTGAACTGTCGCGCCTTCGGGCGCGTTCGAATGTTGGGGAGTTCCACGGTGGTGGAATTCCTGCCAACAGTCTGTTGCGTCCCGATTCTCGGGAGCGCTCTCCCCGCCTTTATGGTGGGGGCTTTGTTGGTGGGTCTGTGTTGAGTCCCGCAGCCAGTGGGATGCAGCTACGACTCGCCACCCCCGCTTTTCCCGTCCCGTCGATTGTCTCCGCAACCCAGCGGGGATGCTCGAACGGGAGGGTTTTCGGGTATAATTTAAAAGTCTGTGGGTGCTCTCTCCTCTCTCTGCCCTGCAGCCAGCAGGGTATGGGTTGGGGGAGGGGTCTGCAGTCGTCCCTTCCGGAGCGTCTGCGTTGCGATCCAGCAACGTGGACGATTCCGGAGAAGGGGGAATGGTGGGCCATGGGAGTGGCCCTAGGCCTCGTTTTTCGGCGAGGCCCGTTTTTGAAGAGGCCGTGCTGGCGAGCCTCTCGTCCTTCGAGGGTGGGCCGCGGACTTGGTTTCGTACCCGTTACTGTAGCCCACCCCACACGGACGTAGCAGGAAATGCCCCGGTGGTTTTTAGTGGGTAGGCCCCTGGGAGCACCCCAAGGGAGAGCCCCACACTACCCGGCCGTCTCCCAGCGGTCGGGTGTGCTTAAGGCGGCATTTTCCACCGGGCCAACAAAAAAAAAAAAAAATGTCTTGTGAGTTGTTATTCACAGTAGTCTGTTAACTTTGATAATTGTATTTTTTTCTCTTCTCAATTGAAACTCTGTTACATCATCAATATTTGAAAAGAGGAACTACTGAGCTTCTTGCTGGTGTCTTCTCAGTAGAAATCGACATTCCAAACCAGCGACCGTTGATAATATTTCTACCTATTTTGACATTTATAAGTGTTCTGTATGGACCTAGATTGATCTTTTATCCACATGTACTTACTTATGATATTATGTAATCGATTATGATCCGTTATGTAAACAGAAAAACAGAAAAATAAAACGTTTTCTTTTATTGATGATGGGCTTGGCTTTGGCCTTGGCTTTACCCTGAATATTGTTTGATTGTACAAAATATTATAAATCAATACTTCAGCATGTCCGTACTGTGAAATGTTTTTAACAGCTTACTTAAACAATGTTTTAATATCCTCTAACCGATTACGGCTACGGCAGCCAATCTCAACGATCAGCTACGCACGCAGCACACATATATAGTGCTACACATGTGCACTCTCTTTTCCCATACACTGATATTCCGAAGGCACAACTGCGTAACACGACTGGACAGGGATTGGGCGCAGGACTAACGGGTTAAAGAGCTTTCCGAGGCACGGGGGTACATAACCGCTAACTTCCAGACTCCGGGCTGACACTAAGAATATCTTACCGAAAATTTAGGTATAAATATTTTGGCCCGACACGGGGATCGAAACCGGGATCTCTTGTGCAGGCGTTGCTTAAAAGTGCGACCCACTAAACACTGCGTCACCGAGGCAGTGTTTAGTGGTAAACTATGTATACTATACAAAGCATACACCTCGGCAGTACAGATAGTTCACTCCACGAAGACGCGCCCCACCCTATCTCATTATCGCTTACAAATTAGCAATGAGTGCTCACGCACACTATGATAAATGGACAACATTTCAAAATTGCTAAGCTCTGAAACAAAAAATACCAATTCTTTGTTTACTTTTCCGCTGCTCGAATATATTCATTTTTTATATTGCTTATTTACTGAGAAAAAAATTAAAAACTAAAAAACGTAAGATGACGTCATCGGACGGCAGAATGTAAAATATTTCTTTGCTTAGCACATTATAGTTTTAAATTTACGTAATGCCAAACCCATGAACATGTAACTGTCAAAAAAAAAGACAACTTGTCAACGTTGAATGTATGAATGACGTTGACAATGTTGACACTAGTATTATTTACCTTTGACAGAAGTACCTTTTTTTTATTAAAACAATGATAAGCAAAGGAATATCGCTGTATTCAGCCGTCCGATGACGTCATTTGGCGCTTACGTCTATTTAGAATAAAAAGAATTTCAATAATTATTTTATGCATGAAAATGGACCAATTTTGAAAAAAGAAAAAATATGGGTCTGTTCATTTTATGTCTACTTTCATATAAAAAAAACAATATGGACATGTTAAAAATATGAAATGTTGTCCATTGACAGAACGTCACGGGGTAGCTAAAAAGATGCTCTACTTGATTTTTATTTTTTTGTGAGAAGTGTTCAAAATATTTAAATGATTTATTTGCGTATCGTAAAAAGTTGTGGGGCGCGTGTTCGTAACTTGAACTTTCTGTACTGGGAATTTTGTGTTGGTTTACAAAATGGTCTGCACGTCTTTTACTTCATCATATACTAATATTTCAACAGTTAAAACAAGTTTAAAAAAATGGTCAGCCATTGTTCATCTTGAAAGAAAAGTAGAGATGGGAAGAACACAAACACTTACTTCGTTATTATATGTTATAAGTTATAGAGAGGTAAATCTTACAGACAGCGGCAACGCTTATATGTAATCCGAAAACACGAAACACTTGCGCGATGTAATCGACACCTAGCGCCATCTACTGGCAGAAAGTGTAACAAGTGTAATGTCTTGAAACGAAGTTAGGGCGGGTCACTAGTGTACTGCAGAAGGAGGCTGCTGAGCGAGAGGGGAGAGAGATCCGCTCTCTCTCCGACTCCGACGGGGGCGAGGTAGAAGGGCTCGATAGGGCAATACTTCGTCCGGAAGGTCTCGAACAGCAGGTGTGGGGGTACCGGCCGTCCCATGATGAGACTTTTCAGAGATGGATAGCGCATTGTACGCCGGTGCGCTTTCTGGGGTAGGAGTGGGTCCTGTCACTGCACCCCTCTGAGGAGGTCTGCCTATTCTGCTTGGGTGGAAGTTGGCCGCAAGCGGTGTCAAACGGACTGATGAGTCACCGTAGGCCTCGCCTAAGTCAACAGCGGCGGTCATCTTTCCAGTAGGAGTCTCACACACCCCGTCAGGTCCCCCGACCTGACGGGACGGTGCGTAAAGCATTATCATTTCGTGACTAAAAAAAGGGTCCCTAGTGTACGTATAAATATAATTGGTTTTGTCAAATCTTACCTATGATTATGTCGTAACTCACAACTCAACTCGGTTTCTCCGAGTTTCAAAGTTCACAATTCTCGGGATTTTCGATATGAAAAAACATGGCGGATGTCGCTTGAAAAACACCCAAAGACACTATGTTATATGATATATATCAATTTTTGTCAAATATCAGAAGCACGAAAATTGGACTCCATAATCGAACAGTCCCCTTTAATGAATCGTAAACACTTCGACTCTTAAGACCAGAACAATAAGGTTCATATTTGAATGACGTTGTTTACTTATTTTGCACGTGACTGTACACACAAAGGTTAAAAAGTCTTGGAAACCAAAACAGTCTGGTGCCGGATGATTTTCAATAAATAGATTCCCGGAAAATGATTTCAATTGCGCAAAAAGAGCAGATGTACCTACAAAGATTTATTTCTGTATGTTTGTTTATAGTATCCATGGAATGGCTGGAATTTAAAATACGTATGGTTGGAAAAAATAAAAAGATGATGAAAATATTATTGACGTATCGTCAAGGTAGTTTATTATTGGGATACCGTGGATGAGTCACGCTTCGTCATGGATGAGGATATCGATTTGAATGATAAACAGAAAGCCGGCGCGAAGCAGCACTTGAGCTGATTTACCGGATGAGTGAGGGGAGAGGGGGCTTAAAGTTTGGTAGTACAAGACTCCATTGGTATTGGGTGTGTCTGGGCAGCGGGAATTATTAGCTAGCAGCTCTGGATTCTGTGGAAAAGCATGCCAAAAAACTCATTGGCGACTCAACTTTCGACAAGGCTAACTTACAAAGCCTCGCCCACACATCATTTCAGCCAATAGACGTCCTCTGCTGGATATAGGCCTCTCCAATGTTCTCCACACAGGTCGGTCCTGTGCCGCCCGCATTTAATGGATACCGCAACCTTCACCAGGTAGTCGGTCCATCTTGTGGGGGGCCTGCGACGGCCGGGACTTCCTGTACGTGGCCTACACTCGAGGACCTTTCCGCCCCAACGGCCATCTTTTGTCCTCGCTATGTGCCCTCCCATTGTCACTTGAGGCATGCAATCCCTTGGGCTATCTTACTTCATAGTATTTGAAAGAAGACCTAACATTGTTTAGTTGGTCGGTCCATCGCGCTGGTGATCGGCCACGTGATCTCTTGCTTTCAGTATTTCCAGACTACTGCTGCTCACCTTTAAATCCCCTTTCCACCAGATAACGCCCTGTTGGTCTAGTGGTTTAAGAACCGGGCCGTGATCTCGGGGTCCTGGGTTCGCTTCCCGGGTCGTGCAAAAAAGGTGTTATGAATTTTTCGAACATGGCTCGGGTTTGTGATCACCAATCCGCATTAGGCAATGGTAATCCCATCAAAATAGCGATAACTAGATATATATGATGGAGGCCTTTGCCCAGCAGTGGGACAGTATATGTATAGGCTGATAATTTATTTACTTTACTACTTTCCCCTAGATTGGGCCTCCGCAAACTTCGCTCATTCGACGAAATACAGCACAGATACACACAGTATGTTCTCAAGAAACTTTCTCCCTCGTACGACGGAACTATGAAGTGAACTATCGCTTTAGGTATTTCCGGACCGATACTATCCGCATACCTTAAAGAAAAGAGCGCATTTCTTATAAAAAGAATTCTCCCACATTCAAGTTTTAGCCATAGTTTAAAGACCTATTATATTAAATTATGTACAGTCACGAGCCTTAATTTGGGACCCATCTCCGTAAAATGTCGTTCATAATGCAATAAACTCGAAACTTTAGTGCAATAATGTGGAATGCCAAGTTAAATTCTAATCGAACCTTGTAACGATAACCTCTTTTCAAAAAGCTATCATTACGGTTTTCTAATTACGTACATAATATGTTGTGTCTATCATAACAGTGTCACAAATAAAAACGATATGGCTGTATAGATAGAACACAGGGCCAAAAAATTCTTATCCATGTAACAATTATTCAGAAAACATCGGTAATGATCGTATGCCCGTAAGTTGACGTTTTTGCACGGTTGCCCCTAAAAAAGTAAAGTTTTCGATAAAATATAAGCTCTTAATACCGAAAGTTTACAAAAAAACTTTCAACCTTGGGTAAGTCCCAAATTAAAGCTCGTGATTGTACATCCAATCTGCTGCTGAGTTTTAGCATAATGTATCTATCTTTTGATATAATTTTACCGCCTTTTTATATTAAATGGGTTTGCACTTGACCTCATCTCACCTGATGGAAAGTAACAATAAGGTCTAAAAAGGAGGAGGTTCTATATTCGACTGAATATTTTTAAGGAAGTTTTTTTTCCATCCAATCTCTACAACGATGCATCTGGTTTAGTGTATGAGGTATAACCGCCGCTTCTCCGTAAAACTACCAGTAAAATAATTATTAGGCGCCAACCCGCCATATCTACCCTAATGCCGAAGTTAACGGTCCATTCTCATCATAACATAGAACGATCGGCCACATAAAAGTGGCTTTATTCATGCCACTACCTATAGGTACGAGTATGAAGTTTAAGGGGACGGGTAGGGCACACTAGCGACGCCAATCGATTTCAATTTTAAGCTACTAAACCGGATCTATTTTAAACATTCGATTGTCATTCCATTCCCATCATCTCGATGGATGGCGGTCTAATAGTGTGCGTTTCTCCCGGAACTTTCTACCACGTACCTCAGTTCTGTGGAACGGTTTAGCTGCAGGAGTATTTCCGGACGGCTACGACTTAGGGATCTTCAAGAGAAGAGTGTACTCTTTTTTTAAAAAAAGGCCGGCAACACTTTAGCGATCTCTCTGATTTCGTAGATGTTCATGGGCGGCGGTGATTACTTTCCATCAGGTGACTCGCTTGCTCGTTTGTCCGCCTCAAGTATAAAAAAAGAAAAAAAAACAATTTCGGCAAACACTTATACTATTTATTAAAAAACCATGCACAAATGTTGGGTCCGTTTTTGTTCGTTCGAAAAATTTGAAACGTACTTTTTGCTCGACCCAAGAATCGAAACTAGGATCCTGAGAGCACGGCCCGGTAACTAAACCACTAGACTAATAGGGTGTTATATCATAAAAGAGATACCTAATAAATGTATGCACATACATACACTTAAAAATTTAATCTCGTGTTCAGGCGGGACACGAACCCACACCTTCCACAATCTGGGTGAATGTTCTACCAATTAGACCACTGAAGCGTTAATAAGCCGACAAAATTTGTAAGTGCTTGCATCGACATGAGCTGTCGATAGTCTCATCAATATTTTATTTATTTATTATTTATTTAGTAAAGGTACACCAACAGCAATACACATCTAGGACATTCTCATTATATTTACATTATATATTGGGGTTTCGGTTCAGATATGTTTGCCAATTACAGGTATACACAACAATTTCTAAAACATTGCAGCTTAGTAAATATATATAGTATATAATGGCCGTGTGGTCCCCGGAAGAGTAGAATAGGCCACCCTCACTCATACCGAGGTGTCGTAAAAGACGATTAAGGTAAAGCTGCTGGCATGATCATCAGCACCCAGAGAAGGAAAACTCTGCATTTATATCAAAACCCTCGTCAACCCGTCTGCCAAGCGTGGTGAGTATGGCAATTACCCCTCATGTGATTGAGGGAGGCCCGTGCCCCAGCAGTGGGGACTCAAATGGGCTGATGATGATGATGATGATGATGAAATAAATATAGGAAAGTCATGCATACAAAATAACAAAAGACACTACACTATTTCTTATTTTGGGTGTGTACAGATAGGCTGAAAGTGAATGATCAATTTAGCCTTGAATTTGGTAGAGGAATCATTGAAATATTGTAGGTGTATTTACAATATCCAGTGTCCCGTCTGAACATGAGATGAAAATTGTAAGTGTGTTATTTACTTAAGAATAAATTGCAAAAGATTGCTATAAAATACCAACTAATGTATGTACATATTTACAAAAAGATTGCCAATACGGTAATTGACATTTTTTTTATATTTTTGTAATCAAAAGACCTCTCAATGATAGAAACATCGTTGAAAGAATTACTTGATTCTCATTTAAACTACCTGAGATATCACAACTGTAAAATCAAATTATTTTGGCTAAACCCAAAACGCGCCATACAAATGGCTACTGAGATGTGACGTCTCACATAAGTATTTTGTATGCATTTCATTTGAATTTTGTATGGTAGCTATATCAAATATTTTGTTTATGTCAATGGTTCTATTATAATAGTTGGTACAAATTGTATGGGTTATTCAATGCTATAGATAATATTTTTTTAATAATTTCATACTTTTAAAATGATCTTGCCCATGAATCTTTGAATGACCATAAAACCAGCTAGACGTTATATTTTTAATTGAGATTTTTTGCTATTGGCACATTACCTATATTTTGATAAAATATTTATATTTTGTAAAATCTAGACCTCGATTTTTGAAAACTCTACGCGCGTAGGACCTCGAGATCATGGCTCGGTACTGAAACCACTAGACCAACAGAGCGTCAACTTTTGTTGTAATGACCCCCCCTCCAAATCGTGAATAATGGTCTAATCACACCCTAGGCTCCAAAGAGGTAGCTTTGGACGCAACCGGGAATTACACGCCAAGATTTAAGACTATAATAAACTATGTAGTTTGCCCAAGTGACGAAAATAAATGAAGTTACAGATTCAGGAAAGTGGTTTGGCTTGGATGAGGCAGTTTAACAGTATATATAAAATTTAATAATTTATAGATTTGACAATGGAAATATACGAGTCATTTGTTTTCTATTCTGAAACGATCGGAAATCGAATCCGACCTTTCGGGCTTCGGCACAACACCATACTCAATGCGACTATTGACTGCCTCGGTGGCGCAGTGGTTAGTGGGCACTTTAAAGCGACTGCTGCGCAAGAGGGCCCGGGTTCGATCCCCGGGTCGGGCGAAAAATTTGTATGTAAGTTTTCGGTAGAAATTCTTAGTGTCAGTCATGTACCCCCGTGGCACGGAAAACACGTTAAGTCGTAGGTCCTGCACCCGTCCCCTCTTCTGTTATATCATGCTGGTGTACCATCGGAATACGAGGGTAAAGACATAGAGAGAGTGCACTTGTGTTTGGCGAGGGTTTTGATATAAATGCAGAGATTTCCTTCTCTGGGTGCTGATGATCATGCCAGCTTTACCTTAGTCACTTTTTACGACACCTCGGTAAGAGTGAGGGTGGCCTATTCTACTCTGCCGGGGACCACACGGCTTCAAAGCACGGCTTAAAAGTAAGTTACTAAAGATCTTTAGTTCATGATTATACCTCATCCACTTGACGAATCGCCTCCGTTAAGGCAGTTCGTCGCTAGGTATTAATCAAGACGTCCCCGGACATGACTCGAGTGCGAAGTCCCTAATCCGGCAGATTTTTGGGACATGCCCTTCCTTTGATGGGACTTGTGACCCTTCGTGCCCTTGCTCAGTAGTTAAAAATGGATTTTAAGGATTCCTAGAAACTCGGTGTGTGAAATAAAAAAAAAATATTCATAATTATATAATAAACTGTTGAATCAGCTATACGAGCCGGTGATATTTAAGAAAAAGCTTACCTATCCTCTCTAGCAGACGGATCGTCTGATGGTAAGTATAGTAACAAACCAACTAGTAGCCAACCCTCACCTTCGTTTCGGGACGTTAATTCCACACTTTACCGATAGATGGCGTTGGGCATCGATTACATCGTACAACACAAGTGTTTCGCCATTTCGGTTTAGCTTTGCCTTGTCGTGGTCTATAGAATTTAGGTACTCTTTATAAATTGTATTCGAGATTAAAGTAAATGAAGGTATAGTTGCTATATAATAGGGCTGGCCCAAAACGGCTCAAAGCCATGTACCTACGGCTCAAAAGGTAGCCGAAGCTAAGTGCGTGACCGGACATCTCAAAAGGAGGTATTAATCAAGACCCCGTTACGGATGTGACTGGAGTGAAAATTCCTTAATCCCAGTAGATTTGGGACACACTGTCCCGCTGAATGCGGAGATTTGTGACAGATCTAGTGACCTCAATGCCCTGTTGGTCTAGTGGCCTGTTGATCTCGGGGTCCTGGGTTCGATTCCCAGGTCGAGCAAAAGTATGTTTCGAATTTTTCGAACATAGCTCGGGTTTGTCATCAATCCGCATTAGCCAAGCGTGGTTATTAGTTTTAATCCCATCATATTATCGATGACTTGATTTCTATTATGGAGGCCTATGCCTTGCAGTGGGACAGTATAGGCTAATACATACTTTTTTTTTTTGGTGACCTTCATAAGTACTTGAACTAGCTTTTCAAGGGTTTTTAAGAATTTTATAGGTATTTTTTTTATACATTACAAGCATTGTTTTCATACTTTTTCCGTTTAGTTTTTTTGTTTTAATGCAATAGATGAACGACTAGACAGATTCATTTATTTTTTATTTCTTTATTTTTCAAAATCTACAGCTCTTAAATTATTCTATCACCTGATGGTAATCGATTGCTGCCGCCCCATGGATACTAGCTATATTAGTGAATTCACACGTGCGTTGCCATATCCACCAGTGTGGCAACTCCCATCGTGTTAAACAATGCCACGCTAAGCCACTGGTATTCTGCGGATTTCAACCATCTATGCCTCACACGTATAAAAGTTGGAAAGTATACCTGAGAAGTTTCCCAACTACGTCCATCTACCTTCCTTCGAAACTTCAATATGAACTACTTATGAACTCGGGAATAAACTCTCTCTCTGATTTCGCTCAGGGACGGCGTTGATTACTTCTGTAAGGCGACCCGCTTGCTTGATGGTCGCTTCTGGCATAAAAATACTCATAAATAAATGCGAACAAATACAGGGTCTTTGTGAAGCCATTAATAAAAAAAGGAATTTTCACCATTTTTTTTATCTGTTTTTTTATACATAAATTAAAGTATAAGTAGGTTTATTATTATTAAATAATGATGTACGTATATTTCTCTCTCTTCTCTCTTCTTCAGCAGCATGTGTTTGCACACTGCAGAGCATATGCCTCTCCAATTTCTCTCCACTTTCTTCTGTCGTCAGTTTTCCTGGACCACGCTACACCAGCTTGAACCTTGATGTCATCGGACCATTTGGCAGTTTGTCCGCCAACACTCCTCTTTCCGTCTCTTGGTCTCCATTCAAGGACATCGTATATTTACGTATACGTATATTTAGTCATATTAAATATTACTCGCTTGTACATTTATGGACTTGTATATTTATTTAGCCGTCATAGATTTTTCTGCATCGCCCAATGGTTGACTGGTAGAGAATGCTGTATAGCTTTAAGTCCATCAATAGTACTTTATTTTCTTGTTCAATAAAGAATAATAAATTAATTTGTTATTTTATTTATTTTGTAAACTTAAGTTATAAGTTCTGTTTTTGAGTTTAAATAAATTCATTTTTCATTTTCATTTCACATTTACATATGTTTAACCGTCACTTTTTTTATTTATTTTTTATGTAATAGGTAGGCAGACGAACAGACGGATCACCTGATGGTAAGCAATTGCCGCTAACCAACTATTCAAAATATTTGTTATACGTAATTTACTGACTTAACTTATAGGACAAAAAATGTATACCTAAGTCATCGGTAAGAAATTCTTAGTGTCAGCCCGGAATCTGGAAGTTGTTGATCTTGTGCTCCCGTGCCTCGGAAAGCAGGTTAATGTGACGGGTAGGGCACACTAGCGACACCAATCGATTTTAATTTTTAGCTACTAACCCGGATCTATTTTAAACAATTTCCGGATCACATCCTCTCGGCAAACACTTATACTTGTTACTAAATAACCATGCACAAATGTTGGGTCCGTTTTTGTACGCGAAAAATTGATTACCCAAAATTCTAATGCAAAAGCAGACCAAACAGTTAACTAAAAGTATTAAATAAATAGTATAGGTGTTTGCCGAGAGATTGTAACCGAAAAACCGAAATTGATTAAAATAGATAGAAATAGATTTAATAGCTAAAAATTAAAAACTATTGGTGTCGCCAGTGTGCCCTACCCGTCACCTTAAGCAGGTCCTGCGTACTCTCTTTGGTCCTCTTTGTGTGAGTTAGTTTTTGTGTGCGTTGATGCTGTTGCTTTCCGGTCGTGTCACAGTAGTGTCCCGTCGGAATATGAGGGTAAGGGAATAGAGAGTGCACTTGTGTTTGCACACACACTTGAGCACTATAATATATCCTGCGTACGTTGTACGTCGGCCGTGTGGTCCCCGGCAGAGAAGAATACTCTACCCTCACTCTTACCGAGGTGTCGTAAAAGACGACTAAGGTAAAGCTGCTGGCATGATCATCAGCACCCAGAGAAGGAAAACTCTGCATTTATATCAAAACCCTCGCCAGCCCGTCTGCCAAGCGTGGTGAGTATGGCAATTACCCCTCATGTGATTGAGGGAGGCCCGTGTCCCAGCAGTGGGGACTTAAATGGGCTGATGATGATGATGACGTTGTACGTGCGGCTGGGCGTTGAGATTGGCCGCCGTAGCCGTAATCGGTTGGAGGATATTATTTATTACGATGTAATGTAACGATGACCAAAATGCTCACAGGGCGCTACAAACCTCTTTATACATACGACTGGTACACACTAGGGCAAAGTGTACTGTATCCAGTGATGAAGGACAGAAAAAAACTTAGCTACTGAATATACAATGTTGGTAAGTACAACCTGTGCGGATAAAGAATGGGATCAGAAATGGCGGCCAATCTATCCACTTCTCGCTCGCACACTATTTACGTCTATACTCGCACTCGTGGGGTACGAGTATAGACGCAAATATACGCATTTCTGATCCCATTCTTTATCCGCACAGGTTGTACGCAAATGTTAACAAAATGGCGCGTATTTTAATTTTACCGTGAGCAAAATACTCCTAGCGCGAACGCTCGTGGGTTAAGGCGACGGGTAGCCCTAACTAGCGACACCATTCGTTTTTAATTGTTAGCTACTAAACCAGATCTATTTAAAACAATTTCTGGGTTACAACCTCTCGGCAAACTCTTCTACTATTTATTAAAAAACCATGAACAAATGTTGGGTCCGTTTTTGTACGCGAAAAATTGATTTGGCGGTAATCAATTTTTCGCGTCCGTAAGCGGCCACTTTTAGCGTGAATCAATATTTCGTGTACAAATGTTGGGTCCGCATTTGGGCATGGTTATTTAATAAATATTATACGTGTTTGCCGCGAGGTTGCAACCTCGAAATTGTTTAAAATAGATCTGGTTAAGTAGCTAAAAATTAAAATCGATTGGCGTCGCTAGTGTGCCCTACCCGTCACCTTAATGCGGGAACAACAAAATACAAATTACTTGTTACAAAGCGAAATGCTCGAGTGGCTCTGGGGAGCTCATTTGCCTTTCTTAATCAGCTTTGGTTAATAACTCAATCGGAATGAAGGAATTCCATCTCATCATTTAGATGGCTGGCAGTCTTCAACTGTGCGTTTCAGTAAACTTTCTACCTCGTACTAAAACTTTGGAATGAACTATTTTAATAATATTTAATTTATAACATTTGATGCCCCCTGTGGATCAGTGGCAATGAACGCTGCCTCTGGTGTAAGGGTTGTGGTTTCCATCCCCGCACAGTACAAATATTTGTGTGCATGAACATGTCTGTTTATTTTGGTCTGGGTGTTTCTATGTATTATATTAGTATGTATTTACAAAAGAAAAGCATTAAATGTAAGATATATTTGTAATTCCGCTGTTGGTTCATATATCCGTAGCACAGGTGCTTGAGCTTCCTATCTCTATCTCTGTACGTGGCCTCCACTCGAGGACCTTTCCACCCCACCGGCCGTCTGTTCTCCTCGCTATGTGCCCTGCCCATTGCCACTTGAGGCATGCAATTGATTGCTTTTGGTAGGCTCGTGTCTTCTCAGGACATGTTTTTGTTTCCATTGCATCATTCATTCCGTTGTTTGTGTTTACGTTAAAGCCAGCGTTTTTGGTTTTTTAATTATAATAATAATAATTCTCATAACATCTCTTACGTTGACCTGATTCCGTACTAAGTAGCTTAAGCACTTGTGTTACAGATATCAGACAACAGAGGAACACAAATATATACTTAAATACATATATTACACCCAGACACCGAAAAAACACAAGTGTTCATCGCACGAATGTTTGTCCAGGGTGGGGATCGAACCCACGACCTTTGGCGTAAGAGGCAGGGTCACTACCAATTGCGCCATCCGGTCAGTCAAATAATAATAGTAATTGAATAAAAAAATTAATTCGTAGAATTATGTAGTAAGCCACAGAAAATTAAAAACAACAAGTAAGTAACAATTTTATCAATTTTTTAAGCATATGAACATGAGTGACAAGTGGGCCGGCGGTTTTAGCCGTCTAGTCGCCGACTATAAAAACGGCCGACTAGTGAGCTTTTCCGACTAGTCGGTGACTAGTCGGTACATCTCTAAAAATTACACTTAATAATATCCTCCAACCGATTATGGCTACGGCGGCCTATCTCAACGATCAGCCACGTACGCAGGATATATTAAAATGCTCAAGTGTGTGCGCAAACACAAGTTCACTCTCTATTCTCTTACCCTCATATTCCTATGGGACACTACTGTGACACGACTGGAGAGGGATCGAGCGCAGGACCAACAGCTTAACGTGCTTTCCGAGGCACGGGGGTACAAGACCGCCAACTCATAGACTGCGGGAAGCCACTAAGAATTTCTTACCGAAAACTTAGGTACAAATTTTTGGCCTGACCCGGGGATCGAAAGCGGGAGCTCTTGCGCAGCCGTCGCTTTAAAGTGCGACCTACTAACCACTGCGCCGCCGAGACAGTCAGTCGAGGGAGTTATATAAATACTAAATACTTAAGTATAGCCTATTTTTCCCACATACACATGTCCACGCGTCGACTGCGTGCACGACTGAGCTGCGGCCGGCCTGACGTCATCGGCGAAGGGGTGACGTCAGGCCGCGGGGCAGGCACCCAGCGCTGGCCGACCACACTCCACAATTAAGCGGCTTGCGGACACTCGCATTTGTTTATTTAAATTTATTTTTTTGTTTGCTCTTGATATCATCAATATAACCGTTGACACCTACAGTCCGCATTTAATTCATTAATCTTCTGAGAACGTCGAAGATACACACACACCACAGACATCATCATCATCATCGTCAGCCCATTTAAGTCCCCACTGCTAGGGCATGGGCCTCCCTCAATCACATGAGGGGTAATTGCCATACTCACCACGCTTGGCAGACGGGTTGGCGAGGGTTTTGCTATAAATGCAGAGTTTTCCTTATCTGGGTGCTGATGATCATGCTAGCAGCTTTACCCTAGTCGCCGTTTACGACACCTCGGTAAGAGTGAGGGTGGCCTATTCTACTCTGCCGGGCACCACACGGCACCACAGACAATTTAGAGATATTCTTCAAAGTAGCACGTAAGTAGTCCAAGCTTACTAGTAATAAACTTACAATATATTTGCAGTCAATGATGAGCTGGGCCAAAATCTGTAACAAACAAAATCTTGGTGAGATTCAGTCGCGACTTAAGCTTAACCCTTGTCTATCAAATGTCCGACCAAAAAAACTAAAAGTCTTTTGTTTAGTGTGTTTTCTGACGTTAGGTATGTCTCCATATCCAGTGCGTTACTAGCTCTTGTGTTCATTTATATATTTTTTTATGTGATAGGTGGCTGAGCAAAATCAATTTCAAAAATATCTTTATTTAATTTAAGTCAAAAAAAGGCATTTATGAATGTCAAATATTATGTATTATACCGCTGATTTGGGATGTCAATTTCTACCGAGAAGAATCAACAAGAATTTTAGTAGTCACTCTTTTCAAATAAAATGGTAATTAGGAATTACAATTTTATATTTTTTTATGCTAGTGGCGACAAACGATCAAGCGAGTCACCTGATGGAAAGTAATAACATCCGCAAAATCAGAGAGATCGCTGATTTGTTGCCGGCCTCTTTAAAAAAGAGTACTTCTCTTTATTGTCCCTATATCGTAGCCGTCGGGAAATACTCCTGCAGCCAAACCGTTCCACAGAATTGAGGTACGTGGTAGAAAATTCCGCGACAAACGCACAGTATTAGACCGCCATCCATCGAGATGATGGGCATGGAATGACAATTCTTTTACGAATTAAGATTACAGTGACATTTTGACATATTATAAGGTCGTATTGCGCCAGATAGGGGTGAAGCGGCGAGCGCGATTAGCGGTACGGTCTAGTCCCGGCTGTGAAGATTCCGACCACGATTGCGCGGAGATGGACAGCCCAGGGGTTTTAGTTAGGGTTTGAGTCCCACACACCACCTTGTTCCCTACATGTAGCATGGTTTCCCCTGAAAAAAAAAGGTCGGTTATATCTCTGTTACGTTTTTTTTATTCGAAAATTGAACATTCCGTTTAAATCGAGTGTTTTCTAGTTCCATGATACTGATATCTTTTAATGTACTGCTCGTTTCCTCTGTAAAAGGAATTCAAAGACGAGTAATTACAGTCTACCTCCCCTTTCGGTCAGTGAGGGAAAAATACGAACAAACACGAGATTACTGCCTCTCGTAGCCATGTTGGCTAAAACTGATACGGGACAAAGTAAAAGTTCCCATTCTGTTGAAAACCTTTGTGAAGTATTCACAAATGGCACTCGGTGGAAAATAGGCCATACCTCCGGGGCTTTGGTACTAATGTTCTGTCAAAGAGAAATAGTGGATTTGTGTAAATCTTCATCCTCATCTTAGCGTGTAATTCCCAGTTGCCTCCAAAGCTGTCGCTCTGGAGCCCGGGGTACGCTTGGACCTTGATTCTTAAGTTGGGGATTCTGGTAATTATTATTTTTATGCTAGAGGCAGACAAACGAGCAAGCCTGATGGAAAGTAATCAATGCCCCCCATGAACATCTGCGAAATGAGGGAGATCGTTAACATGTTGCCGGCCTTATATAAAAAAAGAGTACCTACGCTCTTCTCTTGAAGGTCCCTAAATCGTAACCGTCGGGAATACTCCTGCAGTCAAACCGTTCCACAGAACTGAGGTACGTGGTAGAAAGTTCCGCAAGAAACGCACAGTATTAGACCGCCATAGACAATCGCTTGCGAGTGGTTCGATGTAAGAATTCAGCTGCAGGGAGTAGATCAAACAGTTTCTCAGAGCACTCCCCATGACAGATGCGGTGTAGAATGCTACAATGAAACGACTGCCGTCTGACCTTCGCAACCCTTTAACAGGGGAACCAGCCCAACTGAATCATGGTTACACGTTCCAGAAACTATCAGGAACCGTGCAGGTTCCTTCACGATGTTTTCCCTCACTGCTGAACTAATGGTAGAAATATGCATAGATTTGAAAAATCCAGAGGTGCATGTTCGTATTCGAGTATGGCTGGTGCGTTTTTGTTCACTGAGCTACCATCGCTCATTCAAGTGAAGCCCGTTATCTTATTTTACAAAGGATGGAAAAAAAGCAATGGATTTGATCCCTGAATAAAATAAGCGAAACTTGGGATTTTTTTCATTCAGTTTTATATGTGGCGATTGGACTGTATACAAAAACTTCTGGTGATGCTAATAAAACTAGTAAGATATCAGTAAAACAATAGTTTCTAGTTTATTTCAAGTTCATCAACCATAGGACAATAGACAAAAACAATACGTATAAACAAAACAATAATATATCAAAATCAGTAAAAAAGTATAAAAACAATAATCAAGAGGCTGGTCCAGCCGTCGATCCTCAACATGAATGATTTAAAAAATAAAACAATAATATAGTATAAGGATTATAGGGAGTTTGCTTCCAGGGCCAATCATTTTGTCCAACCTGTATCTAAAACAAATACCTAAGTAGCTTACGAGTAAGTATTTGTATTATGGTATAAGAAGCGAAAGCTGCACTAAAATAAACATTTTTTTTCATTTTTTTTTCACAACGTCTCATACGTTGACCAGATTCCGTACTAAGTAGCATAAGCACTTGTGTCACAGATATCAGACACATTAACATTATAACATATTTTTATAACGTCAATATTCGTTCCGGAGGCCCCAACCAGGGGAAAGGGGGTTTTTAAGGTTGGCAGCGCACTTGTGACTCTACTGGTGTCGACGCTGTACGACCAACCAGGACACCCAGCAATGTCGTCCCCCGCGGAGTCGTATGCTGAGCAAACCTCTCCACAGCAGTGGATACGCTCACGTACTCCGAAAGCCCATTTAGTCGTCTCTTACGACAGGCCGGGAAAACCTTGGCAGTATTCTTAAACGCCCCTAGCCACAGGGCGTATATAACTAGCCCTGACGCAACTTTAATGCATCTCTCATACGGGTGCGGTAGAGAAAGAATGTCGCTTAGTACGTACGTCACAACAGTACAGGCTTTGCGCGGTTTTTCAAATATGGCTTTCTATGAAAAGGTTCAGTAAACGTCACAGAGTGTAAAAGAGATACAACCGGCACTAACGCAGCGTTAATGCATCTCTATACGGGTGTGGTAGAGAAAGAACATCGCCAGTGACGTCACACCAGACTTTCTATGAAAAGGCTCAGTCTGGTCAGGGTACACGTTAGATCTGGCAATAACGTATCTTTCAAAAGTTTGGAATATTTGTTTCTGTTTTGCAAAGATGCAGAACAATGAAAAGCTTCATTCGAATCATTTGGAATATCGAATCTCAGATAGATTCTAAAGCAGAGGCCGAGTATTTTATTTTGTTCCGAATATATATATAATATATACTATATAATATAATATATGTAATATCATCATCATCCTCCTGCCCTTTTCCCAGGTTATCTGGGGTCGGCGCAGATAACCTCGGTCAATATAATATATGTAATATATGTAATATAATATATAATATCGATCCCATCCTGCTCTGCTATGTAAATTTGTAAAGAGATAGGTATACAAGCGTGGTGATTAAGCCTAATCCCATCATAGTAGCGATAACTTGAATTCTATGATGAAGGCCTTTGCCTGTGGGACAGTTTATAGGCTGATACTAGGTATGTAAGTATATGGTGGTATCAAAGGCCTTCATAGGAGACAATACAAAGATATGGAAAACAATATACTCTCGGAGGCAATAGACAACAGACAAGGATGCTCATAGGAGCGTTAACAGGGCATTATGCAACGAACAAAATGCTGATGAAGATGAACATGACATCGAACAGCGACTGCAGAGCATGCAAGGAGGAGACGGAAACCATAGAACATCTTTTATGTGAATGCGACTCACTAGCCAGAGGCAGAATGTGTCTTCTAGGTAACGCTTATCCTAAACCAGGAGACTACAGGCACTTCAATCTGAAAGACATCGTGATGCTGATGAAACGAATCTTTCGTGAGTAAGAGCGCAAAAGAAAGGGGAGGTACAAAAGATCCCGGTCGACATCGAGGGTCGACGTGCCCCATGAAAATGGCCCCTAACAGATAAGATTGATTGATATGGTGGTAGGTAAAGAGATGGGGAAAAGTCCCCGTGTAATAAGTGGAAAGACGGCTACGATTCATCCCGAACTGCCCAAGTCTTACTCTTTCAGTCTTAGTTCATTGGAATCGTTCGGTTCACTTGGATCATTCTTCTCACTCGGACCAATGGGGCTCATTCGTACGAGTGAGTGAGAGGACTGCCGTGTACAACAGTCAAACCGTTCTACTGAAATGAGGTACGTGGTAGAAAGTTCCGCGGGAAACGAAAAACTAGAAGGAAAAATCTATGTTAATAATCAGGTCTTGGAAGACAATTCTGAGGCATTTTGAATAAAAACATCTTTATGCAAATCGTTTTTCGATCAAAGGCCAAGTGTGGCAAGGAAAATGGCTCGCGAACCAGGGAAATTACATCGCTCCGTCATCCATAAGTACTCATTTATAAAATATCCAGAGAACAGTTCCTAACCTAATTTATAAGAACTGTATTCGTTCAATTTTTATAGATGGCATCCAAAGCAAATTATAGCAGAAATTGGTAGTGGTTTTTATAATCTTGACGAGTATTTCAGAACCAAATTCACGTAGATCGCTATGACATGTCCTTTTTTAAACGAGGTTTGAAAAGAGTTCTCTTACGGTAGGCAGCGGCATGACTGTGCTCCGGAATTTTTGATGTCTATGAGCGGCGGTTACCGTTTACCATCAGATGGGTTGGAAGCTCGTCTACCTACCTACTATAAGCAATAAAAAAAAAAAGAATAATATTTTCTTGTTAGCATAACTTTTTTTCGGATTATGTATTCTATTGACATTGAAATCTATTTTTATCGTAACTTATTAGCTTATTATTATTTTAATTAGTTTTTGTGACACTATTGACATTTGAAATCTAATGAATATTATTATTACTGAATCGATTATTCAAAATCATTAAAGTATCTATTGTATATATATGCAGGTAAGCTGTGAAAATCTTTTTTAATGTAAGACTTTCTATCATGTAAACCAGTTTGTAACAATAAAGATTTTTTTTTATGTGATAGGTGGTAGACGAGCAGACGGATCACCTCATGGTAAGCGATTGTCGCCGCTCATGGACACCCACGACACCAGTGGAGTCACAATTGCGCTTCCAACCTTTATACCCCCCTTTCACCCGAATGGAGCCTCCGGTACCATCACTCACGCAGCGAAACACAGCACAATCTTGCTTCACGCCGGTTTACTGTGCGGCTGTGGTATCATTTCGGTCGAGCCGGCCTATTCATGCCGAAACGTAGCTCTGCCACGGTCAAAAGTGTGACTTTGACCTGACTTCGCACTGTTTCCATTTCTCACATGGAAAAAGTGCGAAGTTGACATTTACCGAGTACCCTGGAGCCCAATTCTCGTGCTTGTGATATTTTGAGAACATTGCGGATATCACCCGAAAACCATACAAAAAAACTTTGTTTTAGTGATTTATGTCGTATGAAAATAAATGTGACGAGCTCGAGAATTGGGCTCCTGTTCAACTAAGAAAGCCTCATGAAAAAAAATCTCAGATCCGCTCTTCCATTATAATAAAGCTCTTTCGGAGGGACTCCAGAAATTTTAAGGGAAGGAAAAATACATTATTGATGCTCACAGCTGTCGGATTAACCCTGATGTAAAATGGCGCTTCGAATGGATTACGCCGAGAATCGATATCAATCCTGTGATTGATACCAATGTTTGGGATTGCAGGTTTGTGAGTGTGATTATAAGAATGCGTACAAAAATACAACCATCTTTTTTTTTTTGGACACTCGCAACACCAGTGGAGTCACAAGTGTGCTGCCAACCTTCAAACCCCCCTTTCAGTAGTAAACACAGCACAGTGCTGCTTCACGCCGGTTTTCTGTGAGGCTGTGGTATGACTCCGGTTGAGCCGGCCCATTCATGCCAAACCGGCAACATTTGTGCATGCTTATTTAATAAATAGTATAAGTGTTTGCCGAGAGGTTGTAACCCCGAAATCGTTTAAAATAGATCCAGTTTAGTAGCTAAAAATTAAAATCGATTGGCGTCACTAGTGTGCCCTACCCGTCACCTTAAGTTAGCCAGCACACTGCGAAGTATTGAGTGAAAAGAATAAAACAGAAAAAAAAATGGCTTTATATACGAGTATTGAATGAATAAATTTTTTTACGGTTATTTTCTCAGAATACTCTTCCGAGCGATATTTATTACTCTCATAACGTTTAATATAGCTATTTTGGTTATTATTGTTCATTAGCATCTTCATTTCGACCTTTCGAAAATAACAGGGCTTTCTTAATAATCCCAGTGTAATTGTTTAAAGTGATATAAATTCGCGCCTTGGCTCTTATAACGAAACGTGATCAGAAAAAAGTTTCAGAACTAAACTCGTTGTAGCCCCTTTTAACATTTCGTGTTGGTAAGGGATGGCATGGGCTGTGTAATAATTTAAGATGGCGTTTTATTGTAAGGTGTTGGGGGTGTTTATTAAAATTTTGTTGAAGGAAAGCTGTACCGATCATTTTGTATTCAGGACAATATAAATAAGATATGTACAGGCTTTTGTTTTTAAGTAAGTGAATGATGGTGAAATGTCCTCGAAGATTATACTCTAAGTTGAAATTATGGTTTGTTAATAAAGCTTTAACTGAAGTAACTCATACTTAGGTAAGTAGGTAATTACTATTTTAGTAAGATTCACTGTGGAAGTTTCACCAGCTCGTACTAAGCGTTTCGCTTCTTCTTTCTTGGAATGGAACAACTTGCCGGCTTCTGTATTCCCAGAGAGCTACAATTTGAGTGTTTTTAAGTCGAGAGTGAATCGGCTTCTTATAAGTAAGCACGCTACATCTTAGACCTTATTGTCACTTTCCATCAATTCAGATGAGGTCAAGTGCAAACCCATTTAATATGTTAAAAAAAAGATTAATAGGAAATAATCCTACTTAATTATGAAGCAAAAATTTGATACTCTTTCACACAAAAACTTACCAGTTTTGCCATGAATTTCAGCAAAATGTAAAAGTACTGGGGTGACGTAGCCCAAAAGATTGCATGACTCAAGTGGCAATGGGCAGGGCACATAGCGAGGAGAGCAGACGGCCGTTGGGGCGGAAAGGTCCTCGAGTGGAGGCCATGTACAGGAAGTCGCAGCCGTGGCAGGCCTCCTACAAGGTGGACCGACGATCTGATGAAGATCGCGGGAATCCATTGGATGCGGGCGGCACAGGACCGATCTGTTTGGAGAACATTGGGGGAGGCTTATGTCCAGCAGTGGACGTCTATTGACTAAAATGATGATGATGATGATGACTGGGGTGACGTGCTGGGCAACGTTCTTTCTCTATCGCACCAGTACATTCGTGCAATGTCCGCGAAGGTTATACTCCAAGTTAAAATTATGGTTTGTTAATAAAGCAATTGGCATCAAACTCAAAATCAAATAATTCTTTATTTGTATAGGCTTGTACACAGCACTTAAAAATCGTCATACATTTGAATGATTTAAGACTATTTATAAGTACTTATGTAATAATTTACATGTTAATACATATATATGTTGATACATAAAATATACTAAAAAAGTAAATAAACATAGTGCGATTCTATACCGACTCGGAATGTTAGTTTCTGGTCGACAAGATCCGGCAAGAAACTCGCCAGTTACTCTGTTTAATCGCCAACTTTTTATAAAATGGTTTATTATCCTCATACCAATTCATACAGTCGAATGCAACACAAAATGCACAATGAACAAATTAAAAGCTAAATATGAGGTAAACCGAAGCGGACCAGTCCCCAAAGGTGGCACCTGTTCTGGTGTAAGGGCGACATCAGGTAATCAATGAAGCGATTGACGTCGGACCTTCGGAATTCTTCGACAGGGGATCTATTGGATCAAGGTCAGAATCAATATCTCACATATTGTATGTATCTACAATTTTCAGAACCTATCCGAGACGTGCACGGTTTTCTCACGATGTTTTCATATATAGTATAGAAATATGCACACTAATTTGAAAAATTCAGAGGTGCATGCTCAGATTTGAACCTCGAACCTCCGGAAGACACGTTCTTACGAATCGCGGCTGAATCCTTTATCTTCATGATTGGTCTTCATGATGGACTTTTCTCCGTAAAAACCGACCTTTCTATTCCCGATTTTTTACATATTCCTTCAGCCTATTACTCGCTTATCGCCCAATAAATCTGTGAACTTCCTTTTCCAATAACCCTCCTATCTTTATCGTCGAACTTGATATAATACCCAGTGATTCTGCTGAGAAAGTCCTAAAGAGAAACTATAGACTAGAGACGTCACTGATAAACTATTTAACAAAAGCATTTGATTATGTAAATCATGATACTCTTACGAACAAACTTCATAATTACGGAATCAGAGGTAATGTCCTTGATCTAATAAAGTATATTTAAAAAACAGACAACAAGCAACACAAATCACGAAAATTTGCCTAAAATCGAAAAAGAAGCGCACTATATCTCACCTTTCAGAGAGACGAAATACGGCGTCCCACAAGGGAGCATTGACGGCCCTTTGCTTTTCATTTTATACATTAACGACCTACCCACACAAATTAAAGATAAAATGATTTTATTTGCAGATTACTGTACAGTCATATTGACGGTAAAAATAATAGTAATTTTGAGTATGACATAAATTAAACTTTTTTATGTGATAGGTGGCAGACGAACAAACGGATCACCGCCACCTATAGACACCCGCGACACCAGAGGAGTCACAAGTGTGCTGCCAACTTTTAAACACCCCTTTCCCCGGATTGTGCCTCCAATACCACTCACGTAGCTAAACACAGCACAGTGCTGCTTTTCGCCGGTTTTTTTTGAGGCCGTGGTATCACTCCGGTCGAGCAGGTCCGGCCTATTCATGCCGAAGCGCGGCTCTCCCACTTAAAGGGATTCAGCGCACTTGTGATTACACTTAAGTTGCGGGTGTCCATGGGCGGCTTACCTTCAGATCATCCGTCAGCTAGTCTGCCATCTATCATATAAAATAAAAATCCCACGAATGTTTTCCCAAATTTATAATCAACTTTCAAAGTCTATACGTCGAACGTCTCTATTCCGGACTTCTATGGGCGTAAAAACGGCCATTCACGATAGAGCTCTGAAAGTCTGACAAATTACCCGTTTCGAGTCCAATTAGGGGGTTGAAAGGTGGGCGGAGAGGCCAGGATAAATTGGTCGCCTTTCAATGCTGTTGGTACTGCGACATATTTGTAGTTTTGTATAGACAATCAGATTTACTTCGAAACTAGTGCTGGTGAACTTTAAGGTTTATTAGGTATGGGAAGTTTTATTTCATTTTATGTCTGATGAAAGAGAATAGGGATTTTCTAATATATATTAGGATCCGAGGTTTGACTGCCTCAGTGGCGCAGTGGTTAGTGGGTCGCACTTTAAAGCGACAGCTGCGCAAGAGGTCCCGGGTTCGATCCCCGGGTCGGGCCAAAAATTTGTACCTAAGTTTTCGGTAAGAAATTCTTAGTGGCAGCCCGAAGTCTGGAAGTTGGTGGTCTTGTACCCCCGTGCCTCGGAAAGCACGTTAAGCCGTTGGTCCTGCGCCTAATCCCTGTTGAATTATTGAATGTTGTATTTAATTACAAGATAGTATTACATTTTTTTTTTACAAAGGAGTGTATTTTGTAAAGTATCGAGCTTAGTCAAATACCCTATTAAAGGAGATCACAGCATGCTTTTAAACGCATTTGGATATTGCTTTATAGCATTGTATACAGAACTATGAACATACAGTTATGTACAAAATTTTAACTTGATAACTTACCTAGGTATTGTTTTTGTATGGCCTCCAAAGTTAGATAGGCAAATCTACTTTAGAAGTATTAAATTTTCTTAATTATTATAATAAAATTCATATACCAGGGCTAAACGCGACAATGTATAGCTACTTGTTTATTTTCGTCGCGTTTAGCTCCAATATGTAAATTTAAGTATAATGCAACGCGAAAGTTTAAAATCGTATAACAATAATTCTGTGCGCCCTGTGAAAAGTGGTACAAGTCGACTTCTATCGAATTTGATTTTCTTCTTGCTACTTCATCACAAAAATATCCTATATTTTCTGTCTGATCAGACATGCAAAAAATCCTCCATTTTCCCGTCTGATCTGACAGATTAATAGTGGATTTTTTTGTGATGAAGTAGCAAGAAGAATACCTTCTATTTAACAAATTAACTGACATTAATAATCGACCTTAACACCAATGACCTAAGGAAGTAATTTTTTCGAAAAATATTGTTAGATAGGAGGTATTGGCGCATCATTGTCGGCATGTCGAATCAAGCACTAACGAATTTCGTCGACTTAGTAACGCGTTCAGTGGTCTAATTGTTAGAACATTCACCAGAATTGTGAAAGGTGTGGGTATGAGTCCCATGTGAACACGAGATGAAAAAAAATTTTAAGAGTATTATTTACTATTTGTTTGAATGTATCGTGAATGAAGTCTATTTAGCATGCTAGATCAACAAAATAAGCAAAAAAAATCTGCTGTTCCATACATTATTGCCGTTTGGATATTTTATTTTTTTTTCGCTGGACTTCATTCACGATCCTTATTTCGGGATGTAATCGATAAAAAAGTAACGATGTATAAAATACTACATGTGTTTCGATGAAAAACATTTAGTTAAACCAAATATGGGTTTTCATGTAGGATATGCGCTTAAATGCTCAGCTTATCGGAGAATAACGACGGATACGAATCCTTCGGGAATCAGGGGATAACGGGGAAATTACCTTATCTGTGGTCCGGATGATATTTTGTTGTGATGTTTTGAAAAGTTTGGGGCGAAGCTCATTGTAAAAAAAGTAAAGTAATCAGCCTACCTTACTGTCCCACTGCAGGCCTAAGGCCTCCATCATAGAAATAAGTCATAGCTACTATGATGGGATTAGGCTTAATCACCACGCTTGACAAATGCGGATTGGTGAGCGCAAACCCGAGCTATGTTCGAAAAATTCGAAACATACCTTTGCTCGGACCTGGAAATCGAACCTACTTACCCCGAAGTCATGGCCCGGTACTTATACCATTAGACCAACGGGGCGTTCATTGATTCATACACAAAGGTAACCAAACACAGCCACGCGCAATTTAATTCATTATATATGCGTACTGTTTATCTGTAGTGTTATCTATAAGTTAAATTAACCTAAATTAGATAGCATTTCATAGTCCGGGTGGAAGTTTCTGGAGTCCTAAAATACAGGATTATCCTTCCTTAGGCTCCAGTCCTACCCAAGCAGTATATGTTCTGTTCCTAATTAGCAAAACGATTTTTCTTAGATTGTAAGAATCATGTAATGTTACGGAGAAAAATAAAAACATTTTTACTATGAGTATTATTTTATTGTATTTCTCCTGCGGGAAACCACGGTACAAGGCCGGTCCTTTTGGAAGGCGTACGTGAGGATACAGATCCAACACGAAGAGGCCCATAAAAGACACAATAATGTAAGTAGGGATGTGTACAACTAGCGTATACTGTCTCTGTCTGCACTACTGAAGAGATACAGCCAAAGACAGCACCCACCAGGTGCAAGGACTATTGCAGATAAGAAGGGAACTATGCTGGGTTTATGGAAAGGATCTTGCTGGACTGGTTGCCGGGATATTGACGAGATGGGACGCCTGCCACATAAAATGCCTCATCTTAATAATTATGGCAGACGGTGACTCGCCTCTCACTAGATGGGCCCCCCAAAATCAGCCGGCATATTAGGCGGCAAGGCAGCAACATCGGCGCGGTCAGCTAAGGGTGTAGAGAGGTGTGCACCGATTTCTGGATCCCGGTAAGCCGTTCAGCCGTTCGTCGCTATTACGCAGGTTGAGCACTTCCACCCTTTCGAGCATATAGCTCTTGCACGCCACGCCGTGTGGTCCCGGCAGAGTAGAATAGGCCACCCTCACTCTTACCGAGGTGTCGTAAAAGGCGACTAAGGTAAAGCTGCTGGCATGATCATCAGCACCCAGAGAAGGAAAACTCTGCATTTACATCAAAACCCTCGCCAACCCGTCTGCCAAGCGTGGTGAGTATGGCAATTACCCCTCATGTGATTGAGGGAGGCCCGTGCCCCAGCAGTGGGAACTTAAATGGGCTGATGATGATGATGATGATGATGCCACTCTGGCCGGCCAAGGCAAGCTTGAGGTGGGGGACAGATGGTGTTTCCCCCGGGAGTCTTGGGTCCGTGGTGTCGCCACACGCCAACAGCTCGTCACTGATGAGATTTGTTGTTCTTCATAAGGAAAGAAATAAGGCGATAAAACGCGTGGCAGACGGTTGAGTATTTTATTAATTAGTTATAAAATAAATAAATTAACTCAACATCACATTTATTACTCTGGTCCCAAACTAAGGTTTTCCCTTCTACTATGGAAACCAGAAACAACGAACTTACCACATACACCCAGACCCAGCACAAATGAATGTTTCATCAACAAACATTTGTGTTAAAATTATGAACGAATTATGATATGTATGCTTTGGAGTTATAGTTCTTCCTGGAATTAATTTTAGTCACCGGTGACCAGTGACTAAAGTACACTTGTACTTTATTGCAAAAAACAGGTCTTAAGAACTATCGCGAACTAAGGATAGTCGTGGAACAAAACTCGTGCCAGCTCCTTTTAACATTGCGTGTTAGAACGGGATGACATGAGCTTTAGTATGGTAATAACTTAAGATCGCGATTTATAATAAACTGGACTGTGTACAATTTCAGTGTTCTTATCGCTGAATGTGATTTCTACCTGACAGACAACCTTCAGGCAAAGGACTTTTGATAAGGTCCAAGCGCAGAAAGTTTATTGCAAAATATGTTCTACTTCTGCTTTTGCTGTACTCTTTTTTAAAAGACCGGCACATATTAGCGATCTCTTTGATTTCGCGGATGTTCATGGGCGGCGCTGATTACTTTCCATCGGGTGACTCGCTTGCTCGTTTGTCGCCTCTAGCATAAAAAAAAAGAAATTATTTTAACATTTCGCTTTATTCAATTGTAGGCCCAGAAGAGACTAAAACCAAATAAATGGAAGTAAAAGTCCTAGTAGCACAAAAATACTAAGAATATCTTCAGCAAATCAAATTACCCACAGAACCACAGAGGGAGCTTGCTTAATAATGTAAACGCAGTCACATGATGTAGAGATAAACTAAATTTACGAAGATTTATTAGCAGAACTATACAAATGTAGTTAAAATTAGTTTAGCTTCGTTAGACTTTACCCTTGACAATTATATTATTAATATCTGATCTGATTAATTGGTAGCTTATGAACTTAAATTATAGATATAGCTTTTCAATTGCCTACCTACCTACTATGCCACCATTTGGACCCCGAGCTAATGAAAGAAATACGCACATAATTCAAAAACCGGCCAAGAGCGAGTCGGACTCGCCCATGAAGGGTTTCGTAGCAGCAAGTAACATAATATGGAAGGTGAATTGCGGTTTACGGTTTATAACGTATCCAAAATCTATTTGCTAGATCTAGTTCAAACCAATTTTCGTTGTTAGTTTTCATGGTAATGTATCTGATATATTTTTTTTAGTTTTATAATTATTATTTTATTAAAGAAGTTAGAAGGGGGGGGGGGGGGGGGGTCACACGTTTTCCACTTTGGGAGCGTCTCTTGCGCAAAGAATTAAGTTTAGAAAAAAATATATTTTTGAACCCTCATCATCATTTTAAGAGATCTATTCATAGATACCCCACACGTGTGGGTTTGATGAAAAAACATTTTTGAGTTTCAGTTTTAAGTATGGGGACGCCGCAAAGTTTTTTTTCCTATTTTTGTGTAAAAATCGTAATGCGGTTAACAAAATACATCTATTTACTATGTTTTAATATTTTAGTTCTAATGGATTCGGAAAAAGTGGCTGTGACATACGGACGGATGGACAGACGGACAGAAGGACAGACGGACAGACGGACATGACGAATCTATACTTAAGGGTTCCGTTTTTTGCCATTTGGCTACAGAACCCTAAACAAGAAAACCGGCGTGAAGCAGCACTACGCTGTGTTTCGTTGCGTGAGTGAGGGTCCCGGAGGCCCACTCCGGAGGAAAGGGGGGTTTAAAAGTTGGTAGCACACTTGTAACTCCACTGGAATCGCAGGTGTCTATGCGCAATCGCTTACCATCAGGCGATCCGTCTACTCGTCTGGCATCTATCACATAAAAAAATGCACAGGTGCTCCGTCCGAATCCGTGCAATTCGAACCACGTCCATCCCTATGAAAGGCGCATTCTGGATCACTGAGCTACAATACCATCGCTATTTTTCGCGATGGTAAATTTCAAAAACTCGAGCCACTACTCAAAGTTGTGTGTTCCCCACGGTGGCAGAGTAGAATAGGCCACCCCTCACTCTTACCGAGGTGTCGTAAAAGGCGACTAAGGTAAAGCTGCTGGCATGATCATCAGCACCCAGAGAAGGAAAACTTTGCATTTATATCAAAACCCTCGCCAACCCGTCTGCCAAGCGTGGTGAGTATGGCAATTACCCCTCATGTGATTGAGGGAGGTCCGTGCCCCAGCAGTGGGGACTTAACTGGGCTGATGATGATGATGACTCAAAATTGTAAGTCCTCCGAGGAATTTGAACACACGGCCTCCAGCGTTTAATCGTAGTATGTCACATATTACAATTTATCAAAACACGAGCGAGATTTTAACGAACCTTGGCGAGTTTTCGTGAGTGTTTTAATATACTCACTCATAAAGTAGTGACTTTATCTACACTATGTTTTCTTATGTATTTTTGACCGTAGGATGAATAAATAACTTCTACCACGGAAATACTTAAAAAAGTAATGCATATTGAAAACTAAAACCTTTACTCCATATAACACACTTTTATTGTTTGATGAACGCCCTATTGATCTAGTGGTTTAAGTACTGGGCTGTGATCTCGGGGTCCTGATCTTCGATTCCCGGGTCGAGCGAAAAGTATGGTTTGAATTTTTCGAGATCGAGTTTGTGATCACCAATCCGCATTTGGCAAGCGTGGTGATTAAGCCTAATTCTTTCATAGTAGCTATAACTTGATTTCTATGATGGAGGCCTTTGCCCAGCTGTTGGACAATTTATAGACTGATATATAATAAAAAATATAGTTTTATTTAAAACGTGTTTACCTTAATTTGAAGATTATGCCATGAGTGTAGATAGAATCAAATACACCACCGAGACATCAAAAATTCGTTTGAGTTATAAAAACGCCCTTAATCCATAGCCCTTTTTTTACATTTCAAAAGTTGGTATTAAAATCTAGTGTGGTTATGTTTAGTTAATTTATTTATCTATTTATTTTCTTTAATTTTGGTTATGGACCCCATTTTGGGTATAGGCCTCTTTTTGTCGCTGTGATAGCGATTAGATACAGACGTTCGGAAGAAACAAAACACAATAACATACTGCTATAACTAAACTAAAAAGGAAAGGACCATCAGGCACAAGGAACGCAGGCAGGCCAAAGCACCGTGATGACATCGTGCAGGCGGTGGGAACGAACTGGATCGACCAACCCAAGGATAGGGAATAAATTTGCCAGTTTCTAACAAATAACTTTAGTGTAAAACGGAATGAACTGTCACAGGGATAAGTTGCCATGGTTACTGAATCTAAATTTTGAGGTATTATTTTAGTACTCATTTTAAACTAGGGGTCCGGGTGGTTTAACTTAAGTATTAAAGTTGATATACTAAATACCGTTTTTACTTAGTTTTGTAATAATGTTTATTCTAGTTCTTCAGTTATTCTCAGAATAAATCGCACTACTTATTTTAAACCATTTTCCATCGGTTTTGGAATAAGAGGGTCATGGTCACTACCATTAGAATAGTTATTTAGGGGATTTTTACCATGTACCTTATTTTTGAGTTTCCGATATTTCGGCACTGTTGTTGTTGAGTTGTGACCATGGCGCTTGCAACAGTACCGAAATATTGGAAACTCAAAAATAAGGTACATACATACCTAGTGGTGATTCCGTAAATAATTATTCTAATGACATTATTGTAATTTTTTTTTCTAAGAAAACATTTTTCCCGTCGCGTTTATATTTTATATGGCTTTAGAAAAGAACAGGAAAAATTGTAAGTAATTACCTGTACTTAATGTAGGTAAAGTTGGTTTTATGAAGCTTAAGAATAATCCTGAGGGCAGGGCGTTCTTGGAAACTTCTTTCATGTTTATATGAAGAACCTACCCTCCGGTTCAGTATAATTACCTACTAGCGCTTTATTATTATGCCAGTTCCTTTATTTTTGAAAATTCACTTGATTTAATTATACTTTAATTTATCTTTTATTAGAGCACCGGCCCTCGGTGACAAAATAATTCTGTGCGTCCTGTGAAAAGTGGTACAGCACAGGCTATGCTTTGTGCCAGTTTTCTGTGGGGCCGTCGTACAGCGTCGAAAGGCTGTATTGCGCCAGATAGGGATAAAGCGGCGAGCGCGATTAGCGGCGGTATATTGCGCGGAGATGGACACCCCAGCCCCCTGATTACAAATCGCGGACTAAGGATAGTTCCAGAACAAAACTTGTGCGAGCTCTTTTTAACATTGCGTGTTAAATCGGGATGACATGAGCTTTAGTACGGTAATAACTTTAGATCCGGCAGAGAACCAAAGTTATCGACATTGCTCACCGAATTAGCAAGCTTAATTGGCAGTGGGCTGGCCATATTAGCCGCAGAACCGACAACCGATGGGGTAAACGAGTTCTGGAATGGAGACCGCGTCTTGGCAAACGTAATGTAGGGCGCCCTCTGGCTAGGTGGGAGGACGATCTGCGCAGGATGGCTGGCAAGAGCTGGATGCGAGAAGCCATGGATAGATTACAGTGGCGAACAATTGGAGAGGCCTACGTCCAGCAGTGGACTGCGATAGGCTGATGATGAACTTTAGATCCCGATTTATAATAAAGTGGTAGGGGTTTTAGTTAGGGTTTGAGTCCCACACACCACCTTGTTCCCTTCTTTCAAAGGTGACGGCCATGACGGTTTCCTCTAGGAAAAAAAAACCCATTCATACCAAAGCGTGGCTTCTCTACTCTTGCCTCTCCAATGAGGTACTTTAATATCTTCATTCACACAGTGAAACATAGCACAGGCTCTGCTTCGTCCTACGCCTGGTGGGGACGGCACGACTCTCTCGGCTGTCCCCATCCCTCCCCCCGACCCCGGGGGGAGAAGCGCCGTGCCCGCCGTGTAGGCGGGCGTCCCTGTCCGGAGGGTAACGTGGTGAAAGGCTCCGAGCTTTGGCCCCATGTCACTCGCTCACTCATGGACAGATGAGGGAGAGTCCCAGGAGTTTTAGTCGGTATGCCTCTGGCCGGCTTCTCGTTAGGAGAAGCCGTCGCCAGAGGAGAGTCCGACATAACCCATCTGTTTACAGACGGATGGGTATGCGTAACGCATTTCTCCTGGGTCAACAAACAAAAAAAAAGGTTCTGCTTCGTGCCGGTATTTTGTGGCCGTATTATCACTCAGTTTGAGCCGGCCTATATCTCCGCGGCGAACCCGTCGCGCATCCGTTGCGCATCCGCAGCGCATCCGTTACGCATCCGCGGCGCATCCGTTACGCATCCGCGGCGCATCCGTTGCGCAGCCGCGACACGTGGTTCGCTGCGTCGTCGCTCCACTTTGAAAACGCTCGCAATGTGGCAACTACCTTAAGGCGACGGGTAGCCCTAAGGTACATCAGTACATCTAGCTACATCTATCGATTCACTTTTAGCTACTAAACCGGATCTATTTTAAACAAGCGGAGCAAGAGTCTCTAAGCAAACATTTATACTGACCGGATGGCGCAATTGGTTATGACCCTGCCTCTTACGCCAAAGGTCGTGGGTTCGATCCCCACCCTGGACAAACATTCGTGCGATGAACACTTGTGTTTGTTCAGTGTCTGGGTGTAATATATGTATTTAAGTATATATTTGTGTTCCTCTGTTGTCTGATATCTGTAACACAAGTGCTTAAGCTACTTAGTACGGAATATTCGTGCGATGAACACTTGTGTTTGTTCAGTGTCTGGGTGTAATATATGTATTTAAGTATATATTTGTATTCCTCTGTTGTCTGATATCTGTAACACAAGTGTTTAAGCTACTTAGTACGGAATCAGGTCAACGTATGAGATGTTGTGAGAATAATAATTACTATTATACTATTTACTTCATAATTGTGCACTACTTTTTGATCTATTTTTGCAATCGAAATTTGGATTTACGCCATAAGTGGCCGTTTTTGGCGGTAATTCAAATTTCAAAAGCAGACCCAAAAGTTAAGTATAAGTATTAAATAAATAATATAAGTGTTTTCCGAGAGGCTGCAGCTTCGAAATTGTTAAAAAAAATATCCGGTTTAGTTGCTAACAATTCAAATCAATTGGCGTCGCTAGTGTGCCCTACCCGTCACCTTAATGTCGGAGCGTGGTTTAGTTACCCTTGAAAAGATATGACACCTAACAACTGCCTTCATAACCTGAAAAGGGAGTTAAGGACGAGTATAAGGTGTCATACTGTCGAGTAATAAGATATGTACGTTTACTTGTAACAAGTAAATTAATCCACTTGAGAGATAATATATTATGTTACATGATAGAGTAATGGAATTGGTTTTGAGCAGGGTCATTTCACTTATACGCCTTTCGCTTTATCATGATATCGGTGACAGAAGGACAGAGTTATACCTGAGTCACACGTTAGAAAGAGACGTGAAAAATGTATAGATTATGACATCTGTCACCCATATCATGCTAATGCGAAAGGAGTACCTATAGTACCTTCTTCTTAGTATGCGAAAAATAGTTCAGCGGTTTTCGTTAGATGGAGCTTATAAAAAGCAGATGTAGGTTTTAAAAAGCAATCAACCAGATGGTTCCGGAACAATGACCACAAGCCGCCTCATCATCATCATCAGCCCATTTAAGTCCCCACTGCTGGGGCACGGGCCTCCCTCAATCACAAGAGGGGTAATTGCCATACTCACCACGCTTGGCAGACGGGTTGGCGAGGGTTTTGATATAAATACAGAGTTTTCCTTCTCTGGGTGCCGATGATCGTGCCAGCAGCTTTACCTTAGTCGCCTTTTACGACACCTCGGTAAGAGTGAGGGTGGCCTATTCTAATCTGCCAGGGACCGCACGGCCACAAGCCGCCTGCCACTTTGAAATTTTTTAAAAAAGTACGGGAATATATACCAGAGATTAAGAAGGTATAGCGAAGCATACGCTATACAAAACACTTAGTAGATGAAACGGAACGTAATAAGCCGTTGGTACTTGAATATGTGACCAATCAGGGCACTGCTCACGGACGCTCCGACAACGGGTCGACTCCACGGCCTTATAAGGCAATAGCCAAAAGCTAACGGTGTTCTGCTCCTTCCATCTTACCGTAGCATAAAACGACTGACAGGGGCGCGCCCGCCTCATTCGACTCTCAACTACGAGCGCAACCTCTGTGAATCAAAATTCTCCGCAGTTCAGCCCTCTTTGCTGATTTCTAGAATCCAGGTCGTGTTAGTGCCTGCTATACTTTAAATCTTCCAGAAAAGACCCGTAGGATTGCAATTGCGGGTTCTTCTTGAAGGAGGTTTTTACTAGAGGAGACTCCTGCAACAAGTTTTCCCGAACAACTCCAATTGAACGATCCCTCCGAGCACCTCTTCTATTGCCGGGTTCTTTCTCCGTGACTGGTCTCACCGGAAAGAAGACTCACGGCTGCCCCGACGTCCAATTGAGCTCAGGGGAGTCTTAGTTAGTAAGGGGTCTACTTTGTGTGTGTACGCAATCGAACCCACTTCTCTTCTCTTCGTGAAATATAGTTTGTCGGTGAAAGAACCTCTTTTATTTCACCGTAAACCCCTAAAGGTTCCAAAGGTATTGGGAATTTTGTTATATCTCATCATCATCATCATCAGCCCATTTAAGTCCCCACTGCTGGGGCACGGGCCTCCCTCAAACACATGAGGGGTAATTGCCATACTCACCACGCTTGGCAGACGGGTTGGCGAGGGTTTTGATATAAATGCAGAGTTTTCCTTCTCTGGGTGCTGATGATCATGCCAGCAGCTTTACCTTAGTGGCCTTTTACGACACCTCGGTAAGAGTGAGGGTGGCCTATTCTACTCTGCCGGGAACCAATCGGCTGACGGCTGTTATATATCAATTAAAAATTATTCTGATATTTTATTTGATCGTCTCCCTGACTGATTCTCGAAGGTGACCGTACTACATACATAGCCTGCCTCTATCTCAGTATATATAAGTTGTGCAGGACCAACAGATAACGTGCTTTCTGAGGCACGGGGGTACAAGACCGCCAACTTCCAGTCTCAGGGCTAGCACTAAGAATTTCTTGGCGAAAACTCGGTGAAATTTTTTGGTCCGGGATTAAACCGGGAACCTCTTGCGCAGCCGCCGCTTTAAATTACGACTCACTAACCACTGCGCCACCGAGCCAGTCCACATACATTACGTCTAACAAACGTTGAGAAACTAGGACACTTTTTATACAACAAACACCATACAACTATTGAATATGGATCCTAATGGGGGAGGGGCTCCCACAAGATTTGACCGAAGCCAATTTGGAAAAGTTAGCTGAAAGCCCCAGAAGTTCTTGGGCAACTCTTCATAGTTGAAATTTTGCTATTGTGTCTAATAGAGATGTGACGAATATTCGGCTACCATTCGGTATTTTCCGAAAGTGTTTTTTTATTTGTGTTGGCAGACGGGCAGACGGATCATTTGATAGTAACCGATAGCCATAGGCATTTGCAAGACTAGTGGAGTCACAATTGCGCTGCCAACTTTGAGACCCCCTTTTCCCCCGGCTTGGGCCTCCAGTACCCTCAGAAAAAGAACGAAATATCTCTCATTAATCAATCTCATAATCAATATCAATGTATATTGGCAATGCTAGTTTCGTCGATGTTGAGCCGAATGGTTAGCCATTCGGCCAGGAACCCAGTCTACTCGTAATATTCGGCATTTGGTGAACTATCCTAATAGGTGGCAAACGAGCAGACGGATCACTTGATGGTAAGCGAGCGATTGCCGCCTCCCATGGACACCCGCGAAACCACACCGGTTAGGTTTAAAAGGAGCGTCTCACTTTTAATGTCAAAATAGAACTGTCCTATTCACCTTCACATACCGAATGGACTATAGACAATGTTTAAGAACTTAGGTTTATTATTGTTTGTGACACATTATCGAGTGCTAATGGTAGAAATACACACATAGATTTGTAGAATCCAGAGGTGTAGGTATGCTCGAATAAGAACCCCGCGCATGGAAGACGCGAAATAATTATGACAAAAATATCTAACAAGCATTGAGTTAGTAGTTTTTGGTAGCTTTTATCCTGCGTGTCTAGTTGGATTGGGATTCTGTCGAGTTGAGTATAAGCTTTTAGTCCTTCGAACCAATCTTCTTAGCATTGGCCTTTAGTAGTACATTATGCTACTGGGGATAATGTGATATTATTCTTTACTTTTAGGAATATATTGTTACCGCATTATCCCAAAAGGTTCTAACCTTCGTCAAGTCAGCCTCCTACAATGTTTTGACGTGTGATAACGGAAGAAATAAGGTGAAAAATGTGAGTGTCCGAGGAAAGGTTTATTTATTATTTGTATACTGTATAGTTGGGGAATCTGGCGCTTAACCACAAGATCAAATGTAGCTTGCAGCTTCGTACGTACAAACGATTTTCGTTTGAAAATGGTTAAGGCGACGGGTTGCCTACACTCATCATCATCATCATCATCAGCACCCCACACTCGTTCACTGCTGGACATAAGTCTCCCCTAATGCACGCCACTGCTCCCGATTTTCGGCCACTCTCATCCAGCCCACACCAGCCAGCCTTCGAATGTCATCATCCCATCTTGTCGCAGGGCATCCTATACTACGCTTACCAAGTCGCGGTCTCCACTCCTTGGACTTTACGGCTCCAATGGCTGTCAGTTCTGCGGCTAATATGACCAGCCCACTGCCACTTCAGTTTGCTAATTCGGTGGGCTATGTCGGTGACTCTAGTTCTCTGTCGGATTACATCATTTCTGATGCGGTCCTTCAGAGATACTCCGAGCATAGCCCTTTCCATAGCTCTTTGAGCTCTTTGCCTACAATAATCGATTTTAATTGCTACTGAACTGGATCTATTTGAAACAATTTCGGGGTTACAACCTCTCGGCAAACACTTGTACTATTAATTAAATAACCATGCACAAATATTGGGTCCAACACGTACGCGAAAAATTGATTACCGCCAAAAGCAGCCACTTTTAGCGTAAATCAATTTTTCACGTACAAAAGTGGACCTAACATTTGTGCATGGTTATTCAATAAATAGTATAAGCGTTTGCCGAGAGGTTGTAACCCCAAAGTTGTTTAAAATAGATCCGGTTCAGTAGCTAAAACTTAAAATCGATTGGCGTCGCTAGTGTGCCCTACCTTCACCTTAAGAGTCTTGCGGAGGTTAGTTTATATATATGTATATATATATATATTTTTTAAAGACGACAAATGAGTACGGCAAGCGAGTCATCTGATGGAAAGTAATCAATGCCGCCCATGAACATTTGCGAAATTAGAGAGATCGTTCAATAAATGGAACTGATAGGTAAATAAACTTGGTTTAAATTAAAATTTGATTAAAATAAAAACACAAGCTGATAAATCTCTCACGAGCAGAGTTAGTGGTCGGAAGAGTTGTTGGATGGCACATCTAGTTGTCCTTAATCTATGAACGAATGACATTCGCAGCGAGCCGATGCGGAATGCGGAGTCGAACTAAGCAAAATTAAACCTTGGTGCGTATGAGGTGATCCGGCAGAGAACCAAAGTTATCGACATTGCTCACCGGATTAGCAAGCTTAAGTGACAGTGGGCTGGCCATATTAGCCGCAGAACCGACAACCGATGGGGTAAACGAGTTCTGGAGTGGAGACCGCGTCTTGCCAAACGTAATGTATGACGCCCTCTGGCTAGGTGGGGGGACGATCTGCGCAGGATGGCTGGCAAGAGCTGGATGCGAGAAGCCATGGATAGATCACAGTGGCGAACAATTGGAGAGGCCTACGTCCAGCAGTGGACTGCGATAGGCTGATGATGATGATGATGATGATGCGTATATTGTAAAGTTGTTACCCCCCACGATAATTGTTAATGTTACCTCGAAAAATTAATGTAGGTTAAGTATTTAAAGTAAAATTTAAAGTAATTGTTTACTCTAATTCTGATTTTGTTGACTCTTGCCCCACACAGTTTTTTGTAATTAGTTTATTTAAGTTATTTTCTCATGTAAGTGATTTGTAATCTTATGAGAAAAATAAACATCTTTAAACCAAGATCGCGAGAATGTGTTGCCGGCTTTTTTGAAAAAGAGTACGCTCTTCTGTTAAAAGTCTCTAACCGTCGAGAAATACCCTATAGTAAATTAATAAAAATATAGAATTAAATGAATTTTAAGGGAAGTTAACGTGTGATTGTTAATATACAAGTAAGTGTTATAATATTTTTGGTAGTGAATTAATGCCTTTTCATTTTGAAAAATGCACTTAGCATTTCTCACTCGACAATAAAATAGTAGATAATATAAATAAATAAATAAATATTTCACAACATCACATACATTGATCTGACTCCGAGATAGGTAGCTCAAGCACCTGTGTTACGGATATCAGAATCAACAATGGGATTACAAATATATACATATAATACTTTTCTTTTGTAAATATATACTTAAAATACATAGGAAACGCTCAGACCAATACAAACAGACATGTTCATGCACACAAATGTTTGTACTGTGCGGGGATCGAACCCGCAACCCTTGGACCAAAGGCAGCGTTCACTACCACTGTTCCAAACGGGTCAAATATGTGGACAATGTTGTTGGTCTTACAAAAAGTAATATTTATAACTACAAAATTTATATATAAAAAAATACGTTTATTGCTTTCTTATACAACAAAACAGGTATAGGTTTAAATAATTATATGATTGTAAAACTGTTTATTGTCTAAATTAATGGAAAAAAATAACTCCCTCAGCCAAATCGTGCCACAGAACTGAGGTACCTGGTAAAAAGTTCCACGAGAAACGCACATTATTTCTATGGTCTTACAATAAATAATATTTATAACTGATATGATTGTAAAACTGTTTTCTGTCATAATTAATGGAAAAAAAACTCCCTCAGCCAAACAGTTCCACAAAACTGAGTTACGCGAGAAACGCACAGTATTAGACCGTCACCCATCCAGATGATGGGGATAACAATCGCTTGCTGATGGTGTTGTATGGTGTGTTTATTAGTACGTATATAAAACCTAAACCTTTATTAAAAGAGACAACTACCAAAACAATAAATTTACATATTTGTCTGCCCCGCTGACGTCTAACGTGCCCAGAATGCTGGCAGCGTTGCCTCTTTGAATGGTCAACCCTAAATATAGTTTAAAATAAACTAGTGGCCCATCCTCAATTCGTTTCGGGACATTAGTTTCTCTTCATACCAATAGATGGCGCTAAGTTTCGATTACATCGCGCAAGCATTTCGTGTATCAGGATTACCTTTATGTAAGCGTAGCCGCTGTCTCTAGGATTTCTTCTTCTTCTTTAGCCATTTTCAACCTCTAGGGTGTAGGCCTCCTTCAGTTTATGCCATTTTCGTCGATCTTGGACGGTTTTTATCCACTTTGTTCCCGCCAGCCTTTTGATGTCGTCACACCAACGCAATTTGGGGTCTTCCTCTTGGGCGTTTCTCGCACCACGGTCTCCACTCTACCAATGCCTTGCACCACGAGCCATGTTTTCGAGCGACATGACCAGCCCACTCCCACTTCAACTTCAAGATCCGTTTCGCAATGTCGCTTACTTCGCTCAGCTTTCTGACCCACTCATTTCTTCTACGATCTTTGAGTTTTACTCCTAGCAGCCTCCTCTCAATTGCCCTTTGAGTAACCTGAAGTTTGTGGAGTTCCTTAGGAGTCTCAGTCTCAGCTCCATAAGTGAGCACTGGTAGGATACACAGGTCGTGAATGCGAGCTTTTTGTTCAGCCGTGATATTAATTTTTAATGCGAATTCAAGCTTGGAGTAGGCTGCCCACGTTAGCCTTATGCGCCTATTGATTTCATTGCTTTGTTTGTCCTTTCCCATTACTACCTCTTCACCAAGAACACGCACTTCTCGATTTTTTCAATGGCAGTGCCACTTACGCTGATGTTTGAGGTAATGTTAGTAGTATTGGTCATGATTTTGGTCTTATCCAAGTTCATTTCCAAACCACACTGTTGTGATATGTCATTCAGATGTTGCATGATAGTCTGTAGGTCGTTTGGGTTGTCTCTAGGATTTACATCTTTATAAATAGTATAGATATCTATCTATGTACAATTTACAAGATATTACAACGTCCCAACTATGTAACACTTTATAGGTATTTAATTAATTATTGCAGCTATGAAATATGTCAGTCTCCCTCAAACCACTTTAATTATGAAAAGTTATATTTGTTCGAGTTAATTTTTAATTAGCTTCCATTTAGAAGGAGTTATTAATGTAATGTTCAATAAATTATTCTCCATTACAAGTAAACATACCGTATAATTACAAATGTGTACTTTAAATTAAATTAGTGACTTTTGACTCATGGGAAAAGTTTACTTTGGTAAAATTAAACAATGGTTAGGAGCAATGGTAGCTTAGTGGATAACGATTTACCTACGAGGGGTCGTGGTTCGTATCCGAGCATGCACATTCTGGCTTTTTCAAATCTATGTGCGTATTTCTATGAGGTCTCTATTATCTCGGCGGTGAGGGAAAACATCGTGAGGAAACCTGCCCATCTCTTCTCCGATAGTTTTCTCCAATTAGGCTTGTGTAATATCAGTCAGGTCAGGTCAGAGATTAGGCTAGATTTTTTAAATTAGCATTGAGAAATAACGGTCAAAAGGAGCTATGTACAAAATTTCAGCTTGAAACCTTATGTATTATTTTTGTTATGAGCCCTCAAAGGCAAAGATGGGCAAGTAAATTTTTAGTCTTAAATTTACGAAATATTTATATAGCAATCGATATCTTATTCAAGTTATATCAACTTTTGTTTAGAAACCATTTTCATAAACGCACTATTTCATATAGCTATCGAACAAAGCTATCTCGCAATGCGCACAAACTAGTGAGGGCTGACGTCACGCCTTGCGTCGCTGTTTGTATGGAGCGTTTTGGGCAAGTTTTTTTAAGTGATTTTCAAATTGTCCTATCTCGAAGAGTTTCCAAGCTAACAAATCCATTCTTACACCGATGTTTTCACTTTTGAGGGGTTCTTACCAACAAGAGAAAAAAATAGGACACAAGCCTAATCCATATCCACAATGTGGATACCTACAATATTTCAGATGATGATTCTGATCGTGTAACCGAGATGCATTCGGTGTGGTTCCCCTGTTCAAGAGTTGCGAAGGTCAGACGGCAGTCGCTTCATTGTAATTACTGAACTTCCCAAATCCTGAATCATGGTCCAAGTGTACCCCAGGCTCCAGAGCGACAGCTTTTTTTTATGCTAGAGGCGACAAACGAGCAAGCGAGTCACCTGATGGAAAGTAATCTTCGCCGCCCATAAAGATTCACGAAATCAGAGAGATAGCTAATGTGTTGCCGGCCTTTTTAAAAAGGAGTACGCTTTTCTCTTGAAGGTCCCTAAGTCGAAGCCGTCGGGAAATACTCGCGCAGGCAAACCGTTCTACAGAACTAATAGAGAGATAGTGGGGATGGAATGACAAGTTTTAGGGGTAACTGAAAACTACACGCTAAAATCACACGCAACATTTCGGCAAATGCAAATTAAATAAATTTATTAGGATCTAGTGGCTTTCAGTGAACAAATTATGTGCTTTATTGTGCAGTGAAGTGTCGCTAAGTGATATAAATATAACAATCATTGAATCGTATCGTTTTTAACAATATCGTTTTTGTCTTTCGAGTGAGTTCTCACGTGGACTTAATTAAAACCTTAAAACCAACGTTTTTTCAAGAGTGCTCCCAAAAAAATCTACAGATCAGTAAAACGAAAATAATTAAATTAATATAGAACAGAATCTTTTTCATATGTTTTGTAGACATGTGTAACTAAAGAGTGATTGGGACTAAAAGATGTATATCCTTGCAAAAGAGTTAATAACTCCGTAACTCCTTTGCTTCCTTTATAACTCTTTACATCTTTAACTCTCTGATGTGAAGATTGATTTTAGAAGGACGAAGTCCGAACCAATATTTACTCATTTTGACTAATATTTTAGAGGATATGATTAATTCAATAAAGATAAGAAACGCTTCCTTTGAAATCGCATATTGATATTTTTATTTTATAAACACATCTTCTATGCATCAACCCAATCTCCACAATGCGTTTTTAAATCTTTTCAGTCTTAGAGTTACAGAGTGATTAAGAAGTTAAAGATGTAAAAAGAGTTTGTGGGCGAGACTGGTATACCACGGATCGTAAACGAGTGAGTGAAATCGCCATAGCGGGATTTCATGACTCGAAAAGGGATGGAGCATGATTGGAACGTGTCGCGCATTAATTTGTACATAAAAAAATATCAAGGGAGAAAACTGATTCCTATCACTGTTGCAATAAACTACAAAATTATTTATTTGTATTGAATTTATTACATTGGATATGTTTATCCATCAATCGATCGTCGATGAGACAACCCATCGCCATTCGCATCAATCACATCATTCAAGTCTTTTTAATCTTTTAAGTTACGGAGTTAATTGGGAGTTTAAGATTTAAAAGAGCGATATAACTCTTTTCTTCAACAGAGTCATAACTCCTTTGTCTTTTAAAAGAGTTGTTCTGCGCATCTCTAATTGTTTGATCCATTATGCAAATTTAATATAAATAAAAAACAAGGTATAAGTTGTATTTGCATAGAATTACAAAATGTCAGAGTACGAGTAAACGAATGAAATGAAGTTAGGGGCGCCAAAATCCTGTATAATATTCGTAAACACCAACAACGGAGCAGTCACGTTTTCAATTTAAAATATTCGCCATGCACAAATATACACTAGCTTGTTGTGCACGAATACAATTTAACACATTTTTTGTATCTGTGAAACTGGAAGAAGGTAGCACCACAAAATAGATCCTAGACAGCAACAGGCTTAAACATACAGACCAGGTGTACCGTCAATAATTTACATCTCTTTATTATATTAATCACGTCTTCTGTCAAACATTTGTAAATACGCATAAAAAAATTTCACGCCCTGTTGGTCTAGTGGTTTTTAAGTACCGGGCCGTGATCTCAGGGTTCTGGGGGGTACGATTCCCGGGTCGAGCGAAAAGTATGTTTTGATTTTTTCGGACATAGCTCGGGTTTGTGATCACCAATCGCATTTGGCAATGCGTGGTGATTAAGCCTAATCCCATCATAGTAGCGATAACTTGATTTCTATGATGGAGGCTTTTGCTCTGCAGTGGGACAGTTTATAGGCCGATTAAAAAATTGCCACGGCTGCGACTTTCTGTACGTGGGTTCCACTCGAGGACCTTTCCACCACCCCAACGGCCGTCTGTCCTCCTCGCTGTGCCCTGCCCATTACGACTTGAAACATGCAATCCTTTGGGCTATGTCTGTGATATTAGTTCTCCTGCAGATCTCATCATTTCTGATACGATCCCACAAAGAGACTCCGAACATAGCCCTCTCCATTGCTCTCTGGGTGACTTTGAGCCTTCTTAATCGGCACATTGTAAGCGACCACGTTTCGGTTCCGTATGTCATCACTGGCAATACACACGCATTAAAGACTTTTGTCTTGAGATACTGGTAGAGGGGCCGAAAATATGCTGCGTAGCTTCCCAAACGCTGCCCAGCCACTTTTTGATATAAACCCTAATTTAATAAGTATCTACAAATGCGTTTGCATTCAAGAAAACTCAGCAAAAAAACCGGCTCTATATTCTCGCGAGAACGTATATCGACTCGTACGAGAGTGTACTTGGTAGCACTCACCTCGTCTCGTGATGTCTCGGATCGCGAAATCTCACGCTCGAATCTATTTTGCGCCCGAATCAAAGGGTCTCGCGAGAAACGCCGAAAGCATCGCTGTACACTCTTGCCCGTTTCAGTTGCCAAACATCTCTGTAACTACTCTATGGTCTGAGGTCAAAAAATAGTCTTATTTCTCAAGGAAATAAACATCGAAATCTATAACAAAATTGACAGATGTATCCGGGGAAAAAACCATAAAATTTTGCCCAAAAGTCAGGGATGTTTGCAGTGTTTGTCTGGTGTCGGCAATAGAAAGAATAGAATAGAAATAGAAAATATTTATTTCACATAATATACGGCACAGTGTTACACTACATAAGATATAATAATATATATTACATATTATCAAAATTAATAAGGTACTTACTAATAATTACGAGAGATACCTAATACACAAAAGACACAATATAATATTAACTATTGTGGCGGTATTCAGAACAAAAGTTTTTTACCTTCCTAGCTAGTTAAGGACTGTGTGTACGGCAAGGTAAGAATCTCGCCCTAGGAAATTAAACTGTGACTAATAGACTTAATGGCTAGTTTGCGGTACATTCACTTCACACTTATTAGCTACAAATAAGTAAGTAATAGAGAAAGAAAAATGAAATGTCGATGCCAGCTGGAGACGAGTTTATACGTAAACATGTAGAAGGTATATGCAAAATAACAGATACTTACATTTTCAATTTCGATAGATAATTGATTGATTTAATATACTAGTAATCATATTTACTATAAATGTATAGGTATAATAAAATAAATATATACATATAAACAGAATAAATCATGTACCTATTGATTATTGACTGACCGGATGGCGCATAGGGTGGTGACCCCGCTTCTTACGCCTAAGGTCATGGGTTCGATCCGGCATCTCGGAAGAACATTTATGGAATGTGTCTGATTAGCGTCTGTGTGCGCTATATATATTTAAGTATGTATTTGCAATTCTTCAGCCGTCTGATGTCCGTACGTTACACAAGTTCTCAAGTCACTTAGCACGGAATCAAGTTAATTTAGGTGATATGCGCACGAACAATGATCTTCGGCGTGGTTCGACGGTAGATATAGACAAACTTGTCTGTGCGCGAGAGACGCGCTCGATATATACTGCATAGCGCGTAGATCTGCCTCGGTGGTGCAGTGGTAGGTTGGTCGCACTTTAAAGCAACGGCTGCGCAAGAGGTCACGGGTTCGATCCCCGGGGCGGGCCGTAAATGAGACCTAAGTTTTCGGTAAGATATTCTTAGTGCCAGCCCGAAGTCTGAAAGTTGGCGGTCTTGTACCCCCGTGCCTCGGAAAGCACGATAAACTGTTGGTCCTGCGCCCGATCCCTTTCCGGTCGTGTCGCAGTAGTGTCCCATCGGAATATGAGGGTAAGGGAATAAAGAGTGCACTTGTGTTTGCGCACACACTTGAGCATAATATATCCAGATCGTCGAGATTGGCTGCCGTAGCCGTAATTGGTTGAAGGATATTATTTTTAGCGCGGAAATCAACGAAAACTTCAATGTCAATTCAGCACGGGGTGCCTTTTCCATGTCTTATTTTACGTTATATTACGGCCAAGTTCAATATAAAATAAAGTCAAGCCTAAAACCGTCGTTTCGAAGCCCGAGACACGCTACTTGTGAAGTCCGGTAATTACAACCAAACGAAGCGATTACCGTCTGATCTTCGCAACGCAACCCTTAAACAGGAAAACAAGAATATTTGGAAGTGTCGAAACATCAAGTCCTAGCTGCGACCAAAGCTGTCGCTATTCCGGGTCCGCTTGGACAATAATCCAGCATTCGAAAAGTCTGATAATAACAAAGAAGCTATTGACATCGGATCTTCGTATTTAGTATTGGACAGGTAAACCAGACTGTTTGATACAATGATACAATCAGTTCCTCATTTTAAGAAATGATTAACGCACTTAAGGTAACGGGTAGGGCACATTAGCGACGTCAATCGATTTTAATTTTTAGCTACTAAACCGGATCTATGTTAAACAATTTCGGGGTTACAAACTCTCGGCAAACTCTTATACTATTTATTAAATAACTATGCACAAATGTTAGGTCCTGAGTTTTTGTACGCGAAAAATTGATTCACGCCAAAAGTGGCCGCTTTTGGAGTGAATCTGTGACATGCTTTGCTTGCGCGATGCAAAATGCATAGCGCCATCTACCGGAAAAACGTCGAACTGCCCGCGCCTGCTTATTTAATTTGTACAAATATAATAGAATTATTTTTTTTGGTTAAATGTGATACAAATTGTTGTTACATGCTTATTTTTGTTATATTTAGGTTTATCTAGCCTTCTTCGATTATTAAAATCAAACACTTATGGGATATCCCTCGACAATGTTGATGTGTGTAAGTATTATATGTATACTCCAAGACACTGAAAAAACATAAAAATTCCTTGGCGCATGAACACTACCAAAAGCGCCATTGGGCCCAGCAGACAATTTCGTATAAAATAGTGACGTCATTATGTCATGAACATTAAATTATTTTACGGGTCCTATGGCCGCCATGGATATTGAATCCCGGCTGGAGATAATGTTGGAACTGGTGTTGAATAAATAAGCGGATATTGGGCGGAAGACTGCACTTATTGCTTACTCCGAACGAATTACTTAAAGCGTAGTCGGCCTTAGCTATTTCATTTGGTAGCTAATTTCAAAACTCTTAACTTCGTACAATATCCTAACGGTCGGGGAATTTAAACGAAAACCGCTTGGAAACATGACACAAAAATTAAAATGAAAATTTAAAAATCCCTCGACTTTTGGTTCATTATGGGTGATACACTAGAAAAAATCATAGCGGCTCCTTGTTCTGTTACAAGTAAATGCTTTAGTCTATACCTACCTTTAGGTTGTGGGTTTAATTGCCATCTTGGATTTTGGCGGCCATATTGCAGTGCAGTATTCTGCTACTAAAGCTCTTTCATTTGATACCTATATTGAGGGACAAAAAGCAAATAGGTTATTCGTCATTTTCTGACGGCGGCCATCTTGGATTTGAAATTTGTCACAATACATATATTCTGCTACTCAAGCCTTTTATATGATAACCATATTGTGGAAGTTGTGTTAAAACATACAACCTTTGTGACGGCGGCCATCTTGGATCGATTTTTATCAAACATAATAGCTAAGAACACTCCTCCCTTATTCATCTTACAAACAAAAAAAAATAATCAAAATCGGTTCATTTGTTCGGGAGCTACGATGCCATAGACAGAGACACACACACAGACACGTCAAACTTATAACACCCCGTCGTTTTTGCGTCGGGGGTTATGAATGTTTATCATAATTTCAAACAAAAAACTGTGAAAGCTGCAAGCGATTTTTGCTCTTCAGGTGGTCTAAACCAAAATATCCGAACCATTCGGAGTGTTTTTTTTTATATGATTGGTGCAGATGAGCTGACGGATCACATGATGGTCTTCTTCTTCTTCATCTTAGGGTGTAATTTCCGGTTGCATTCAAAGCTGTCGCTTTGGAGCCCAGGCTTGGATCATGATTCAGAATTTGGGGAGTCAGGTAATTACAATCAAGTGACTACCGTCTGACCTTCGCAACCCTTGAACAGGGCAACCAGACCCTATCTGATAGTTCTTAGTTTCTTAAGTGATAGGTGGCATACGAGCAGACGGATCACCTGATGTAGAGCGATTGCCGCCGCCCGCATGGACACCCGCGACCGTGACACCAGTGGAGTCACTAGTGCACTGCCAACCTTTAGACCCCCTTTCCCCCGGATTGGGCCTCCGGTACCCTCACTCATGCAGCGACACAGCACAATGCTGCTTCACACCGGTTTTCTGTGAGAGCGTGGTATCACTCCGGTCGAGCCGGCCCATTCATGCCGAAGCGTGGCGCTCCCACGGTCGCAAAATATATATAATAAGATAGTTTCAGAAACTATTCGAAACGTGCAGGTTTCCTCACGATATTTTCCCTTATAGCCGAGCTAATGGTAGAAATATGCACATAGATTTGAAAAATCCAGATGTGTATTTATGGAATATCTCCCATATGGGATTCGGGTTCTGAAACACTGAGCTACCATCGCACATGATGGTAAGAGATCAAAACAGCACTGAAGAAATGCGCTACCAATTTTAAACTGTTGATTCTGACTGACCGGATGGCGCACCGGTGGGTTCGATCCCCACCCTGGACAAACATTCGTGCGATGAACACTTGTGTTTGTTCAGTGTCTGGGTGTAATATATGTATTTAAGTATATATTTGTGTTCCTCTGTTGCCTGATATCCGTAACACACGTGCATAAGCTACTTAGTACGGAATCAGGTCAACGTACGAGATGTTGAATGAATGAATGAATATACTTTTATTGCACTCAAAATAAAGTATGAAAACTTAAAACTAGATATTACAGGATATGTACAACGAAGGCGGCCTTATCACTATGAGCGATCTCTTCCAGGCAACCTTTGGATAAAGGACACTTGATGAAGGTGTAGGGCGGTGCAATCTTAAATATTTATATACTTACACAGAAAGTTTAAATGCAAATACATAAATAAAATATGAATATACTAATACATACAATATATATAATATATATGATTAATAAATACATAAATATAGCAACTAAAATAATAACAATGGATCCCAAAGCAGACGAATGATTCTCAGAGGACAGGAAGAGATGGGTGAGAGGACGTGGGAACAGATGTTGTGAGAATTATAAAAAAAAAATATCCCCTAACTTAACGCCGCCTTCGTTGTACATATCCTGTACCTAATACCTAGTCTTAAGTTTTCATACTGTACTTTGAGTGCAATAAAAGTATATTCAATCATTCATTCTTTTACTCATTCATTCATTCATTCATTAATTCCCCTCCCCCGGAGTGGGCAGCTAGTACGTACCCTCACGTGACGAAACACAGAACAGGCTTTCCGCCGGTTATGTGTGAGACCGTGGTATCACTCCGATCGAGCCCCGGCAGCTCCATTTATGCCACCCCAGTGGAGTCACAAGTGCGCTGCCAATAATAAACCCTCCTTTACCTCCCTGCTCTGTTTTTTTATACCCTGCGTCAGTGGAGTGAAAGGGGGTTTAAAGGTTGGCAGCGCACTTGTGACTCCACTGGTGTTGCGGGTGTCCATGGGCGGCGGCAATCGCTTACCTACCATCAAGTGATCCGTATGATCGTCACCTATCAGATTAAAAAAGAACCCGGATAGGAGTTCCAGTACTCTCATTCAATCAGCGAAACACAAAATACTTATTATGAATATTAAAATTCGACTTCCGTGATATAGCAGACAAACTGCAGGACAGTCGCTAACGTTGGTACGGTCATGTCCTGAGAAAACCGGACAGCCACGTGGGAAACAAATGTCTGGCCATGGCACCACCGTCGGGGCCCTTCAGAAGGGGTAGACCTAAAGAGGTGTGGCTTGACATCGTAAGGGATCATCATCATCATCATTTCAGCCAATAGACGTCCACTGCTTGACATAGGCCTCCCCCAATGTTCTCCACACAAATCGGTCCTGTGCCGCCCGCATGCAATGGATTTCCGCGATCTTCACCAGATCGTCGGTCCACCTTGTGGGGGGCCTGCCACGGCTGCGACTTCCTGTACGTGGCCTCCACTCGAGGACCTTTCCGCCCCAACGGCCGTCTGTTCTCCTCGCTATGTGCCCTGTCCATTGCCACTTGAGGCATGCAATCCTTTGGGCTATGTCAGCAACCTTAGTTCTCCTGCGGATCTCATCATTTCTGATACGATCACGCTGGGAGACCCTGAGCATAGCCCTCTCCATTGCTCTCTGGGTGACTTTGAGCCTCCTTAATCGGCATTTTAAGCAGCCTTGTTTCGGTTCCGTATGTCATCACTGGCAACACACACGCATTGAAGACTTCCGTCGTAAGGGATGCGTGCTAATAAACTGACCACTACGGATGCAAAAGACCGCGCAAAGTGGAGATGTCGAAGTAGGAAAGCGGGCCCCGGGGTCCGAAGCGACAGCTTGGGACGCAAGCGGGACCAAACGCTAAGATGATGATGATAAAAATTCGGCTTCCATGGCAGCAAGTTTAAACTACGAAAGATACAATTAATTTACCTCACCAATATTTTTTAAAATAAAAATACATATTTAGGATTCCTCAGTGGATTAAACCAAGGTTCTCCTTATGATAATTTAGCCTTTTAGCTTTGACAAAGGTCTACCACCTATTTTGCGGTTTAGCAAAAAATATGGCTGCTTTCAGAATAAAAAGCCGCTTAAATTTATTTCATTACATTCTCTATCATGTTATTTCTGGACTGGCTCGTTCCCGCAGAAGTTTATGTAAAGCGAGAAAAAAAAGTCCAAATGATACATTTTTAAAATTATTATTTAGATGTTTACTACATTGATCTGCTTTTGTAATTAGTAGCTAGTAATTAAATTGCAAGTTCAAGTACTAAATTGCAGTTTTTTTCAGACACAATAAACTGTACAACTCCTTTAACAAGCAAAAATTCATTTTAATATAGTTTTATTACTACGGCGAAGCAAAAATGAGGGTTATGATTTTGACCTGTATGTATGTATGTAAGTATGTATGTATATACGTATGTATGGCTGTTCATCTGTTCCCACATAACTTCTAAACTAGTTATCATATTTGAACAAATGAGGTGTCGCTAGAAGCGGCTTGGTTGTCTTCTGGTTATAGGTGACATGACGTCAGGTTATGTTGATTATAGCGCCCTCTAGGGGCCTTGCGAGTAAGGAACTAAAAAAAAAATGGCATGACGGTACTGTTTGTAAATGAAAGAGCTTTTTTAGCACATTTCAAATATGTAATTTTATTCACATAACTAAAAATATGTTAAATAAAAATAATTTATTTATTTATAATAATATAATGTTTAAAAACTAAAACCCGACTACCAAAAAAACACAATCTAAAAGTACGAAACAAGAAAACTGTCTCTGCTGAAATGATTATACCGTATCGCCGTGGTGGCATAAAACTATTTTTTTATTTTTTTATCAGCCTATAAACTGGCCCACTGCAGAGCAAAGGCCACCATCATAGAAATCAAGTTATCGCTACTATGATGGGATTAGGCTTCATCACAACGCTTGCTAAATGCGGATTGGTGATCACAAACCCGAGCGATGTCCGAAAAATTCGAAACATACTTTTCGCTCGACCCGGGATCGAACCCAGGACCGGGCGTTAAGAAAACTATATTATAATAAATGATACGGCATAATAATTTCAGCTGAGACAATTTTTTTGTTTCGTATTTTTTAGATTGTGTTTTTGGTTGTCAGGTTTTAGTTTTTTTTTTTTGTAAGGTTTATTACGGTGTCCACATTCGTGTTTCTCGAATTTTAAGTTGGTTTTGTATAGGTACCTAGCTCCCTCCCTGAGATCTCAGGGAAAAGGAGTTTCGGATTTCCTGCTTTCCCTGTTGACAAACTATATTTTGAAATTACTCTTTTTACTTGATGTTTTCATCAATATTTGTTTTAAAAAAAAAGTTAAAGGGATTTAAATGATCACAGTTACACCCTGTACGTTCAATAATCAAAGTTTAGGCGGCAAAATTACTTACTGCCATTGTATGACGTTTGGTTTTTTGTGTAAACTTTTTTTGTAAATTACCGTGAGCAAAAGCGTTATTAATTTGTAATGCCAAGTGATAACGTCACAGGAGGATTTTACATTTTATTTTTTGTTATCCATAAATATCTGTTAAAAAATCTGGTATTATTTTTCTTAAAGTTCTACGAGTCTAATCTATAAATAGTATTTTTGTCTCGTAAAATGATTCTTTGTCGTCATTCTGTGCTTCTGACGTTGCCGTACTTCAAGTTAAGGGATAATTAAAAGTAATCGAACCCAAGCAAGTCAAGGATACTCTGCTGCTATTCATTCAACCCGTCTCCTTCTGTGGCCCAAGGTATAAGCGAGAGCGATGCAAAGTTCTGATCAGGTATTACCTGAAACAAAATGAAAACAATGTTTAATATCACAGGTTTACAAATTAAAAATACAAGTTCCTAGAGAATCGACCTTGACGACGCAGTAGCTACGGTGTTTTACCCTAGCGCGGAAGATCCCGGGTTCGATTCCCAGTCGGAGGTTAAGGGTGGCACCGCATTTGTGACTCCTGATGTGTCATGGGACACCCATGGGCGGTGGCAATCGCTAACCATCAGGTGATCCGCCGGCTCGTATGCCGCCTCCTCCTCCTCATCTTAGCGTGTAATTCCTAGTTGCGGTTTTCTCACGTTTGTTTCGGCGGCGAGGGTCGAGCTAATGGTAGAAATATGCACATTATTTTTATTATTTGATAGAAATGGGGTGAGCCCTGCGTCTCATAGCCACTGCGACCAGTAGATGATCTATTGTGGCAGCCCCGTAACCTATTACAGCACCTCATGTAGCTCCAGTTCCAGGATAAATCCGAGAATGGAGCTGATGGGGGAGCTCTTGATCTCGTCAGCTGAGATCATGTGTGCTCCCAGGTGCCGGCTTCTGCAGCTGGTGCAGCGCTATGCACTCGCCGAGGACGTGGATAATCGTTTCCTCGTCCTCGCGACAGAACCTGCAGATTTTGGTATCTCATCTTAGCGTGTAATTCCAAGTTGCGGTTTTCTCACAGTTGTTTCGGCGGCGAGGGTCGAGCTAATGGTAGAAATATGCACATACTCGTAAATTAAATAATCTGGAGGTGCATGCTCGGATCCGCCCCACAAAACCCCCCTTATGGGAGGTGCGTTCTTACCACTGAGCTACCATCGCTTGTTTGCCGCCTATCACATAAAAAGCCAAAATCTATCCAAGTCATGTAAGTGGAATTCGAAGGTTGGTTGTTAAGTTCTTTAATTTTACGCTGCCTCTGGTGCAAGAGTTGCGGGTTCAATCCCCGCACAGTACATTTTTTTTTATTTGTTCAAAAGTCATTAAGTACATAGCATAAAATTACATTCTGCCAAACTGTGGAACAGTTTGTCGGCAGTAGTTCTAGTGGGCACTTAATACTAACACAATTTAATTATATACTACAAATATAGATTAAGATTAAACAGGCGACACATAGCGTCTATTTGTTTATGTTATGTAATTATATATAAATTCAGTTATATTATGTATGCACTTATTGTATTTTTTTTTATTTTTTTAATAATAATTCTCACAACATCTCATACGTTGACCTGATTCCGTACTAAGTAGCTTAAGCACTTGTGTTACAGATATCAGACAACAGAGTATATTTATTTATACACATTTGTGTACATGAACATGTCTGTTTGTATTGGTTTGGATGTTTTTTTTTATAAATGAGAGGTGGCAGACGAGCATATGGATCACCACAACACCAGTGGAGTCCCAAGTGCGCTGGCAACCTTCGCCCCCCCCCCCCCCCCCCCCCCTCCCATTGGGCCTCCGGTAACCTCACTCACACGGCGAAACACAGCGCAGGCGCTGCTTCACGCCGGTCTTCTGTGAGTTTTCTACGTATTAAAATAAGTATGTATTTACAAAAGAAAAGTATTTAATGTATATATTTGTAGTTCCGCTGACATGCGTAGCACAGGTGCTTGAGCTACCTATCTCTGAGTCAGATCAATCTATGTGATGTTGTGAAAGATTTTAATGATTATTGGTTTCTATATAAATAAATCGCTCTTTTATTATTACTTGCGCCCCAAAATCAAAGCGTGCTCTTCGTGAGGAAAGTAAATGTTAGTCTTCAATTTGATGTGTTTTCTTTGTCTCTGGTTACAGGGGAAACTGCGTATCACAATACACGAACAAACATTCGAACCGAAATTAACCAATTAATTGGGAAACAACTCGGTTTCTTAATTAAAAATATTACGATAACATAGATACTACTGACGAAGATCACAGAAGGTAGAGTATTTATCGATGGCTCACGTACTCTGAAGGTCCGTTTAGTTGCCTCTCACGACAGCTTGGGAACACCTTGGCAGTGCTATGATGGGCATGCCAAAAATACTAGACACTCAAAAATTATCATATTTATTAGTTATTACTCATGTCTAGTCCAGCCGTGAGTGTCCACGTCTCGGCACCGTAAGTCATGACCGGAAGGACGCACTGGTCGAAGACTTTCGACTTAAGACTTTGAGGGATGGGTGACGAGAAGACTTGACGAACCGGTTCAAAGTCGCTCAAAGAGCTATGGAAAGGGCTATGCTCGGAGTATCTCTGAAGGACCGCATCAGAAATGATGTAATCCGACAGAGAACCAGAGTCACCGACATAGCCAACCGAATTAGCAAACTGAAGTGGCAGTGGGCTGGTCATATTAGCCGCAGAACTGACAGCCGTTGGAGCCGTAAAGTCCTTGAGTGGAGACCGCGACTCGGTGAGCGTAGTATAGGACGCCCTGCGACAAGATGGGATGACGAAATTCGAAGGCTGGCTGGTGTGGGCTGGATGAGAGTGGCCGAAAATCGGGAGCAGTGGCGTGCATTAGGGGAGACCTATGTCCAGCAGTGGACGAGTGTGGGTTGCTGATGATGACTCATGTCTATCTTTTCAAAGTATTCACCCTTGGCATGTATGCACGTATCCATACGTTTAAACCATCTGGAAAATACCTCTGCCCACTCCTTTTCAGATACCTCTGCAATTTCCAAATTAAAGTCAGATAGTGCATCTTCCTTGCTTCGAATCTCCTGTCTTTCAACTTTTCTTGAATTTTATGGAATAGGTAAAAATCGCAAGGAGCTAAGTCAGGGGAATATGGTGGATAAGGCAGGATACGCACACTCTCTGAATAAAAAAAGGCAAGTGTTCTGGCGGACGTGTAAGCCGAGGCTGTTGTCGTGATGCCAAAGAAGGTGCCGGATTCCTGACTTTGGTCGCTGGTCACGCCATGCTGATATTTATTAATCGTATTGGCGTTTTACATTTTAGTAGGCGTTTATACTATATAAAAAATATTATTATAATTAATTTAGATTATAACTATGTCTATGGGCAGGTCACATAGCGAGGAGAACAGACGGCCGTTGGGGCGGAAAGGTCCTCGAGTGGAGGCCACGTACAGGAAGTCGCAGCCGTGGCAGGCCTCCTACAAGGTGGACCGACGATCTGGTGAAGATCGCGGGAATCCATTGGATGCGGGAGGCACAGGACCGATCTGTGTGGAGAACATTGGGGGAGGCCTATGTCCAGCAGTGGACGTCTATTGGCTGAAATGATGATGATGATAACTATGTCTACAAGTTTACATCCAGTCCACACAGCCAATCGACAGCTTCAGATGTCAGAATATCAAGGTCCCCAGGGTCGCCCCTGTAGCGTCTTTTAGGACATCGCTTTACGATGTGGTCTATGGTCTGATCCTCAATTCCTATAGTCACACAGTGGGCTATCTGACATCCCCATTTGTACTTTAGGTAATTGCACCTGGCGTGCCCAGTGCGGATTCTGTTCAGACGGCACCATTGTTTCCTTGGCAGGTAGAAGCCTGTTGGTTTCTGAGTCGGGTCCAGTGAAATGAGTGGAGGTACTGCATTTGATTCCGACCACTGCTTTCTCAACGCCTCCTCCACTGTAAAGCCATCCCTGGGTGAGGTTTCTGGCAGCTACGCTGGTAGGTCGCCTGGACTTAAGTCTTTTGTACCGGCAATCCTATGACGGGATTCGGGAACGTATGTGTGGCGTTTTAATAATAAGGCAGATCTTTGTAAATAAAAATAAACTGATTTAATCCATAAAAATATACAAGAAAACAAGCGAGGTATAAGTGATAGGAGAAGAAGTTAAATTTTCACAGAAATAACAAAAGACGAGCGACTTTTGAATATGGAACGTGCGCTCCTTCGCGCCATAAAATGAACACAGAGGTTTCACGCTGGAGTCTCGGCGTGTGTCCGCGACATCTTTGGACTGGTGGTTTGGAGAACTTTCTACAACCCATAAAACCATGCCATAAAGCCATGCTGATAAAACGGTTGAGATACAAACTGACACATACCACTCAGAATTAACTGCTTTTTTGATCTTCGAGCACCACAGTTGCGATATGACCGGTCTTACAAAAAAACGAGACGATCATTTGTTTCTGCGAGCTGCGTGCACGGCGACATTTTATCGGCTTTCGTTCATCTTCAAAGCACCATACAGTCGATGATAGTCTTGTTTCGGGATCATAATTTATACAACCATGTTTCGTCACCGACAAGAATATCTTATAGGTACAACCTGTGCGGATAAAGAATGGGATCAGAAATGGCGGCGCATCTATTCACTTCTCGCTCGCACACATATTTGCGTCTATACTCGCACCCCACGAGTGCGAATATGTGTGCGAGCGAGAAGTGAATAGATGCGCCGCCATTTATGATCCCATTCTTTATCCGCACGGGTTGTAGGTTTTTTTCTTCATCATCATCATCAGCAACCCATACTCGTCCACTGCTGGACATAGGTCTCCCCTAATGCACGCCACTGCTCCCGATTTTCGGTCACTCTCATCCAGCCCACACCAGCCAGCCTTCGAATGTCATCATCCCATTTTGTCGCAGGGCGTCCTACACTACGCTTACCGAGTCGCGGTCTCCACTCCAGGACTTTACGGCTCCAACGGCTGTCAGTTCTGCGGCTAATATGACCAGCCCACTGTCACTTCAGTTTGTTAATTCGGTGGGCTATGGCGGTGACTCTGGTTCTCTGTCGGATTACATCATTTCTGATGCGGTCCTTCAGAGATACTCCGAGCATAGCCCTTTCCATAGCTCTTTGAGCGACTTTGAACCGGTGGACTAGTCCAGCCGTGAGTGTCCGCGTCTCGGCACCGTAAGTCATGACCGGAAGGACGCACTGGTCGAAGACTTTTTTCTTGCCTCCGTCAAATTTGGCAATCATAAATCGGCACCAAGCTACCCAGCGGTCTTTCCATTCGTCGGTCAGCATCTTGAACAACGCTTCCGAATAGAAAGGAATTATGTATAATGGTTTGCAGCGCTGCCGATCCAATACCTAGTTTTCACTCAAGCTCTACGTATGTAATTCTTCGGTTTTCCCGAATTAACTTTTCAACCGCTCCAACGTTTTGTTGAGTGACTGCTGTTGACGGGCGACCCGACTTCGCTTCATCTTCAAAGCTGCCGCTCCCTCTCTTCAACTCATCAAACCAATTAAAAACTGTTGCTCGTGAACAAACAGACTCCCCAAAAGTATCCATCAACAGTTCAAAACATTATTGTGGTTTGAAACCTTTTTTATAGTCAAAGTAAATCATAGCGCGAAAATTACGTCAACTGAGTTCCATTCTTGCAAGCGAATTCCCGCCGAAGTCTTACAAAAATGAGCCTCGTAAAAAACAAAATGAATTCGAATATATTCCATAATATTCAATTCATCACTAAACAACCAGTGTTTACGATAGATAGCAATCAGTGCGTCCTACCCGTCATGACATACGGAGCCGAAACGTGGACACTTACGGTACGGCTGGTCCACAAGTTAAAGGTCGCTCAGCGGGCTATGGAACGAGCAATGCTCGGCGTCTCTCTCCGAGATCGAATCCGAAATGAGCTGATCCGGTAGAGAACCAAAGTCATCGACATTGCTCACCGGATTAGCAAGCTTAAGTGGCAGTGGGCTGGCCATATTAGCCGCAGAACCGACAACCAATGGGGTAAACGGGTTCTGGAGTGGAGACCGCGTCTTGGAAAACGTAATGTAGGGCGCCCTCTGGCTAGGTGGGGGGACGATCTGCGCAGGATGGCTGGCAAGAGCTGGATGCGAGAAGCCATGGATAGATCACAGTGGCGAACAATTGGAGAGGCCTACGTCCAGCAGTGGACTGCGATAGGCTGATGATGATGATGATGATGTTTACGATGGTATATTACTTGCCAGTATCACATTATTAAGTAAAGAGTATCTAAAAACTTCCTGGCATGCCCCTCGTATATATATAACACGTCCACATGAGTTCCATCACTTTTAATCCGATATCCTCGGATTTCTTTTGTGGGATTGCACTGAACTTGAAAACCAAACGATTTTTTACAAATCTGAAGCATTTATCATACATAATCTATGCTAATAAAAACGGCTAGTGTATATGACCAACAGTCACGAAATCTGATAAAATATTAACATAATTCCAATTTAGGACACGATTGTTATTAATCCGTTTCACCACGGTAGTAATGAATAAAACCACTTTGCAGTGGCTATAATATTAAGTCCAGTCATATTAAGGGTTTTACTTCAGAACTTGTATAAACTGAATTTTGTCTCAAAACCTACAAAATATATATATATTTTTTTGTGGTTCCCGGCAGAGTAGAATAGGCCACCCTCACTCTTACCGAGGTGTCGTAAAAGGCGACTAAGGTAAAGCTGCTGGCGTGATCATCAGCACGCAGAGAAGGAAAACTCTGCATTTATATCAAAACCCTCGCCAACCCGTCTGCCAAGCGTGGTGAGTATGGCAATTACCCCTCATGTGATTGAGGGAGGTCCGTGCCTCAGCAGTGGGGACTTAAATGGGCTGATGATGATATATATATATTTTTAATATGGCTCTACCCGAAGATAATTTGCCAATGTCAAGTAACTTATTGAGAATAAGTAGGTAGTCAACAGTCGAAGTCAGTCAAAGTCACAATCACTCAATAAGACGCCGGTGTTTTAACGTTTCATCGACCTACGGATTCAGCGGATATCACTCCAAAAGCAATCGTGGGTTTTAAGACTCTATTACGTCCAAACAAGTTGTCACTAGACAACTATTCGTAACTCGACACACAATAGCAGTGTTAAAAACAATCATCATCAGCCCATTTAAGTCCCCACTGCTGGGACACGGGCCAAACTTTGTTGTGAATATACTTTAAAAATTTGTCGACTAAAAACCACTAGACACTAATTTAAAACCTTTGAATTGCATCAGCCCACGCGGCTTGTTTTAGCCCTACCCGCCGAATCCTACTTATGATAGAGTGCCCATGTTTGTCCAAAATAGAGGCTAAATGTCAATTTGTTTTATGCGAACTACGAACATTTTTTGAAAATACAGGCAAAGCCAGTTAGTTTGCACACTTAAAAAAGCTCCTTTTTTACTAAAAATGATTTCTGCGTACTTATGGTAACCACTAGATATAAAAAATATTTTCATATGAGTATGTCAATTATATTTCTATTCACGTATATAGAGGAGTGGTATCCAATTTCCATGTTTATTTGTTCTTGACATAGCCAACCCCTATATAACCAGATAAGCCAAAAAACATAAACTAACAATTTTAATTAAAAGTTACTACAAAACTCAACATCGACCATGTAATAAAATGCTGAATTTAGTGCAGCACTAAACCCTTGGTTCTGAACTAAATCCCTTGATGAAATACGGTGCTAAATGGTTCGCGTGCTGGGAGCTAAAGATAACGCTTATATGATGGGGTGTGGTCGCTCTGTGAGCTGGCAAAGGAACTAACAATTTCTCATTAAGACCAGGTCAGGCATATTTTAGGCAAACACGTATCATCGTAGACCTCATCGTCGCTTTCCATCAGGTGCGATTGTGGGAAAGCGTTAGTCTATTGACCAAAAAAAAGGTTGCCCTAGAACCGTCTATGTGCATATTTCTACCATCTGAAACATCGTGAGGAAACCTAGATGTTTCGGATAGTTACTGAAACTTGTAACAATGATTCAGCTGGCTTGGTTCCCCTGTTACAGTTGCGAAGGTCAGACGGTCCATGGTCCAATCGTAAACCGGGCTCCAGAGCGACAGCTTTGGGGGCAATCTTGAATTACACGCTAAGGTGAGGATATCCCAAAATCATCTCTATCTCACTTGTACTGCGAGAGCAGGACGGTCACTGCAACTCGCAAAACGCCGCGAGGGTATAAAATCATATAGTTTTTAAACTGTCCTGGTATCACTCCGGCCGAGCCAAGTCAGTTCAATTCGAAGCGTAGCTCTACCATGGTTAATTTATTTTTGATTCCAAACAATCGTTCACGTTGAGTGTCTTGAAGGTCTGACTACCCTTCTTAAATACCTGCTTCATACATTCGTCCATGCAAATCTCTAATTCGACTTAAATGTCGAGTGCTCGAGAATAGAGAGAGGCCTCCAGGAAAGCGATCCGTTGGTTGTCCCAGATACCTAAGCTCTTTTGAACGAACGAAATATGTACTTTGATAGCATAAGAAGTTAGTACTTACCTCATTAGTACCAATTGATACCGAGCACTTAGTTAGTACCTACGTGCTTTTTAGGGTTCCGTAGCCAAAGGGCAAAAAACGGAACCCTTATAGTTTCGCCATGTCTGTCCGTCTGTGTCCGTCCGTATGTCACGGCCACTTTTCTTCGAAACTATAACTATTCAAACTTGGTAAATAGATGTAATTTGTTAACCGCATTACGATTTTTACGTAAAAATTGGACAAAAATAAAAAAAAAACTTGAAACTGAAACTCAATTTTTTTTTTTCATTAAACCTATACGTATGGGGTATCTATGTGAGTGAATAAGCTGTTACTAGACAGACATGATCCATTCTCGGCCACGTCATCAGTTACCATCAGGTGAGATTGTGGCCAAATATCTGGCTATTCTAATAGAAACAAAGAAAGAAAAAAATATTATTTTGGACATCACAACACTATATACGAGTACAACATCAGTTACAAAAGAACAAACAAAAAAAAAATTTATACATTTTTTGATAAAACCAGGCAGTGCATATATATTGTGTGTTGTGACCTCCAACATAAATGGCCCTCACTCAGCCTATGTCATGACCCTGAAAAAGGACATCACGCTGATTTTCAGTAGGGCCAGCTGAGTGAGTGCCACGGACGTCAGCCTTGTGTGTCTTGTGAACCTAGTGTAATATATTATTCCTTAATATATGGCGTCTTCGGAAACACAAGCTGTTTGCAGTGCCTCGGTGTCGCACAGTAGCGCGCGCGCGCTCACCTATCCCGCGTGTCCTTACCGCACTCAACACACTTCTCGAAGCCAATCCGGAATTTGATTTGTTTTCGGATGATTGGAGGACTATATTGTTGGAATGCCTGAAGTTTTGTGAGCGAAGTGTGTGCTAGATGAATTATAATATACTTGTTAATTTTGTTTTAATTTTCTTTTTGTGTATAATCTTTGTAAATTTGTCTAATTAATGTAATTGGTTAGCAAACTACCGTGTTAATTATAGTCAATAAATAAATAAAAAAAATGTGTAGGAAAGTGTTAATGTAATTGTGAAAAGTAAAAAAAATAATGAACGAAATAAAACTATTTAATATAAATATAAAATAACACTGTTTTAGCTAACAAAGGTTTATAGTGTGTTTATGAATTAAGCCATAAGTGACTTTGCATTTCGTAATAATTTTCACCCGCTGACAAAGTAGGAATACCCTTAAGTCCTGAAACTGAATATTCATGCGCAAGCTAACAGTATAATAACATTTGTTGTGTTATGATAATATTATGGATTTCAAATGATGATTTTCTTGTGAAGGTATTATTTTCGATTAAGTATGATTAGTGGATTTGGGTTGTTTGTTTCGTAGACATAAATACAGGGTGTATCTGTGAACATTCATCATCATCATCAGCCCATTTAAGTCCCCACTGCTGGGGCACGGGCCTCCCTCAATCACATGAGGGGTAATTGCCATACTCACCACGCTTGGCAGACGGGTTGGCGAGGGTTTTGAACTAAATGCAGAGTTTTCCTTCTCTAGGTGCTGATGATCATGCCAGCAGCTTTACCTTAGTCGCCTTTTACGACACCTCGGTAAGAGTGAGGGTGGCCTATTCTACTCTACCGGGGACCACACGGCTGTGAATACTCCCATCCCTTTAACCACGTGTTCTATCAACCATTCTGAACGACATTTGTTCAATGACTTTTCGAAATAAGTCGATTTTTTTTTGACTCCCCATACAAAATGACCAAGTCACGTGACTGACTTTGTACGAAAAGTTGCATTTTTTATAATTTGGAAAAGTCATATAACAAATGTTGTTAAGAATGGTTAGTAGAACACGTGTTTGAAGGGATGTAAATGTTCACAGATACACTCTGAAGAGATTAGTTGAACTGTTTGTATTTCAAAAAGACACTTACCTATTGACACGAATAACATAAGCTTTATGTACGGTCAGCATCAAAAGTAGCTTAACGCATTCGACCCACGCTTTGGCATGAATGAGCCGGCTGGACCGGAGTGATACCACGGCCTCACAGAAAACCGGCGTGAAGCAGCCCTGTGCTGTGTTTCGCTGCGTGAGTGAGGGTACTGGAGGCCCCATCCCGGGGAAGGGAGGGTTTACAGGTTAGCAGCGCACTTGTGACTTCACTGGTGTCGCGGGTGTCCATGGGCGGCGGCAATCGCTTACCATCAGGTGATCCGTCTGTTCGTCCGCCACCTATGACATAAAAAGAACCATGTCAATGTAACATTTGGTACGTACCCCTTAGAAACTGACTATAATAGGCAGAACGGTTACTTTGACATAGTACTAAAGTGCTAAGCTACTTTTGATGCTGACCGTACTTGTGTGAGTACATGATTCGTTAATTTAATTAACGACCCGTTCAGCACAGTGGTTCGTGCGCCGGGTGAGGCGCAAGGGTCTCGGGTTCGATTCCTGCACCAAAACAAATGTTTGTTGATGAAACAGATAGATATGAAATAGAGAAGCTAGTGGTAGAAATACACACAGATAAAAAATCCCGATGGCCTAATTCGAAGTCCCGTAACGAATTAGAGTATACCTGTCGAAGCCAAAGATAGGGATAACACAATGCATGTGAAAGGGAGGTAAACACCTCCTCACTCAGACTCAAACCTACGCCTTCTCGTTCAACAAGCACATTTTGTTTTTCACTAAGCTCATTAATTTCATTGCATATCGCACGCAGGTTAAAAAACTAATACCTTCCGACATCAATAGATGGCGTTGACCGGTCTCTTTAAGACCTGGCAAAACGTATCTTTCAAAAGATTTGAACATTTGTATCTGGATCAGTGCAGAAATTTTGAACAGTGAATCGCTTCATTTGGAACATCGACTCTCAGATAGATACGTGATTCGTTCCGCTCATTTGGATCATCCTCTCTCTCACTCTATCACTGGATAAGTTTAAGTCTCATATTAAAACCTGCCTAATGAAGAAAGGTTACTATAGTGTACAAGACTATTCAAATGATAAGGATTCTTGGTCAAGTTAATTGATTAATATTTTGAGTTGTTATTCATAGTAGTCTATTAACTTTCATAATTGTATTTTTTTTCTCGATTGAAACTCTGTAACATCATCAATATTTGAAAAGAGTAACTACTGAGTTTCTTGCTGGTGTCTTCTCAGTAGAAATCGACATTCCGAACCAGCGGTAGATATTATGTACCTATTTTGACATTCATAAGTGTTCTGTGTGGACCTAAATTGAATAAAGAATTTTTTATCTTATCTTTATCTTATTTACTCGCATCATTCCACTCATTCGGATCATTCGGCACTCGAACTCGAGATTCATTTGAGTCGAATGATACATTCAGAGCGAAAATTAGAGATTCGGAACAGTGTATCATTTGGCAGAGTCGGATCACCGAGTCGTTTCAGTAAAGAGCTACACACGTCTAGTCTCTTTATACAACCTTTTCAATAACATATGCCTTATTTTCAGTCATTCATTCATTATCATTATCAGCTCATTTAAGTCCCCACTGCTGGGGCACGGGCCTCCCTCAATCACATGAGGGGCAATTGCCATACTCACCACGTTTGGCAGACGGGTTGGCGAGGGTTTTGATATAAATGCAGAGTTTTACTTCTCTGGGTGCTGATGATCATGCCAGCAGCTTTACCTTAGTCGCCTTTTACGACACCTCGGTAAGAATGTGGGTGGCCTATTCTACCCTGCCGGGGACCACACGGCCAATACAGTCATGTTCCGTAAAATATTCAAACCATACCTAAATAAATTAGGGCGATACGAATTTCTAATATCTCATCATTGTAATATTAAATTAAGTTACCTTAAATAAATTTACAATGACAATTACGTTCCTAAGTAAAGAGAGCAAATTGTGTGGCTCTTTTCAGGCCCTTTATTATCCCTTTTAATATTATAAACATAAAAGTAAGTATGTCTGCCTACGTGCCTTTTTTGTGACAGACGAGCAGATGGATCGCCTGATGGTAAGCGATTGCCGCCACCCATCAACCCCGAGTTACAAGTGCGCTGCCAACTTTTAAACCCCCTTTTCCTCAGATTGGGCTTGCTTACATTCACTCGACGAAACACAGCACAGTCACTGCCATACTGTTTTCTGTGAGGCCGTGGCATCACTCCAGTCGAGCACGTCTATTTATGGCGAAGCATGGCTCTCCCACGCTATATTAACTGTTTATTTTATTCAATAAATTATTATATTCTACTTTTTCACTAAACTGTTTTTTTTAAAGACGACCCTTTTGGAATCAGTGGCAGTGATCGCTGCCTCTGGTGCAAGGGCTGCGGGTTCGATCCCCGTACAGTACAAACATTTGTGTGCATGAACATGTCTGTTTCTATTGGTCTGGGTGTTTTCTATGTATTATAAGTATGTATTTACAGAAGTAAAGTATTATATGTATATATTTGTAATTCCGCTGTTGATTCTGATATCCGTAACACAGGTGCATGAGCTACCTATCTCGGAGTCAGATCAATGTATGTGATGTTGTGAAAATATTTATTTATTTATGGGATAAAGAATCAACGGAGAAATTTATTCATTTTACCAATTTAAAAAAAAATGTGTTAAAAACTGGAATCAGACTACGCACGATTGAATGTCCAAGAAAACATGATCTTTTCAGTATAAATATTAATTGATCAAATTTTTTCTTACATCTAACGATAACAATACTGAATATCAGTTACGTATTGCCCCAGTACCTATAGACAAAATTATTTTTACTGAAATGGGAAATGAATAAACACAATAATAACATTTCATATGGATGAAGTCGCCGACCAATCCTAAGTATCACAGTAATACAAAAGTATACAAAAACCAACCCAACTTATTGCAATTGCCCTTAAAATGATATAATTGATTCGTGGAAAGGCTAAATAAATACAGAATAGGAAAACCAAACGAATAATTTTCAGCCAGCTGTAAAGGTTTTACGAAAATATTATCCCGCTAAGACGGTGGTTCTCAAAAATGTATTCTGTGACGCTTAGAATCTCTTCATCTGAGCGTGTAATTCCCGGTTGCGTCCAAAGCTGTCGCTTTGGAGCCCAGGGTACGCTTAGACCATGATTCAGGATTGGGGGGTTTGGTAATTACAATGAAGTGACTGCCGTCTGACCCTCGCAACCCTTTAACAGGGGAACCAGACCAACTGAATCATGGTTACACGTTTCAGAAACTTTTTCCGAAACTTGCAGATTTTCTCACAATGTTTTCCCTCACCGCCGAGCAGATGGTAATGGTAGAAATACGCACATAGGTTTAAAAAAAACCATTGGTGCATGCTCGGATTCGAACCTCGACCACGTGCGTGGAAGGCGCGATCGTATCCATTGAGCTACCATCGCTCCTACCTGTGACGTTTAGAATACCTACTGTCAAAGAAGCCGACGCATGTTTTGTCTCCTTCCTACAATATAGAAATCCTTCAAACGAAGCGTGAAGAAGCATCTCGCGGGCCAGTATGGCCAACGGTAGCGATGCCTTGACATCGCGTCCGTTATATGTAATTGCAACGTGGGCCCTCCTCTTGCTTACCATCACGCTGAGGAGAGCCAATATCAGTATATTGATAACATTTATACCTATTTTTTTTTTATTTATACATATAATATGTCTTATCGTATCGTATCGTATTGGATCTTCGCACTGTGTGCGGTTCGGGTGTCGGGGTAGACCCATTACCCGGGCTGCATCTCGCGCCTTCTTGGCGCGGTGTATGCGCTCCTCTCCCGACAATGCGCGAATAGGGCGGTCTTCGACCCCGATGGGGCCCTGCCTGCGACTCTAACGCGCTAATCTGTCAGGGAGGGGGGAAAGGCGGTAGTCGCTGTGATCAGTCACGAGGGAGATGTACACAGCGAGCTCTTTTGCTGTTGGTTATATATAATATGTCGGAGCGTCAGCACAGTGGCGCCCTCTATCATGTTTGTAAACGTCATGGAACTTTCTTTGGGCAGAGTCGATACAGCGCTGATGTTCATACTTTATGATCATTTTCCATTGCCATGTATTTTGATTTTAGCGAGCTGTCTGTTTGACGTTGGACTGCGGACACGCGGGAACCGTTGGATAGATTCGGAGTATGTTTTCTTAGTTATTATTGGTGTTTGCTTTGAGATTGTGAAAGGATTCGATGGTGGTGATACCAGAGCGGACTGTGGGATCGCGCAGTGAAAAAATTCAGACGAATGTAGAATTATCATCGCTTTGTCGTACCGCGTTTCCGCGTTTCAGCTTGATCTTTGAATATTGATAGTTTGTTCAATAGACGCTTGAGACTTTGGAAGTGACTTCGATTTATGAATTGTGGACTCGGATTCCTATAATGCCACCTTGCACAACCTATTTGATAACGAAGAGCTCGACCAGCCTCCGTTATCCTTACTAATATTATAAATCCGAAAGTAACTCTGTCTGTCTGTCTGTCTGTCTGTCTGTCTGTCTGTCTGTCTGCTACTCTTTCACGCCAAAACTACTCAACGGATTTAAATGAAATTTGGTATACAGATAATCTAGACCCTGAGAAAGAACATAGGCTACTTTTTATTGCGAAAAGGGGGTTGTAAGGGGTTGAAAGGGGGGTTAAAAGTTACTTTTCCACGCGGACGAAGTCGCGGGCGGCCGCTAGTATATTTATATTTCATTGGTCGGTCTTAAGAGGCATTTTAATGTAGGAGATCCTCGCTTCTTTTAGCCAGCCACTTTTATAGATAGATACTCTTTATTACACAACATACAAAACTTAAAAGCTAGGTAAAGGGGGGGAGTGGGGGTGCAATGGGGTTTGAGTCCAACACACCAACTTGTTCCCTACATGTAGCAAGGTGACGGCCATGATGGTTTCCCCTGGAAAAAAAAAGGGTCCAATCGCCACAACTGGTGATACCAAAGCCTCATAGAAAACTAGCGCCTGAGCTGTTACGCGGAGTGAGAGAGGATACCGAAGACCTAACCTGGCCACATCGTGTGCTAAACAGGCTACGCACACATACATGAGCGTGCAGTGATCTCGGCATGGTTGAGCGTGAGACAAATACAGACAATGTGGAACGTGTGCGGGAAAAACACGATAATAAATGAATTGCTTTTGATTTTTCAGAAACACAGTTACTTATCAGTTCTCTACAAATAGTTCAAGTACTCTATATTCAGTTTATTCGCAACTTACATGCAAAAATATTAATAGCCGGCAACGCATTTGTGATGCCTCATGTGTTGCAGATGTACATGGGCGGCGGTAATCACGTATCTAGGTGAGCCGTCTGCTTGTTTGTCGGCCATATCGTCGCACCACGTGAGTAATTTTTTGGCGGTTGTGAAATTTTGACGCAATTCGCTAGAGAATCGATAGATGCGTCATTTTGCCTAATCAAAATCAAGATACGACCAATAAAAACCTTTAAAATTACAAAAAAGTAACAGCACGGACATCATAAAACGACCTACGCTTTGAGATGATCACGTAAGTCACAATTGAGTTTTTTATTATTTTATTTATTTATTGGTGGCGGTTATGACATTTTAATGCCATTCGTTAGAGACTTAGAAGACAGACCGATTTTTTTTTCAGTTGTGGTCATCAAAAACCTTCTAAATTGAAAAAGTTACTGAACGGAAGTATTCAATTGAATACTAATGGAAAAAGCAAGCGTAAGTCTCGAATCAGAGGGCCTAATTTAAAGCAGACGTTACGACCGAATCGGAGTTTCCCTCTCTCTCACACGCACTGTGTGTCTCCTTTGTTTGAATGCAACAGGTATATTTCAGTGCGTTACATACGGACATAGGCAAGGCTGTCTGTTCGTTACATACGGGCATACGGACGGCCATACGGATTATAAAAACATAGTACAGAGGAAGAAAAAACAGTTTCACAAGCAATGGGTAGCCCAACTCGCGTCTCAAGGTATTTTAGAATAATGTTGGCCTAAGAAAATATTATCGTTTCCCTTTGTATCTGCAGAATAACATGAAACATAATTCCTGAATAAGTAGCCGATAGTAGCTCAAGCGGTTCCTAATTTGAGAGCTGCTTACAAATGTCGGTATTATCATCATCATCTAAACGTTAAATCCACAGGGCCTAATTTAAAGCAGACGTTACGACCGGATCGCTCTTTCACACGCGCTGTTTGTCTCCTTTGTCGAGATGCGACAGGTATAATATCGTTCGTTACGGGACGGTCAATTAAGCAACCAGGTTCTACCAAACTAGCGCTTCGGTGCAGGGTCCGCTTTCCTATGCTACAGTAACTTTTACTGCCTCGGTGGTGCTTAGTGGCACATTAAAACGACGGGAGTTCCCGGGTTCGATCCCCGGATCGGACCAAAAATGTATACCTAAGTTTTCAGTAAGATATTTTTTTACATAGGTACTTAGTTTCTAATTGTTATTATGCTACACTCTTATAAGAGTTAAACCCGTGTCACCCATTACGACATGGAGCCAAACTTTTCTGGGTCTACCTCTTCTACTGGAACTATGTATAAGTATATAACTCAAAATCTACGTAACCGATTTCATTTTATTCCACCATTGCAATGATACATTATCATCTATAGACAAAATCTGTAGTTACTTCGGGAAAATGTCCCATTCCTATGGAAAAGCGTTCGAGATCTCTTTGTTTGTTTGTTGATATGAATAAGTACTGTATAATGCTTGTAATTAATATTTATTATATTTCATTAGACTTACTTTCATAAGATAAGGCAATGTTGCGATGCCCTAACAGGGTCATGTTTACGGGTCTAAAGTTATTTGTATTTACATCATTACTATGTACCAACATGTTGCAATAAAATTCCGTGACTAGGACTATAAGCATCAATAATTCTAGGCGGGCCACGCCAGTTTCTTGCCCCGCGGTTTGAAATGGGTTATTCTTTGCTGGATTTAGCAACAAACTCATTTAAAGCATTACATACCTCAATAACGTGAGACAATAATCAGCCGTTATTTTTTTAAAATTTTAGGGCCTTCATCGTACCCCTTGACAGCGTGACCTGCTTGGAATGATTTATATTTTCCCCGCAGGAATTAACGTTTTCCCGAAGTAACTACCATGTTTCTTATTGAAGGATGATGTATCATTATCATCATCATCATCAGCCCATTTAAGTCCCCACTGCTGGGGCACGGGCCTCCCTCAATCACATGAGGGGTAATTGCCATACTCACCACGCTTGGCAGACGGGTTGGCGAGGGTTTTGATATAAATGCAGAGTTTTCCTCATCATCATATATCATTGTTATATTTAGTAGTATATTTTTTATACTACTTTTATACTATTACTTAGAATGTCAAAACTATCGATTTCGCAATATTCCTGGACAAAGTTGAGGAGTGATCTTTTTTTATAGAGGCTCAGTATATTGGCTCTCCTCAGCCTGATAGTAAGCAATAGAATAGCCCAAGTTGCAATTACAACGGAAACGATGTCAAGGCATCACCTCCGTCTGTATGGCGGTGCCAGCCATACTGTCCCGCGAGATGCTTCTTCACGCTTTATTTGAAGGAATCCATATTTAGGAAGGAAGTCTCAACAGTGGGAGAGCCACGCTTCGGCATGAATGGGCCAGCTCGACCGGAGTAATACCACGTCCTCACAGAAAACCAGCGTGAAGTAGTGCATGCGCTGTGTTTCGCTGCGTGAGTGAGGGTACCGGAGGCCTAATCCAGGGGAAGGGGGGTTAAAAGGTAAGTAGCGTACTTGTGACACCTTTGGTGTTGCAGGTGTCCATGGGCGGTGGTAATCGCTTACCATCAGGTGATCCGTCAGCTCGTCTGCTAGCTATATCATAAAAGAAAAATGCGCCGGCAACGAGTTCCATTTCTTGATGGTGCGGCAGAAATAGGAACTGCCAAATTTTTTAGTCCGTGATGAATTATTTCCACTGTAAAGCGGTGACGGCGTTGTCCGGCGCGTGTAGTTCTGTGACGGAGTAGGGCAGGTGGGATGAGGGAGAAAAGCTGTTCAGAGCATTCACCGTGATAAAGAAAGATGGTAAAAGACGCTAGGCGACCCGATGTCTCTACGTAGTTGAAGAGGTTCGAGGTATTGGTGACCTATTCGTCACCTATAATGCGTACAGTCTGTCGCTGCAAGCTTTTTTTTTTATGCTAGAGGCGGACAAACGAGCAAGCGAGCCTACCTGATGGAAAGTAATCATCGCCGCCCATGAACATCTGCGAAATCAGAGAGATCGCTAATGTGTTGCCGGCCTTTTTTTAAAAAGAGTACGCTCTTCTCTTGAAGATCCCTAAGTCGTAGCCGTCCGGAAATACTCCTGCAGCCAAACCGTTCCACAGAACTGAGGTACGTGGTAGAAAGTTCCGGGAGAAACGCACAGTATTAGACCGCCATCCATCGAGATGATGAGAATGGAATGACAATCGCTTGCGAGTGGTTCGATGTAAGAATTCGGCCGCAGGGAGTAGATCAAACAGTATCTAGTAAGTAGTAGTAGTAGTAGTAAGCTATCGAGAGCATCTATTTTTATACCTAACGAAGCACGCAATGAAGAAGTTTAATTGAATTTCATTGAATTCTGAGGTATCACGGTTTCCCCGCAACTTGCCAATTCTTTTTTCTATTGTTCCACGAGTACGGGAAAAAAACCTAGTTAAGGACGCTGTCGAAGTCTATTTTTACAGAATAGAAGCCAAGACAGACTACAAATTCACAAAAGGTTCAACGTGCTGTAAAATTGTATGATTATTATTTTTCCTTTCTTCCTTCGTAGTGTTCCTGGTCGTGACAATCGATCAACAATATAGAATCAATTAATGAATGATTGAATGAATAAATAAATAAAAATTAATTTACAACTTGATGAAGGATAGATTCGTAGTTTTTTTTTTTAAATGAAATGAAATATGATGAAATGAAATGTAATGAATGTATGTCCCACGGATGTCCCTAAAACTAAAGGGCAAAATTTACAAATCCTTGCCCTTTTCCTAGGTTATCTGGGGTCGGCGCAGTCTTCCTTTTTTATGTTATAGGAGGCAGACAAATAGACGGATACCTTCACCTTATGGTAAGCGATTGCCGCCGCCCATGGACACACATTTGTGCATGGTTATTTAATAAATAGTATAAGTGTTGCCGAGAGATTGTAACCCCGAAATTGTATAAAATAGTTCTGGTTTAGTAGCTAAAAATTAAAATCGATTTTCGTCGCTAGTGTGCCCTACCCGTCACCTTAAGGCAAATAAATAGAAGTTGTGGGTGTATGTGGGCGGAAATAGCTTACCATCAGGTGATCCGTGTGCTCGTCTGCCACGGATAACATTAAAAAACTCAGTTACAAACTTTAGCTCGACCAGGACAGGACGTAACTACATTTTTCATACATCCATTATCGGTTGTGGTTAAAATTTACTCTGAAATGTAATGAATGAATGAAATGATTTCATTCTTAAGTAAATAACGCACTTAAAAATTTCATCTTGTGGTCAGACGGGGCGCGAACCCACATCTTCATCTTAACTGGTGGTAAAATATTTGTAATAATATTTCCACAGGATACTTGGTAGAACAGTCACCCAGATTGTCGAAGATATGGGTTCGAGTCTCGCCTGAACACGAAATGAAACTTATACTTAACACGTAAAATAAAATTAAGGACTTCCACTTCAATTTTTCGTGCGGAACCCTATCTGCAGAATAAACAAGCGTAGTTGACTTTAAAAATCACTTGATTAAATTTAAAATTCAACTTTATTACTAGCAACCTTCGTACGCTTTCTTTAATAACTAAAACGGTTTTTACTGGAGATTTTGTTTGCCTTTGAAGCCTTTGATTAGATTTGTTCTGAGAAAAAGGTTTGTGAATTTAGTTTTCTGTGTTACTTTGTAGACATTTTCTAAATAAGTAATCATGCTAAGTAGTCATGCTTACTCAAATGTCTCTGAGGTGGTGGCGTTATGTGGCGGGTCATTACATTCCCTCTAATATGGTTGAGTGAAATGATAGCTGACACATACGTCATACTTGTGAACAGGTGCCACCTTTGGGGACTGGTCCTCTTCGGTTTACCTCATATTTAGCTTTTAATTTGCTTCATTCTATTTTGTGTTGCATTAGACTGTATGACTTGGTATGAGGATAATAAACCATTGTAAAAAAGTTGGCGATTAAAAAGAGTAACTGGCGAGTTTCTTGCCGGATCTTCTCGACCAGAAACAACTTTCCGAGCCGGTGGTAGAATCGCATTATGTTTATTTATTTCTTTAGTATATTTTATGTATCAACATATATATGTATTAACATGTAAATTATCACATAAGTACTTATAAATAGTTTTAAATCATTCAAATGTATGACGATTTGTAAGTGCTGTGTACAAGCCTAAGCAAATAAAGAATTATTTGATTTTTAAAAAATACGGCCTATAGTATATTTCGACAATGAGACCGATTAGGCCCAGTAACAAACGCTTTAGGCCTAACTAGCGACACCATTCGTTTTTTATTGTTAGCTACCAAACCGGATCCATTATAAACAATTTCGGGGTTACAACCCCTAGGCAAAAACACTCATACTATTTATTAAATAACCATGCACAAATGCTGGGTCCGTTTTTGTAGCGAAAGCGGCCACATTTAGCGTGAATCAAGTTTTCGCGTAAATATGTATTTAATAAATAGTATAAGTGTTTGCTGAGAGATTGTAACCCCGAAATTGTTTAAAATAGATCCGGTTTAGTAGCTAAAAATTGAAATCGTTTAGCGTCGCTAGTGTGCCCTACCCGTCACCTTAAAGCAAATAAATAGAAGTTGTGGGTGTATTTGGGCGGAAATCGCTTACCATCAGGTGATCCGTGTGCTCGTCTGCCACGGATAACATTAAAAACTCAGTTACAAACTTTAGCCCGACCAGGACAGGATGTAACTACATTTTTCATACATCCATTATTGGTTATGGTTAATATTTACTCTGAGTGTACCCAAAATAAGTGACCACTGGTTAGCGAATGAACCACTTGTGGTCAGGAATGACCACCAATGACTGAATTTGCGTTCTATATAAATCATTGTCCCTTGTTTTTGATAACTTAGGAGAAATGCGTTACGCATACTCCCCTATCGCCTTCTTGGCAGCCGTCCACTCGTAGACGGCCGACAGCACTTCCGCCTCCAGCACCCACAGAACATCACCCGCGATATTGTCCCAATATAAGTCATACAACAAACTCATCCAATTATTCCCACGTCCCACCATCAATTTCGTATTGACCTGTCTCCTATTCAAATTTTATGAGTTTTGTATTGAAATGTGGGGTGATTTAATCCTGGTTCCTCACACATCCTTTATAGATTATTGTTTCAACTATTATTATATTTTGATAGACTTTAATTCCTTGCTCAGATAAGTTTTTGTATTTTTTTTCTTTTGTGTTTTATAAATGGACTGATTCCAGACAATAGGGGACCAAACATATATTTATAATACTCCAATATGTAATAATACATTAATTTTATACGATTTTCTTAATAAGTTTCGCGCTGTTGTACCTTATGTATCTATATGAATGTGGGGTTGTGATTGTGAGTGAGTGATGCATGATCAGATGAAAGGTGAACGAATACGGCGAATGATGTATGACAGAGCGTGATGGAACGAGGAGTGAGGGAGAGAAAAGATAGAGAGTATCCCCAAGACGAACACGGTGTAAGACGCTTTAAAAGTGGAGAGGGAATTAAAAAGTCGTTCTGAGTTTTACTGCACTGCTTTCACATATGAATATATCATCATCATCATCATCTATAGCCCATTTAAGTCCTCACTGCTGGGGCACGGGCCTCCCTCAATCACATGAGGGGTAATTGCCATACTCACCACGCTTTGCAGACGGGTTTGATATAAATTCAGAGTTTTCCTTCTCTGGGTGCTGATGATCATGCCAGCAGCTTTACCTTAGTCGCCTTTTACGAAACCTCGGTAAGAGTGAGGGTGGCCTATTCTACTCTGCCGGGGACCACACGGCCCATGAATATGAATATCGTTGTAAGGCAACCTGCAGGTTTCGGAGAGTTTCTCAAACTGAGGATCATAGTGATGAAAATCTACACGTTTCGGACAGTTTTTTAAATTGAGGATCATCGCGAAGAAACCTGCTAGTTTCGGTGAGATTCTCAAGCTGAGTATAGATTATTGAACCATAATTAAGTGGTCTAGTTCCTTTTGAATGCTACTTAATTACCAGACTAATAAACCCTGAATCATGGTCCAGTCGTAACCTACGACTTACGAGAAAGAGGCCCGGATTATTCCTCCTCTTCCTTGGGTCGTTTGTCCTCAGTGCTGATGCTGATGCTGTCTCGATGAGTATTTTTTTCCCGGACTATCTTCCGCCAGCTCACTCTATCCTGGGCCACGTGGATCGCATCACAGACTGTGCTGTTTAATGTTCATCTGATTTGATTGAAAAAGCGCATGGGGCTTCTGACTCTAAGCCTACATCCGATCACCTTTCCCGTCAGAAATAGCTACTCCAGGTTGTCAACTCTCTTTCTGGCTATGTGACCAAAGAACTCAAAGCTCCTGCGTGTGGTGCTGAGTCCCACTGGAATTTTGAGCTCGATTCACATAGATTCATTAGTCCAATGCTCAGACCAATGGATTATTAGCAAGGAGAAAAACTTCACTGAAAATCAGCTGAAATTAAAGCCAAATACGAATTGTCTGTTTATGTATTCATTGTCAATAAATGACCGAACTCCAAGGATTCTCATGCGGGTATTTTTGGCAACCAAAGCCCTGGGGTGTGCTTGCCAAGAGAAGTTTTGTCAATAATATTGCTAATTAGTAGTGTTGTGCCACAAACAAAGTATACAATTCAGTTTTATGTGTACACTCGTTTACCAAAAGGGATTTGCCATAATAGCGGATGGCGTGTGTTGCGCAACGGATTCGCCGGCATTTTTCTGCGTGGCCGCCACAAAAATACAATATCGCGTTCAGACTTATCTCCGTGGCGAATCTGTCGAGCATTCGTTGCGCATCCGTGGCGTGAACGCTCGCAATCCGCCAGTGTCACAACTCCCTTACTAGGTAAACAATCTTAGGTTAGTCTTCTTTTCTCTTGCGCCACTGGCTACATCGGTTTAGTTGTAACCGATGTGGTTTAGCTATATCGCTGGCGCAATGGCTGGTCGGCTGAACAAAATGTTCAAAGGCAAACAAAGGAAGACTTCAAATTGATATATTACGTAAAGTTTCGGGTTTTTCTGTGAATAAAGTCTCAGTTTCGGCCACAAGTCTGAAACTTGGCGGTCGTGTACTCCGTGCTTCTGAAAGCACGTTATGCTGCTAATCCCTCTACGGTTGTGTCACACTGGTGTCCCATTGAAATATGAGGGACTTACTCGTAGGAGAACCTTTCTTGGCCGCATTGACAAATCATTTTAGCGAGTAATTCCCAGTTGGCCTGCTCGAATTGTCGGTGACTTGACTCTCTCTACTCAACTTGATCCTCTAGCACTGCGGCGGGATATAGCTACCCTCAGCATTCTACACCGCATCTACTACGGGGAGTGCTCTAAGGAACTGCTTGATCTACTCCCTGCAGCTTAATTCTTACATAAAACCACACGCAAGCCACTGTCATTCCATCCTCATCATCTCGATGGATGGCGGTCTAATACTGTGCGTTTCTCCCGGATCATTCTACCACGTACCTCAGTTCTGTAAAGCGGTTTGGCTGCAGGAATATTTCCCGACGGCTACGACTTAGGGATCTTCAAGAGAACGAGCGTACTCTTTTTTAAAAAGGCCGGCACCACATTAGCGATCTCTCTGAGTTCGCGGATGTTCATGGGCGTCGTTGATTACTTTCCATCACGCTTGCTCGTTTGTCGCCTCTAGTATAAAAAACCCAGACCAATTGAAACATGGTTATACGTTTCAGAAACTATACGAAACTTGCAGATTTCCTCACGATGTTTTCCTTACAGTCGAGCTAATGGTAGAAATACGCACATAGATATGAAAAATCTAGAGGTGCATGCTCGGATTTGAATCACGACGACGCATGGTAGGTGGTTTCTAATCCACTGAGCTACTATCGCTTTTATTCTCATCTCAACATATTTAGGTACCTATTATCCTTAAAATATTGTAAGAAACCTACCTTTTCATCCAATACAAATAAATTGCCTTTCTCGAGACCTAATGAACCTTCAATGTGAATGCGAAGTCAAAGTTCGAAGTTCAATTTAAACTTCGCGAACTTTCGCTTCTTGCCGAGTTCAAAGTGAAAGCTTTCGATGGGTGAGACATAAGAGATCTGGTTATTTATTACGCACAAATTTTGAGACGGCGGAGATAGGAGTAGACGGGTCACCTGATGGTAAGCGATTGCCGCCGCCCATAGAAATCTGCAACACCTGAGGAATCATTAGTGCGCTCTCCTATTAAAACTTTAAAGCCCTCCCTTTCCCCCGGATTGGGCGTCCGGCACCCTCACTCGCGCATCGTAATACAGCGGCGACGCTGTTTCCGGTTTTCAGTGAGGCTCTGGTATCACTCCAGTCGAGACCTACTGAATAAAGTCGATAACTATCAACTATACTCGAAACTGGAATTCAAGACAAAAATACTACGACAGATACGTCACTGTCAAATCTATCAATGTCACTTATATCATTGTCGTATCAAGTTTTCAGATTTTGCCAACCTTATTGTTATATACGCTTCTTTTTTAGTATAGGCTGACACAAGTCATGATTAAGATTTTCTCAAAAATAGAAACAATTACAAATGTATATTTAATCTCAACTAACATTAACAAACTTTTATTGCGAAGAACTTAAACAAATTGAATTATCCATGAACACCCACGAAAGTGTGGCATATTATTAAGACAGTACGGAAAAGTTAACATCACTAATGTCAGAATATCTGACTACGGAATTTGAGTTGGTCACTTGTATAATAAAGTTTTCCACCACTCCAGTAATGAATTCGTTCAGGTTTGCACATTTTTTAGATTTTAGGCGATACTTAGCGAAATAAATCGTAAAAAAAATTGCAAGTGATATTTTGACAAAGTGGGTAGTCAGCAGTCGGAGTCAGTCAAAGTCTCAGGTCACTCAAAAAAACGGGGGTATTTATCGATTTATCGACCTTCCGATTCTGCCTAACGAAATCGCAAGTTTTAAGACTCTTAGGTCCTAGGAAGTTGTTCACGTGACTCCTCACTCAACACACAATAGCAGTGATAAAACGATGTAATTGAAATATTATTATATTAATATCACTTTGCGGCACCTCACTGCGTGAAACAACAACATGTTAGTTACAATGTAGTACCAAATGTTATTAACATCTGAATTGACACAAGCTCAATACCAGCTTTGCTACCAAACATTTCGGATGATTAGGTATTTATTAAGCATGTACTTATGTAAAAATAAGTAAATAAGTGGAAGTTGTGGATAAGTACATCCACCTCGGACAAAAGTCCAGCTTGGTAAATCTAACTTCCAGAAAGAGGTTGATCGACGAATTCAACTTAGCTGGGTAGCGTTCGGGAAGCTACGCAGCATATTTTCGGCCCATCATCCGCAGTGTCTCAAAATGATGTGTGTTGCCAGTGATGACATACGGAACCGAAACGTGGCCGCTTGCGATGTGCCGATTAGGGAGTCTCAAAGTCACCCAGAGAGCAATGGAGAGGGCTATACTCGGAGTCGCCTTGCGTGATCGTATCAGAAATTATGAGATCCGCAGGAGAACTAAGGTCACTGACAAAGCCCAAAGGATTGCATGTCGATTAATTTCCAAAGAAAAAAATTGCCAATAAATAAATTATGTCAGCGTATGTTTTTAGAAATTAGGCATATACTATTTGTACGATCATTTTATTGCAACATTGTAGTAGCTTTTTTGGCCTTAAATTCCAGTTTCGAGTATAATGACCTTTCAATTAAGTTCACTGAATGAGTAACTGTGTACACAAGTCTTTACAAATAGATAACAAAGTATATTTAAAAAGTTGAGATTTACTTTTAATCTAAATTTTTAAATAGTCTTTGTTCGGTCCACAAATTAAAAAACTGAAATTCTCTCAAGTAAAATATAAGGATATTTTATTATTTTCATTATTCCAGGCAATATATTTCCATTGCTGAACATGTAGGTACATGTCCAGCAGTGACAATAGTGGCAGGAGGTCATTGGGGGAGGCTCTCCAATGCTTTTCACACAGATCGGTCCTGTGCCGCCCGCATCCAAAGGATTCCCGCGACCTTCACCAGATCGTCGGCCCTGCCACGGCTTTGACCTCCTATACGCAGCCTCCACTCGAGGAACTTTCTGCCCCACTGGCCGTCTGATTTCCTCGCAATGTGCGCAGTCCATTAAGTGGCAATCCATTTAAGGCATGCAATTTTTTGAGCTGTCTTTGACTTTTAGATAGATCGATAGATACACTTTATTGCACAAAATTTACAGATCTTAGCCTAAGTTATTATACTAAAACAATGTAGGCGGTCTTATCGCTAATAGCGATGTCTTCCAGACAACCTCAGGGTAGAGGAAAAGTATAGCGAATTAAGAAAAGGGGTAAGGCAGTGCAAGTCAGAAAAAGCGAGGGAAAAAAAAGACATTGTATAAATACGAGTATGGTATATACATACATACATACATTATATTAAATAAATATATACTAGCTATAAATACTAAAACATACTACTACATTACAAAACAAATAAACATACATACTAACAGTTTATTGGATTGATAGATACGTAACCAGGGAAATAGGAGACAATGAAAGACTTTGACTTTTCGATATTTTCAACCTTTAAAATTTGAGGGTTCTCATTTTTTGACTCTTTTTCAACTTTTTCAATACTGTACTCACAATGAGTTTTTTAGTTATTTGGCGGGGGTGGAAGAGGAAAGGGAGGGGGGAGGGCCGCCAAAAAATGAGAACCCTCAAATTTTAAAGGCACACGTAATGTTTTTGTATCTTTTTTCAAAACTGCACCAGTGTTTACGACTGATTGTATTAATTTTGTGGCTCTGCTGATGATGGTAGGTCAACTCCACAACGGTAAGGAGTTAAAGGATAACTCTTTCAATACTGTACTCACAATTACTTTGTTAGTTATTTGGTGTGGGTGGAAGGGGGAAAGGGGGGCGTGGGTGCTGCTAAAAAAATGAGAACCCTCAAATTTTAAAAAAGGTCCTCATTTTTTTGCAAAACAGAAACACTAAAAAGCTTTAAAAAAAGGGATTTCATTAAATACCGAGAAATCTAGAGGTCTATAAGTCCATTATAAGACCGGTTCTTTTGTATGGCTGTGAGTTGTATCTGGCCGTGAGGTCCCCGGCAGAGTAGAATAGGCCACCCTCACTCTTACCGAGGTGTCGTAAAAGGCGACTACGGTAAAGCTGCTAGCATTATCATCAGCACCCAGAGAAGGAAAACTCTGCATTTATATCAAAACCCTCGCCAACCCGTCTGCCAAGCGTGGTGAGTATGGCAATTACCCCTCATGTGATTGAGGGAGGCCCGTGCCCCAGCAGTGGGGGCTTAAATGGGCTGATGATGATGAGTTGTATCTACTTGGGCGGCACAAGCAGGAGTTGCATGTCACGGAGATGAAGATGCTGCGTTTGATGTGTGGAGTTACGCGGAAAGACCACGCACGCGTAGACTTCATGTCCGTGACATAGCAGATAAACTGCTGGAGACTCGCCTACGTAGGTACCGCCGAGTCCCGGCAGAAGGGGTAGACATAAAAAGGTGTGGCTTGACGTCGTAAGGTATGATATGCGTGCCAATAAATTGACCACCGATCAAAATATTTTAAGCTGCATGTCTCTTTTAACACTTGACATTGGCGGAATCATTGCGTCACTGAACATGTGAATGAGTCCACAAAGGAAAAAAAAATTACCACATTGGATGCAAAAGATCGTGCGAAATGGAGGATTAGAAGCAGGAAAGCGGACCCTGGACTCCGGAGCGACAGCTTGGGACGCAACCGGGACAAAACGGTAATGATGATGATGATTGGGAAAATAGCCCAACAGTGTTTGTAATTCATTGTAGTTGTAACATCATCGTCATCGTCATGCCCATGGGGCACGGGCCTCGGCTCAATCACATGAGGGGTAATTGCCATACTCACCACGCTTGGTAGACGGGTTGGCGAGGGTTTTGATATAAATGCAGAGTTTTCCTTCTCTGGGTGCTGATGAGTCATGCCAGCAGCTTTACCTTAGTCGCCTTTTACGACACCTCGGTAAGAGTGAGGGTGGCCTATTCTACTCTGCCGGGGACCACACGGCATGTAAAGTTGTAACATGTTCAAGTTGAACTATAAATCGTAAGTTAGGGTCCGTTTTCGAGTACAAACAACAACAAAACAACCCAAACATTAAAAGGTTTTTGTTCGGGTCATCTGAGTCATTTGCAGGTCTGTAGACCAAACTTTTGTTTGTAAAATATGTCTACTGCTCTGGTTTGAAATGTAGGCGAGTAATTTAGACTTTTTGTCACTTTTACGCTCTAACTTACGAATATACAGCGCGACGTTTTAAATGCTTGCATTAATATCCTCTAACCTATTCCAACTACGGCGACCAATCTCAACGATCAGCCCCGAACACTGGATCTATTATAATAGTGCTCAAGTGGGTGCGCAAACACAAGAGCACGAGCAAAAAGTGTGTTTCCAATTTTTCGAACATAGTTCGGGTTTGTGATCACCAATCCGAATTTGGCAAGCGTGGTGATTAAGCCTAATCCCATCATAGTAGCGATGACTTGATTTCTATGATGGAGGCCTTTGCCCTGCAGTGGGACAGTTATAGGCTGATACAGGTATGGGAAGGCGATTTTTGTTAGATCAGACCCTATGATCCTTGGGGAAAATATTCGTTTTGATTAGTTTTTTTATGTGATAGGTGGTAGGCGAGCAGATGGATCACCTGAAAGTAAGCAATTGCCGCCGCCAATGGACACCCGGGACACTAGTAGAGTCACAAGTGCGCTGCCTACCTTTTAAACCCCCTTTCCCCTGGAATCGACTTCCAGAAACACAGCGCTGCTTGACGCCGGTTTTCTGTGGTATCACTCCGGCCGAGCCTTGCCGAAACGTGGCTCTCCCACTGTCATTATGCCCTCGAGAAGTTTCTGTGGTATTCAAGAAGTCACACAATTTGTTTTTATTCGTACAACAAGATATTTCAGAGTACATAATAATGACGCCCTGTTGGTCTAGTGGTTTAAGTACCGGGCCGTGATCTCGGGGTCCTGGGTTCGATTCCCGGGTCGAGCGAAAAGTATGTTTCGAATTTTTCGAACATAGCTCGGGTTTGTGATCACCAATCCACATTTGGCAAGCGTGGTGATTAAGCCTAATCCCATCATAGTCGCTACTATAAAGGGATGGAGGCCTTTGCCCTGCAGTGGGACAGTTTATAGGCTGATACTTTTACATAATAATATATCAAGTCAGGTTATCTTATGTGCCAAATTTTTCAGATTTATGTGATTTTTTTGATCTATGAGGGATTTTGAGGAGAAAATTGGCTCCAAATGGTTCGTGTTATAAGTACTTATTAGGTGCTCACAATCCTGCTCGGCAGTTTGCCCCCTTGAACTTGGCTATGACACGCTACCGTGTGTCTAGATAACTATGACTTTTTAAAGAGCTCCCATCGAAGAATCTATTTTACCATTAGATAAAAATAAATTGCATAGATATCACATACATTGTCCTGGTACCAAACTAAGGTAATCCCTTGTACTATCAAATTAAGATTTCGAGTAAGAAGCAAACCAAAAGATTAATTTTGAGTATTGAATTAGTATAAGTTCTTTTCGAGATGCTCGAACTTCGAAGTTAAAAAGATATCCGGTTTAGATGCTAACAATTTAAATCAAATGGCGCTTGTGTGCTCTACCCTACCTTAAGGTGATGGGTAAGGCGCACTAGCGACGCCAATCAATTTTAATTTTTAGCTAATAAACCGGAACTATTTAAACAATTTCGGGGTTACAACCTATTGGTAAACTTTTAGACTAATTATTAAATAACCATGCACAAATGTTGGGTCCGTTTTTGTACGGGAAAAAATGATTCACGCCAAAAGTGGCCGCTTTTGGCGTGAATCAATTTTTCGCGTACGCCTTGGACCCAACATTTATGCATGGTTTAATAAATAGTATAAGTGTTTGCCGAGAGGTTGTAACCCCGAAATTGTTTAAAATAGATCCGGTTTAGTAGCTAAAGATTAAAATCGATTGCGGTCGCTAGTGTGCCCTACCCGTCACCTTAAGCGGCAATCGAACCAACCCTTGCGTCTCAACCAGCGCTCAAACCACTGTTCTCAACGGGTCGATTAAACCAAGATTCGTGATTGTAAGCTCAAACTAATTTCCTACAAACCTAAGTCTTGAGCCGGGCCAAGTTCACGTCATCAAACTTCGCTAATAGCCCGCGTAATCCGAACTAAGTCCGGGAGTGAGCTGGAACTATATGAGTTAGTGAACTGTTGGTAACCACCGAATGTAGGTATTGGAGCTTGTGTTGGTAGCTATGAGGTAAGTTTGCATGATATCAATCAAAATTTAGATTTCAGAGTCAATTATATTAAAGATTTTATTATATTTTACGTTCATTTTGTTTTATCACACGTTTGTATCCAATTTTAATCATCATCAGCCCATTTAAGTCCCCACTGCTGGGGCACGGGCCTCCCTCAATCACATAAGGGGTAATTGCCATACTCACCACGCTTGGCGGACGGGTTGGCGAGGGTTTTGATATAAATGCAGAGTTTTCCTTCTCTGGGCGCTGATGATCATGCCAGCAGCTTTACCTTAGTCGCCTTTTACGACACCTCGGTAAGAGTGAGGGTGGCCTATTCTACTCTGCCGGGGACCACACGGCGTTTTAATGCAACTTGACATTTAATCATTATTACTGAGTTATAATCTACTCTTATTTTAACTTAAACAGTTATTTATGTATTACGATGTATGAATGAGCGATATGACCGCCTTATTGTACTGTCTGTTGCTGTTGTATCATGCTTGTATTTTATTTTTGTGCAATAAAGAATATCTATCTACCTATTAGACCGGATGGCGCAATTGGTAGTGACCCTGCCTCTTACGCCAAAGGTCGCGGGTTCGATCCCCACCCTGGACAAACATTCGTGAGATGAACACTTGTGTTTGTTCAGTGTCTGGGTGTAAAATATGTATGTACGAGTATTTAAGTATATATTTGTGTTCCTCTGTTGTCTGATATCTGTAACACAAGTGCTTAAGCTACTTAGTACGGAATCAGGTCAACGTATGAGGTGTTGTGAGAATTATTATTATTAATTATACATAATTATACATATCTATTTAATGTCAAATATTGTTTTGCTATTATTACCAAAAATGAATACATTTTTGTATATGACATGTATGTTGGTTGAAACAAATGATATTTATAAAGAGTACACACTTTCAAAATTCAAAATTTTACTTAAGATATGGCTTGTAGAGAAATGTTTCTACAGTATTCAAGAATTTATGCAGTATAGGTAATAATTGCAAAAATGTAAATATAATAAATAAATAAGATAAACTCATTATGTACTCCGTTACTTATTTATAAAAAATTTAAAGTTTTCTTAGTTTGTGTATACACCTGAAAAGGTAGAACGAAGTGATGCCTGAAATATAATAGTAACAGCCTATGTAACCTTTGTTCTTACATAATAAATACTTACTTACTTACTTTCTTAATTTAAATGGAAAATAAATCGCTAAGTATTGACGTGAATGCTCAAATGTTTCGCCACCTTTACATTAACCCCTAGGCACATTGGATTAGCACAAAGGAAAGTTGCCAATAACAACGGTGTACCTTAATGACAAACTTTGGAGATAATCCGACACAATTCGGCGAACTTAAATCGACTGCTTGAATTTCTGAGCTGATTTTCAGGTGCTGCTGAACTGAGCGTATAAGTAGCAAGTTTATTTTGATTCAGATTTCAGTTTCGTGGTATATACGATGAAGTTTCCGTAAACTAGTTTCTTCGAAAGGGATGGTACGACCCGTACTTACTCACTGCTTATTGCTCGCTTTTAATACTGTTCATGCCAGCAGCTTTACCTTAGTCGCCTTTTACGACACCTCGGTAAGAGTGAGGGTGGCCTATTCTACTCTGCCGGGGACCACACGGCACCCAGAGAAGGAAAACTCTGCATTCATATCAAAACCTTTGCCAACCCGTCTGCCAAGCGTGGTGAGTATGGCAATTACCCCTCATGTAATTGAGGGAGGCCCGTGCCCCAGTAGTGGGGACTTAAATGGGCTGATGATGAATGCTGTTATCTTTTCAAAAGAGAGAGTTTGCCTCGGTGGCGATATGGGTCGCACTTTAAAGCGACGGTTGCGCTTGGGATCCCGGGTTCGATCCCCGGGTCGGGCCAAAATTTCTGGAAGTTGGCGGTCTTTAACCGCCGTGCCTCGGAAAGCACATTAAGCCGTTGGTCCTGCGCCTAGTCCCTCTTCGGTCGTGTCACACTAGTGTCACATCGAAATAAGAGGGTACGGGAATAGAGATTGCACTTGTGTGTGCGCAAATACTTGCGCACTATAATTTGTCCTGCGTCGATGACTGATCGCTGAGATTGGCCGCCATGACCGAAATATTGGTTTGGAGGACATTATTATTATTTTCAAGATCTGCAGTCGAACGTCTTTTCTCCACGGGAAAGGATATACTGCAGCTGAAACAAGCCTCGCTTTGAGAAGCGAACTTCAACATATTAATTAAGGGATATATTCATATTACGCCAGAGATTACAGATGACTAAATTGACAGATATATTGGACGGGTTAGTTAATTAACCCTATCTATTAGTATCGAGATATTACATAAACAGGTCTATGTGGCAATTTGTCTAAATACCTAGTGTATTGTCCACAACGCAAGTAGGTTCTCTTCTACCGTAATAAATAAGTATTTATAATGTATTCGTGGTTTTTTCAATAAGATTTATTTATATTTATTAGGCAAGTAATTCATAAAGATATATTGTATAATCCAAATTTTATCAATAAATTTTATCTCTCACCACGCGTAAAACAGCGTGAATAAATAGTACGTAGTAAGAAAGCCCAAATAAAAAAAAACAGATAAAAGAAAAGAATAAGCTATCACACGCAGTGGGGTGTGTTTTATCATATCATTACAGGCGAATGGAATGCTGAAAAACAGAAAATATATACATTCTGCTTTTCAATAAGTCTGATGGCAAAGTTACGAGATCCAAAATACTTTTGTACGCGAAGTTTTTGTATAGGAATGAACACATTGTATGAAGTTTGTATGAAAATGAAAACATTCTCCAAACATGAGACACTCCGGGAAATGTATGAGAAAGGTAAACTATAACGCAGTATTGGATCTGTTTCATAAATTCTACGGATTTTGTGTAGTGTCACTTATGGCCAAACCCATAGACATAGGATGCCGTCTAATTCTATGGCAAAACCACAGTTACAGAAAAGATAGAAAAAAATTTCACGCCATTTCTTGTTACTATTTTAGGGTAACGTTGGCGAGTTCCGTGAGGGAATGAAATGCGTGTTCTAGATGGGTTGTTTATTCGGCGGATGACGCCGGACTGACTCCACGGTCACATGAACATCGTGTTTATAATAGTAAGTAGTATAAGTAAGTAAGTATAACATCATAGGTAGATACGTAGGTATACATTATAAGTAGGTATACGTTATGAGTAGGTACGCAGTACACTACACTAAGAAATAGCCATTGAGTATGGCTATTTTCTTAGAAGTTGTATTTTACATAACTAACTTTTTTAAATTAATTTGTAAAGTAACTATCGGTGCTACTACTCCATAATTATCTGTGCTTTAATGGACAACGTTTAGGAACGTGTAGTATATTCATTCAGAAAAAAATGTTTTTTAGGTAAAAAGTTAAAAAAAGTATGGATAAAAACGTAAATTCTGCCAAGTAAAAAAAGGGTCATATGTAAGATTTTTTTTACATCTAAAATAAAAAGTGACTTAGCTAAGCGTCTAGTCGAAGTCACGGGAGAGGCAAAAGCAGGCAGCTACCTCGCCCAGCGAATTCCCATCGCGATCCAGCGGGGTAATGTTGCCAGCATTTTGGGGACACTGCCACGGGGACCTACTTTGTTTTAACTTTCCTTTTTATTTACTTTTAGTTTAATTTTATTTCTTAGTTATTGTATTAATTTTTTTGTGTTTCTAAAATAAAATAATATCTGATCTACCTTAAACTGTGTGTGACTTTTTGCTTTTTAAAGTCTGGAAAACAAAACCGGAATTTCATAGTTAAAGACCAAAGACAATCAATTTTTCTAAATTATTACTAAGCGGGATCTACACAATGTGAGAGACGAAAACGTTCAATCAATAATGTTTTGTCATTAGGGATACAAAATATGTTAATATTTTAATATAATTTAACTAAAGATGATTACACAGATCTTAATCTGAATTTTAGTATAGGAGTGTTTATAACTGTCTAAATAAGGGTTTCATATAGAACAATCTACAATCATATAATCAGTTTTTCGTAAAAAGCTACACGAAGTACAGTTCGCTACATTGTTTACTTTCCAACTTACCACTAAAACCACAATTTAACCAGTCAGACCAGTAATTGGCCTAAATCAACTTGCCAACTAACCAACTTGAGGAAACATCTAAATAACAAGGTATGAAAATGTCGACAGTATTAATATCGATAATTTTATAAGTACACTATTAAAAGAAAAAATAAAATTAAGAGAAAAAAGAGTATAATATAAAATAACACAATTATAAGATTACATTTCATTTGTCGCGCAACATCATCATCATAATTACACATAATTTACGAGACTACAATATTAGTTTACGGGTATAAATAAGGCTTTTTCGTAGATTACCGAACCCTAAAAAAGCGCGTAAATCAGTTTCGCTAATTTAGATTTAGAGAATTATAACAAATTTATGTTATAAACTATCAAAAGTGATCTTATAAAAGTGGACTCATTTAGACTGTCTTAGTTCATTGTTGGACTCATTTTATTACACTTAGGTTCATTGTACGTGGGTGGTTAATTTAAAGTGACTAAAACTCAGTTTTAGACGCGATTCATGTCATGAGGATTTTGACCCGCTTGCAGACTAAGCGGCCATGTTTTTCCTACCTTAATTTTTCTTGTAAGTTTTTTTTATGTCCTAGGTGGCAGACGAACAGACGGATCACCTTATGGTGAGCGATTGCCGCCGCCGTCCATGGACACCCGTGACACCAGTGGAGTCACAAGTGCGCTGCCAACCTTTAAACTCCCTTTTCCCCGGATTGGGCTTCCGGTACCCTCACTGACGCAGCCTCATTCAAGCACTCAAGCAGCATTCCAAATTCGAAACAAATTTGACAAATTTAAAGTTTTACTCGTCATAATTCTTTTTTGAAATAAAAAAGAACAGATGAATATCGACGTTTTGCCTGCCTCAACTAACAACACTAACAACCCAATCCTTGTAAACTTAGGCCCGCTATTTTGATACAGATTTCAGCCAAAACTGCTTATCTTATACGGTCGGCTGCACCCCCTTGATGTACCTACCCTCGAATTCGTGAAGCAGAACTATGAGTCCGGACATGTCTTGTAAGTTATAAATGTATTTTGTATTTACATATTTTTGACTTCGACTGTACAGTTGTGCGTCAAAAATATATGTTACAAAAACAAGTATCTTTAAGGCGACGGGTAGCCCTAACTAGCGACACCATTCGTTTTTAATTGTTAGCTACTAAACCAGATCTTTCTTAAACAATTTCGGGGTTACAACCTCTCGGCAATCATTTACACAATTTATTAAATAACCATGCACAAATGTTGGGTTTGTTTTGCACGCGAATAATTGATTACCGCCAAAAGCGGCCACTTTTAGCGTGAATCAATTTGTCGCGTACAAAAACGGACCCAACATTTGTGCATGGTTATTTAATAAATAGCATAAGTGTTTGCTGAGAGGTTGTAACCCCGTAATTGTTGAAAAGAGATCCGGTTTAGCAGCTAAAAATTAAATCAATTGGCGTCGCTTGTGTGTCCTACCCGTCACCTTAAGGCAAATCCGTTTCATCCTAGACTTTATCGTCGCTTTCCATCACCTAGTGATTGTGGTCAAGCGTTAGCCTATTGACAAAAAAATCCTTTTTCCGATTTCAATAGTTACAACGTAAATACCGGATTTTTTTAGTTATGTGATAGGTTGCAGACTAGTAGACGAATCACCTGATGGTAAGGTATTGCTGCCGTCCATAGACACCCACAACACGGTGTCAGCTTTTAAGCATATCTTCCTCCGGATTCAGCCGCCTGTGACCACACTCAACGAAACACGGGCGATGTTTCACGCCGGTATTCTATGAGGCCGTGTTATCACTCCGGTCGAGCAGGCCCATTCATGCCGAAGTATGATCTTTTTTTTTTATTTGAAAGGTGGCAGACAAGCATACGTGTTGTCTGATGATAGCTTTTGCCGCCGCCCATAGACACATGCGACACCAGCCTCTCAGTCCTCTAATGTATAATTTCATTTGATAATTTTACTTTGACGATTATCTAAACGATACTGATTGTAAGCATTGTATATCATACTGTCAGTGTAATCATAATTTGTATAAGAATGAAAATTGTAATTACAATATTGTTTGAAAAGAGTAACTACTGAGTTTCATGCTGATTCTTCTTGGTAGAAATTGACATTCCAAATCAGCAGTAGATTACAATAATATTTGACAATCATAAATGTTCTGTATGAATTTAAATTGAATAATTTATTCTTTTAATTTTTTATCGGCACATGGACAGCAGCTATTTTGGCTACGTTGTTCGCAAAGAATACTCCAAGAAGCGACTCATTGTCCAGGGACAGGTGGAAGGCAAGCACTTGCGCGGGCGCTCACTTACGCGTTGGACAGACCTCATTAGTCTAAATTTCCCGAGACGCTGTAAACCGCAATAAGTGGAGTCACATCGCGTGAGCCTCATCAGCAGACGAAAATGCAACGCCATCAACCACGACCCCTCTGTCAAGTGTGAACGACAAAGAGAAGAAGTGAGAAGGAGTCAGCTGCTTCCACAATCCGGGTGAATGTTCTACCAATTAGACTACTGAACGCGTTACTAAGGCGGCGAAATTTGTAAGTGCTTGATTCGACATGAGCTATTTTTATAGGATGAAATTTTTAAGTGTGTTATTTACTTTTGACGACCCGTTTGGAACAGTGGTAGTGAATGCTATCTCTGGTGCAAGGGTTGCGGGCTCGATCCCCGCACAGTACAAACATTTGTGTGCATGAACATGTCTGTTTGTATTGGTTTGGGTGTTTTCTATATATTATAAATATGTATTTACAAAAGAAAAGTATATGTAAATATTTGTAATCCCACTGTTGATTCACACATCCGTAACACAGGTGCTACCTATCTCGGAGTCAGATCAATGTATATGACGTTGTGAAATATTTATTATTACTTAAGAATAAAGTGCAAATGATTGCTATAAAAATATCAACTATTGATTTAGCATTCTCATCTTAACTGTTGGTCAAATATTTGTAAAAAAAAATCCACTAGATATTGTAAATATACCTATAATATTGATGAGACTAAGAAGTGAAAAGGAGTCAGCAGCTTAATAATGTGGATAAAATACTCCCTAGAACAGTGGACCCTGAGCTAGACGGCCCCAGGACATTGCATGATAGCCCTTTGGTAGCTAGTACGCCACTGGTATCGATCAGCTGAAGTTTAAAAAATTTAGAATTTTCAGTTTTCACAAGCTTAAGCAGTTGGTCTAGTGGTTTAAGTACCGGGCCGTGATCCCGGGGTCTTGGGTTCAATTCCCGGGTCGAGCGAAAAATGTTTGAATTTTTCGAATATAGCTCGGGTTTGTCAAAAATACAAAATCAAAAATGTCTTTATTCAATTTAAGTCCATACAGAACATTTATGAATGTCAAATATTATGTAATCTACCGCTGATTGGGAATGTCAATTTCTACCGAGAAGAATCAGCAAGAAACTCAGTAGTTACTCTTTTCAAATAATATGGTAATTATAATATTCATTCTTATACATGTGATCACCAATCCGGATAAGGCAAGCATGGTGATTAAGCCTAATCTCATCATAGTAGCGATAACTTGATTTCTATGATGGAGGCCTTTGTCCTGCAGTGGGATGTTTATAGGCTAATTCTTTACTTTACAAGCTTAAGTCTCCAATTAATTTGAATCATAAATTTTATGTAGCACTTCAACAGTTCACTTAAATTTGAATAATGGTTTTAAATTATTTCTACCAACTACTTACTCATCCCATACTAATCTTTAGTAGGTACTCATGTTTTCAATGCAAAGGCGTCACCCAAGGTCCAGCCTGAAAACCAGCACTGCAGCTGTTGTTTGTGGCGGTTGCAGCATATGCTGAGGCTGAGCCTTGTTAGCCGCAACTTTTTGTCTCTGTACCTTGTTTTTTCTGTTTTGATCTATGTATAATGTGTTGACAGAGACCCAGAGTCACCGACATAGCCCACCGAATTAGCAAACTGAAGTGGCAGTGGGCTGGTCATATTAGCCGCAGAACTGACAGCCGTTGGAACCGTAAAGTCCTTGAGTGGAGACCGCGACTCGGTAAGCGTAGTGTAGGATGCCCTGCGACAAGATGGGATGATGACATTCGATGGCTGGCTGGTGTGGGCTGGATGAGGGTGGCCGAAAATCGGGAGCAGTGGCGTGCATTAGGGGAGACCTATGTCCAGCAGTGGACGAGTGTGGTTTGCTGATGATGATGATAATGTGTTGGCCGTGTGGTGCCCGGCCGAGTAGAATATGCCACCCTCACTCTTACCGAGGTGTCGTAAAAGGCGACTAAGGTAAAGCTGCTGGCATGATCATCAGCACCCAGAGAAGGAAAACTCTGCATTGATATCAAAACCCTCGCAAACCCGTCTGCCAAGCGTGGTGAGGGAAACCCCTCATGTGATTGAGGGAGGCCCGTGCCCCAGCAGTGGGGACTTAAATGGGCTGACGATGATGACGATAATGTGTTGTGGTCAATAAATTGTTTCTTATCTTATCTAATCATCCCACAGTCAACGCCTATTCCAATGGTAAATCGTTAGACCGCGAATTTAGTCAGAATAAATAAAATATAAGTTTTTCTGTGAGGCCGTGGTATCACTCCGGTCGAGCCGGCCCATTAATGCCGAAGCATGGCTCTCCCACGGTAAAACTGCCAAGTTGGTCGGATCCACCCTTAAATGAATAAACTTAATAATAAAATGCCCGAAATGATCAGCAATTTACTTTTGCGACTGTACAGAATCAGTAACATCGGAAATAAATGTGTTTCCGTCCAGAAGTTTTCCTCTCAGAAGGCAGGATATTTTTACATATCGCGGGAAATTCTTTGATGGGTTTATTCAGTGGTTCGTCATGAATTTTTTCGTCATTTGCGCTCGGATTGGCAGAAAAAAAGGTTGGCGATATGAAAGACCTTTTTTTATTTATTGATGGGTAAAATAATACAGTTTTACTTGTGTATAGTCCCTAGCAATGGTAACTTAAGGTGACGGGTAGGGCACACTAACGACGCCAATTGATTTAAATTGCTAGCAACTAAACCGGATGTTTTTTTAACAATTTCGCAGCTGCAACCTCTCGGAAAACACTCTTTTTTATGTAATAGGTAGGCAGACGAACAGACGGTTCACCTGATGGTAAGCAATTGCCGCCGCCCATGGACACCCGCGACACCAGTGGAGTCACAAGTGCGCTGCCAACCTTTAAACCCCCCCCTACCCCCCGGATTGGACTTCCGGTACCCTCACTCACGCAGCGAAACACAGCACAGTGCTGCTTCACGCCGGTTTTCTGTGAGGCCGTGGTATCACTCCGGTCGTGCCGGCCAATTCACACTTATACTATTTATTTAATACTTAACTTTTGGGTCTGCTTTTGTACTCGAAATTTGAATAACCACTAAAAACGGCCACGAATGGCGATAATCCAAATTTCGAGTGCAAAAACCGTTCAAAAGGTAGTGCACGGTTATTAAATAAAAAGTATAAATGTTTGCTAAGAGAATCCCGTTTCTAAATTGTTTAAAATAGGTCCGGTTTAGTAGCTAAGAATTTAAATCGATTGGTGTCGCTAGTCTACCCGTCGCATTAATGGATAATGAGATGTCATGCTCCTTTCATACTGAAGGTCATAGGTACCAATCCGAGGATTTTCTAATTTGATCGTAACTGTATTTCTACCATTTATCTCGGCGGTGAGGGAATCCTCATCTTAGCGTGTAATTTCCAGTTGCGTCAATACAAGCACGCAACTTAAGATTTGTCAAAATAATCGTCTTATGTGCGTAATAATCGTCTTATATCTACCCTTAGCTCGGTGAGGGACACCTGTAATTTCCAGTTGCGTCCAAAGCTGTCGCTTTGGAGCCTTACGTACATTCGGACCATGATGCAGGATTTGGGAAGTCTCCCGTCGCTCCCTCAATAGGGGGTATAGTACATATTCACCAATATTTTGATAAAATATTTATATTTTGTAAAATCTCGAGCTTAGTCAAATACCTCTTTACAACCTGTGCGGATAAAGAATGGGATCAGAAATGGCGGCGCATCTATTCACTTCTCGCTCGCACACTATTTGCGTCTATACTCGCACACCGAGTGCGAGTATAGACGCAAATAGCGTTATTATTATTTGATAGAAATGGGGTGAGCCCTGCGTCTCATAGCCACTGCGACCAGTAGATGATCTATTGTGGCAGCCCCGTAACCTATTACAGCACCTCATGCAGCTCCAGTTCCAGGATAAACCCGAGAATGGAGCTGATGGGGGAGCTCTTGATCTCGTCAGCCGAGATCATGTGTGCTCCCAGGTGCCGGCTTCTGCAGCGGTGCAGCGCCATGCACTCGCCGAGGACGTGGATAATCGTTTCCTCGTCCTCGCGACAGAACCTGCAGATTTTGGTATCTGTAAGGCAAATAGTGTGCGAGCGAGAAGTGAATAGATGCGCCGCCATTTCTGATCCCATTCTTTATCCGCACACGTTGTACTAGTATTATAATATCTGTGACTATTATATAGTACACAACGTCTTCAAAGTGGCCTAGCGTTGGTGTCGATATTTGGCCCCACTATATTCTCTTTGAACCTACCGCACTACCGCTGTTCCAAACGGGCCGTCAATTGAATTGTAGCCTATGTGCTATTCTGATTCACAAAGGGAACCTTGCGTCAATGAAATATAGGATGAAGTGGGGAGCTGGAGGCAGCTGGAGGTAAATCTAGTTTAAAACGATTTCACTTAACTACTTGAAACTTAACTACGTCTTCTTGAAGTTGTTGCAAATAGGAATAAGAAACATTTTACTAAACCGTAGACCGTGGGAGAGCCACGCTTCGGCGTGATTGGGCCGACTCGACCGCAATGATAACACGACCTCACAGAATACCGGCGTGAAGCAGCACCGCGCTGTTTCGCTGCGTGAGTGAGGGTACCGGAGCGCCAATCTGGAAAGGGGGGATTAAAGGTTGGCAGTGCACTTGTGACTCGCGTCGCGGGTGCTTAACATCAGGTAATCCGTGTGCTCGTCTACCACCTATCACAATTTTTACTAAGCAACACGTTACAAATAAAAAGAAAAAAATCACACACAAAAAACAAAAAATGTAACGAAATACTTACATAGATGTAATTTTAAGAGCCTTATTAAAAATTGCTAGCTAAAATGGTGTTATAAAACAGCTTTCATTCGTTTTTCGATAATTTTGTAATTTATATTTTTTTTGTTTCAAGCGTGAGAACTGATCTATAACGCCGTTATGCTAGGGGCGACAAACGAGCAGGCGAGTCACCTGATGGAAAGCAATCATCACCGCCCATTAAGAGAGTTTTAGCTAGCAAAGGTTTATTGCATTTTGATAAATAAAGCCCTTAGTATAATACGCAAAGTTTATGACTTTGTATAAGCGAAAAGTCTACGAATTGAGTCAATAGATAATAATAAATTTGCCGACTGACTGATGATTTTGACGACCCGTTTGGAACAGTGGTAGTGAACGCTGTCTTTGGTCCAAGGGTTGCGGGTTCGATCCCCGCACAGTACAAACATTTGTGTGCATGAACATATCTGTTTGTATTGGTCTGGGTGTTTTCTATGTATTATAAGTATGTATTTACAAATGAAAAGTATTATATGTATATATTTGTAATCCCACATTACATACATTCGTATATATTAGTGTATGATAATGTGTTTATTTATTTATTTATTATCTAGATATATGTATTTATACTATAAATTGACTTAATCAATATTCAAAATCAAAAGGATTGCACCACCCTCCCCTCTTCTATCTAATGTCCTTTACCTGAAGGTTGTCTGGTAGAGATCGATCCCAGCGATAAGACCGCCTAAATTGTACATTGTATCTCTGTATACCTAGCTTTTAAGTTTTGTATGTTGTGCAATAAAGAGTATCTATCTATCTATCTATCTATCCCACTGTTGATTCTGATATCCGTAGCACAGGTGCTTGAGCTACCTATCTCGGAGTTAGATCAATGTATGTGATGTTGTGAAATATTTATTTATTTATATAAATAATGATGTTGTGAAATATTTATTTATTTATATAAATAATGATGTTGTGAAATATTTATTTATTTATATAAATAATGATGTTGTGAAATATTTATTTATTTATATAAATAAATAAATAAATATTTCACAACATCACATAGATTCATCTGACTCCGAGATACGACACACCTTCGAGTGAAAGACCTGCCGCGGGGTCTCTTCCCCTCCATTTTGCCCACTACACCCAATTTAGCGAGCGACACATTAATAACGTACAGTAAATAACGCACATAGATTTGAAAATCTGGAGATAAAAGAGTCATTTGTGTGATATGGCTCACGCTCCAGTTCTGAGGCTGGTGCAGAGGCTGGCCATCGCTATTCAGCGTGGTAATGCGGCGAGTGTGATGGGAACATTTGGTTTGGGGACTTACGGGGGGGAATAAATTTAATTTAATTTATTTCATTTAGGGTAAGACAAGTAAAGAGAGTTATTAATGTTATGTTACTGCTAGAAATATGTACCTACTAACACCTATGGACTCTGTGACTTGAATACAATATTTTTATTAATAGTATTGCAATTTGTGTGTTATCTGTAATCCTTATTCTTATTCGTAATTCTTACATTTATTTTAAGAAGTCAGCCATTTGCATAATTCCGTTCAAGCCTCGGAAACGACAAATAAAATCGCAATCACTTGCTCTTACGAAACGCTGAGAAAATGGACGCAGCAAAATAATACTATAGCTGTAGCAGATACTGTGAAACCATCAAAACATCGGCGGTTAATGGAGAGCCAAGTTTTAGGGTGATCCCACATGACCATTGAAAAATTGAACGTACTCATTAGAGCGATGGTAGCTCAGTGGACAAGAAAGCGCCTTTTATGCGGGAGTCGTGGTTGCATTCACCTATAGATTTTTCAAATCTATGTGCTTATTTCTTCCAATAACTCGGCGGTCAGACAGGTCAGACGGCAGTCATCATCATTATCATAATTTCAGCCAATAGACGTCCACTGCTGGACATAGGCCTCCCCCAATGATCTCCACACGGATCGGTCCTGCGCCGCCCGCATCCATCCCGTGCGGATGCTCACAAGTGCGCTGCCAACCTTTGAGCCCCCTTTTACCCCGGATTGGGACTCCGGTACCCTCACTCACGCTGCGAAACACAGCACAGTGCTGCTTCAAGCCGGATTTCTGTGAGGCCGTGGTATCACTCCAGTCGAGCCGGCCCATTCATGACGAAGCGCAGCTCTCCCACGTTATCTTTTAACGTTTAAAAAATCCTTCATACTTAAAAAAAGAAAGAAAAGTTTTCATACTTTATTTTGAGTGCAATAAAAGTATATTCATTCATTCATTCATCCTTATAATCATGCCTTTTTTATGTAATAGGTGACAGACAAGCAGACGGATCACCTGATGGTAAGCGGATGCCGCCGCCCATGGGGTGTCCATGCAACACCAGTTGAGTCACAAATGCGCTACCAACCTTTAAACCCCTTTCCCCGAATTTGGGCTCCGATCTTTCAAAAGATTGGATTCTTTCAAACTTGGCCGTTTCACTGTCATACGCTTAGTGCCGCCTGCCCACAATAGCAATTTTAAAGAAGTGTGGGAAATAAACCAGAGATCTAGAAGGTGTTAGGATTTTTATTATAATATAGGCAATAAAATTGTTTTAATATTTTGTTCATTCGTCTCCCTGAATGATTCTTGAAGGTGGCCGTACTACATAATCGTTGAATATTGGTCGTTTTCCTCTAGATGGCGCTAGCACTGGGTAGCCGACTCATGCTATCTCAGCGTTTATAAGTTACTTTATGGTGTGTATGTGTGTGCGTGTAGAAAACTTGTCTTTACAAAGCTTACCACTATACAGGAACCCTTAGTACCTGAAATAATAAAAAATACATATTTATCAGTAGGTACAAAACTGTGCGGGATAAATATCAAAACACAAAATGTGGAAATAATGGAGGAAAAATGTTTTTTTCTGACCTCCAGTAAACCTTATGATTTATGTATGAACAACAGATAACTTTATCTCCATTTTCTTAGACCACAGACAAAGCTTAAAGGTTTTATTGAGGGGCGATGTTAAAAGACTTAGGGGGTTATCTAGGTTTATATGTGACCATTAGAGGGGTGAAAAAGCCTGGATAGAATTTTGCCTTCACATCCAAAAGGATGAAGAAAATACGTTGAGGTCAATCAAACAACTATCTTGATTTGAATGGGATGAGGCCATTTGGCTTGTGGCATTCCTTGGGCTGAACGAAAGATCTGGAGGAAGATTCTGGGACCTACACAAACACTGGATGGAACCTGGAGATGGAGGACGAACTGGGAGCTACAAGACCAGGTGGCCGAGCTTAATATCATCGGCGAAACTAAAGCCCATCGACTTAGCTGGCTCGGCCACCTCGAGAGAATGGGAGAGGATCGTGCCGTAAAAAGAGCGTACCTGGGACTGCCAAAAATTTTAATACAATGTTAATCTAATGTATTTATACTCGCAAAAGTCGATTTCATGTCCAACAATAAAAATATCCATTACAAATGTGTAAGGTGAAGGACCCGGACCCCTTGTTTAAAATGAGTACTAAAATAATAACCTCGAAATGTCAATTCAGTAACCATGACAACTTATCCCTGTGACAGGTCATTCCGTTTTACGCTAAAGTTATTTGTGGGAAAGTACTTAATTTATTTTTTGAATTTAATCTCAAAAATATAAGCAATCCCTATGCATTACCTGGAAACCTTACTTAGGTCAATGTTTCAATTTATTGTTGCTCAAAAACAATTCTTAAATATTTTTAATTCTGTAACAAAATAAAATTCGCAACAAAAATAATAATAATTTGTTTCAAAGGTACCGGCTGTCAAGCCGAGAAATTTTTACTAAATAATAATAATAATTCTCACAACATCTCATACGTTGACCTGATTCCGTACTAAGTAGCTTAAGCACTTGTGTTACAGATATCAGACAACAGAGGAACATAAATATATACTAAAATACATATATTACACCCAGACACTGAACAAACACAAGTGTTCATCGCACGAATGTTTATCCAGGGTGGGGATCGAACCCACGACCTTTGGCGTAAGAGGCAGGGTCACTACCAATTGCGCCATCCGGTCAGTCAGACTATATATTTAAATCTTCTAAATGAGAAATGTAAATGTATGGTAACAAATTATTGTATGCCTAACGATTCATTAGAGCAAATTATTGACAAGATGAGTAAGTGTATATTTAGTAAGGATTCAATAATCATACTAATGATTGGGAATTCCTTAGAAATAAGGAAAAGAGATTTTCTTCAGAGATTCTCAACCCTTTGTGAGCTTCATGTAAAAAAAATATTTTTGTGTGCCTTCCCTTTTTCTAGGTACTACACACCTAGCCAAAATAACAGTATTCATTTATTGAATACATTATTATACAACCTGACCTTTAGTCATAGTGACAAATTTGTGTTTTTTGACACAAATAAATTTATAGATAATAAGTTTTTGTTGACTGGCAAAACTTTTTATTTGCCTGATAAAATTAAAAAAGAAATAGCTACTCTGTTAGCATTTAATATTAATAATTTGATTACCCAAAATAATTTTATTCCAAATGATTTAAATTACAATGTGAGACAATAGAGGAATCCTCTTGCAAACCAATGACAAAAAGAAACTCTAAAAATCTAAACCTTATTCATCAGAATATACAGGGTTTGTCTGGCAAATTACTTGAATTGGAATTATTTTTAAATAAAATGAATGTCCATGTATTATGTATTACGGAACACTGGTTAAGACAGTATGAATTAATTATTAATATTGACAACTATAGCGTCGGTAGTTCGTTCACGAGAAAGTCTGCAATCAGAGGCGGGTCACTAATTTTATTAAATAAATCCATTAAATATAAAGAACGCAAAGATGTCGTTTCACTTTCACTTGAGCGAACTATTGAGCTAGCATGTGCGGAGCTTGAACGACATGTCATTGTTTGTGTGTACAGGCCTCCATCTGGGAATTTTACTTCATTTGAATCCATTATGGAAGAAGTATTAAGAAAAATATGTTCATCTAATAAAAAAGTGGTTGTGTGCGGGGATTTTAACATCAATATTTTAGATAATTCTCAGAACTCAGTGCGGTTTCTGAATCTTTTCAGATCATTCAATTTATATCATCTTTTTAACGAACCCACACGAGTAACCCCCACCACAGCTACTTGCTTAGATAACATATTTTGTAACTGTGATGTATTAGACAAGTCCATAATAAACTTCATAAACTCAGATCATAGTGGACAACTAGTAATGTTTGAATACAGTCATGCACCCTCTTCATGTAGCTTTGTGTGCAGGCCAATAACTGTAAACCGTAAAGAAAAATTTAAAGAAAATATTTCTAGAAAGGTACCTGCATTATCATGTCACGATGGAAATGCTAATCAGCTTTATAATATGCTTTTTAATGTGGTTAAAAAAGAATATAATCAGATTTTCACTAAAAAAACAATTAAATTAGATACTTCTAAAACTAAATTCAGTGACTGGGCCACTACAGGCATCTATAAAAGCAGAAAGAGGCTGTTTGAATTATATGATATCAAAGCCAATTCTGAAAACGCTAATTTAATTGAATATGTCAGAACATACTCAAAATTATTCAAAAAAGTATGTGCAATGGCAAAATCAAATTATTTGAAAGACAAAATAATAAAAGCCCCTAATAAAAGTAAAATCTCTTGGAAGATAATAAATAAAGAGACTTGTAAAAATAAAACAAAAGACAACAAGCTCTCTCTTAAAATTGATGGCAAATCACTTGTTTCTGACTCTGAAGTAGCAGAAACATTTCAGTCTTTCTTTTCTAATATACCAGTCACAACAACCAATCAATTGAATTCCAGTCCACATCTCGCTGCTTCTCTCCTCAGGTCTCATGTTGATAAGTGCAACACGCCTTTTAGATTCAATCATGTTAATTCTAATATAATTTTAAAAACATTCAAAGAATTAAATATGAAACCGACTGAGGATTTATGGGGCATCTCGGTAGATATAATCAAAAATATAATACATTCTATCGCACCCCACTTAGCAATAATATTTAATAAATGTGTTGACGACGGTCAATTTCCCGATATGATGAAATACAGTAAAATAATACCGTTATTCAAGTCGGGTGAGAAAAGTGACCCGTCTAACTTCAGACCTATTTCTATACTGCCTGCTCTCAGCAAAATTTTTGAAAAAGTAATATTCACTCAGTTGTTGTCTCATTTAAACCTGAATAAAATATTGCACAGTAAGCAATTTGGATTCACAAAAGGGAAATCCACTACTGATGCTGGAGTGGCGCTTATCAAACATGTATTTGATGCGTGGGAGAAAAAGCGAGATGCTATTGGAATATTCTGTGATTTGTCTAAAGCATTCGATTGCGTCAATCATGAAACATTGCTAATGAAGTTACAGCATTACGGTGTCATAGACACCTCACTAAGTCTAATCAAATCTTACTTATCAGATAGGATTCAGAAGGTCAATGTCTATGGAACTAACTCTTCTGGCGCCCCTCTAACCATGGGTGTGCCCCAGGGCTCTATATTGGGGCCCTTGCTCTTTTTAATCTATATAAATGACCTTCCTTACTATACCAATGATCTATGTGAGATAGTGTTATTTGCTGACGATACATCCTTGATTTTTGAGGTTGATAGGCAAAAGAAAAATGTTGACGAAGTAAATAACACACTCTCTCAAGTACTACAGTGGTTTACTTATAATAACTTAGTTCTTAATTCAAAGAAAACAAAATGTGTTAAGTTCACAATGCCTAATGTAAGGCAGGTCAAAATGAATATTGTCATGAATAACGAACCTATCGAAGTCATAAACTCCACAGTTTTTCTAGGTATCACTCTGGATACAAAATTGCAATGGAGCCCTCATATTGCGGTCTTGGCAGGAAGACTTAGTTCAGCTGCATATGCAGTTAGAAAGATAAGGAATCTGACTGATATCGGGACAGCGAGACTGGTTTATTTTAGCTATTTTCATAGTCTGATGTCATATGGTCTACTACTGTGGGGATCCGGTGCTGACTTACAAGCCATCTTCATTTTGCAGAAGAGGGCCATCCGTGCCATCTACGGTCTTAGATCACGTGACTCACTCAGAGAAGTATTCAAGGAAATCAATATTTTAACCGTATCATCTCAATACATTTTTGATTGTATTATGTTTGTACGCAAGAACTTGCACCTTTACTCGCAAAAATCAGATTTTCATAGCTTTAACACGCGAAATAAACATAGGCTTGCTGTCCCAAATCTAAGACTTCATAAAATTGGAAGTTCATTTGTAGGATTGAGCATTAGAATGTTTAATAAGTTACCTCAAAATATTATTGATTTACCGGTACATAAGTTTAAGTTGCATGTAAAAAACTGCCTAATGCAGAAAGGCTACTATAAAGTAGAGGATTATTTGAATGATAAGGATTCCTGGACATGTTGATCTCTTCGCCTGTCCTCTAATGTATAATTCATTTCATAATTTTTCATTGACGATTTATCTAAACGATATTGATTATAAGCAATGTATATCATACTGTCACTGTAATCATAATTTGTATAAGAATGAAAGTTGTAATTACCATATTATTTGGAAAGAGTAACTACTGAGTTTCTTGCTGATTCTTCTCGGTAGAAATTGACGTTCCGAATCAGCGGTAGATTACATAATATTTGACATTCATAAATGTTCTTTATTGAATAAAGACATTTTAGATTTTGACTGTATAAACATTGATTTATATTAATTGATGGTTAAACAAACTTACCTTGTGACGTTTGACCATAATTATACGAGGCGTTGCATCCGAAGAGATTTATAACCCGCCCTTTGTGCCCAGCTTTGCGGAGACGCAAAACACCCTAAAAAGACATTGCAAAATTTTACTTAGCTCTAAAGTAATGACGTTTCGTGTTGCGCGCGAACGCCACCTGCGGTTGGAGTTGGTACTAAGGAATTGAGAAGTCAAGTAAACTCTTTTTTCTTCTTTTTACTCTAAACTTGTGCTTGATGCCCGGTACAATGAAGAGTGGACTACATAGTGAATATATAAATCTCTTCGGATGCAACGCCTCGTATAATTATGGTCAAACGTCACAAGGTAAGTTTGTTTAACCATCAATTATACTAACGTCGTTGCATCCTCGAGATTTATATATTCACTATGTAGGATGTTCAGAGCTATTGCAAAATTTATTCAAAATGAAAAATGTTCTACCAATGTAACAGTTTTTATTCTTGAGAAACCACCCACCACCTATTATAATTAATTTATTGACTAATACACAATTAACTTAAGGTTTATGTACAATCATAGATAGCTTCTGCAAAGGCACTCTCATCGCAGTTGGAGGATACGGGACGATTGTAGAAGTTAGCAAAGACTAGGCTGCTCCCAGACCAACCAGCACATTTCTTAATTAGATCGATTGACAGACCTTGGCGATAAACTGCTGAGGTCGATGCGTGCCGCGTGCTATGTGCTGAAAAAACTTCTGTGTTTATTCCGCTTTTTTTTCATTATTTCTTTAATCCACCTACTAATAGTGGAAGGATAAGCGCTGTGAATAGGTTTTCTGGTGGTCAAAAAGAGTCGCTCAGAGTTAGGGGCTGAGCGTAAATGCTGCGTCATCTCCAAGTACGAACAGAGTGTCTTAGCTGGACATATTTGACATTTATTTGGAAAGAAGGGAATGACTAATCGAGGCATACGACGTGTGGGTGCCGATGTTTTAATAAGATCATTAACTATAATTTCAATATTTGTATCGCCTATCCTAATATTCGATACTCTTATGAGTGACAATGTCTGGACTCGTTGTCCTGACGACAATGCAAGAAGAATTGCCAACTTTTTAGTAATAAGGCCAAGCGTCAAACCCTCGTTAGGAAAAAGATTAGATACAAAGTCTAGGACCTTATTTGGGTCCCAAGTAGTTTGATACCTAGGAAAACTGGGTCTAGATCGAAAAACTCCCTTAAGGAATCGAACGACTACGTCGCACTCGCTAAAATCTTTACCAAATAGTAAAGCTAGTGCTGATCGACTGGTGTTTAAGGTGGAATAACTGGCTCCGTTATTGTATTCGTGGGTCAAAAACTCCATTATGAACGGCATGTTATTAAGAAATGGATCCCTATTGTTTGAATTGCAAAAAAGCCACCATTTCTTTAAAGCGACGTTATATTGTTTAAGAGAGTTTTTCGATAAGGATCCTATCATAATCTCTATTGTTTCTGGGAGTAGTGAGTGTCTTGCAAAAGCTGACCTGATAACTGACATGATACCAGGGTAAGTGTCCTCCACCGCGGGTGAGGTTCCCTGGAAGGAGATAGCAGAAGATTACGATTGGGGTGAAAATATATTGGTTCCCGAGCCATAAGAGCTTTGAACAGAGGAAACCAGGCTTGACTTGGCCAGTGAGGCACTACCATTATGCCAGTCGCTTTATCATTAATTATTTTTCGAAGGCATTTTAAAATCAGAGAAAAAGGGGGGAATGAGTAAAAGAAGTACAGACTCCAGTCAATTGTAAACGCGTCTACGTTAAAAGCGGATGGGTCCCTTTTCCACGATATATAACGTTGGCATTTATAATTTAATCGGGAAGCAAAAAGATCAACTTCTGGCCGTTCAAACTCGTGAACAATATCACTGAAAGCTGTAGAAGACAGATTCCACTCCGTGTCAATGTTCGAGCGTCTAGACTCCTCGTCAGCTTCCACGTTATCCCTAGATTTAATGTATGATGCAAAAACATACAGTTGTCTCTCTTCGCACCATTCCCATATACGACGTGCGATGTCATTTAGATGGATGTATTGGATGCCACCCATTCGGTTAATATAGGATATGGCCACTGTATTGTCAATTCTTAATAAAATTTCGCAATTGCGTATGTTACTCGCAAAACATTGTAATCCCAAAAAGGCTGCTTTCAATTCAAGTTGATTAATGTGATTCTGGGATTCAACAGAGTCCCAGAACCCATTCGACCGTTCCCCATTACACATAACACCCCACCCCGTTAAGGATGCGTCTGAAAAGATTTCCAAGGAAAATTGACCATTACGAATCGAATTAGAAAGGTTCATTATATTTTTCTGCCACCAGCTAAAATCGTTTATTAAAGTTTTCTTAATTGGCATTTCAGCATCATAATTGTTGTTAGATTTTTTTAAGGCTAGATACTTTTCTCTTTCTAAAAGTTTCGTGTACATCCATCCATATGCCATAGCTGGACAGGCAGAAGTGAGTACTCCTAAAAACTTTGCAAAGTCTCTTATTATAATATGTTTTCTTTTAGAGACATCCTTAACGAGATCTAATATTTTATTACGTTTTCCCATAGGAAGACCAATTGTCATATTAACCGCATCGAGTTCAAAACCCAAGAACTGACGACATTGACTCGGAACAAGTTGACTTTTTTCGTGATTAATAACGAAACCCAAGTGAGTCAATAATTTAACCGTTTCGTTAACACAATTAAGGCAACCTTCATACGAATTTCCTAAGCAAAGGAAATCATCTAAATAATTTACAATAAAAAATCCTTTATCTCTGAGAAAACTTACTACCGGTTTAAGCAATTTTGTGAATATGTATGGGGCTGACGAGAGACCAAACGGAAGACACTGAAATTCGTAAGTTTGACCTTCAAATTTAAATCTTAAATATTTTTTGGATGAATCATGCATATTTATAAGAAAATATGCGTCCTTAAGATCCACACAAGCCATGAAACAGTCTTTAGACATAAGTTTAGTCGCTGTGCGATAATCCTCCATCTTAAAATGTCGACTATCTACAAATTTATTAAATGATTTGAGATTGAGGATAAACCTGTATTTGCCATCTGTTTTAGGTATGAGAAATATCTTAGATAGAAACTGGCCTGGCTTGTCCTCACAGGGGAGGACTGCTCCCATTTTAAAAAGTTTTTCTAATTCAAAACGTAAATTCAATCTTTCCAAATCGGAAAAATCCGTATTTACAGGCGCAATATTTTGCCAGACTGGTGTACATACGGGAATTTTATATACCTCTAAAATACTAGGGTCGTTAGTAACACATTTCCAATTTTCAAGAAACTTTTTAAGTCTACCTGAATGATTATGTACCTCTATTGGGTCTTGGGTTGGGGCCTGGAGCTCGATCGAGTCTTCGATGATTCTTGGTGACGTTCTGTCGCTGGAACAAACTTCCTCGTTGAGCGGTAAGGTTGACTCCTCGCCCCGCCCCGCCGGTTCCCGCGCTGAGATTGACGGGGAGGGCCTCTCCAGTTTCCCTGCTGACCAGCGGTCCTCTTGGTAGTTGAAGCGTCTAGACTTTGTGTCTTTTTGATCTGTAGACCAGATTTTTCGGCTGACTTGGATGCCTTTATTTTATCGGATAGATTTTCTCCAAAAAGAAGAGCGTCTCTTTGAACGTCCTGTATAATATCTAAGAATTTCTTATCCAGTGTATATGTGATAAGTTTCCTTCGATTGAGGGTATTTTCGAAATGTAGGTCCAGCAAAATTTGATTTGTCTCCGACAATCGTTTAATAACATCCATCCTATCCCAATCCTTGTCAATAAGAGATGATGTTAAATTCGTCAATGCTGAGATGCCAAGACCAAGTTGGCACTGAGCTTTCTCTAGGCGCTTATCTCGATTTTTTGTCGAATCTGTCAATACAGCCGCTATCTCGGGATTTAATTTTGGCGCCTTGACTAGCTGGAAATTATCAGGCACAAGAATTTTTTCCGTCAGTTCCTTCTTCTGCTCCTTATTCAGACCCTCACACAATATACGCCCCCAACGTTTAGAGATTTCCTCCTGAATTTTTGGTCCGAAAACCTCTTGTTTCCCTTTAGAGTTTCCTAACGCGTCAAGTATATCTACAGGAAGGCTAGGAGCGGAGGTGTTCTGCTGGCTAGTTGAAGGCATAGGCTCAACGCCAGATGAGCAGGGAGCAGCAGTTATCGCAGGTTCGGGTAAGAAGTCTCCAGGTGGAGTTTCATTGTGAACTTCAACAACATGCACATTGGATCTAACGTTATACGGGGGATTTGATACGTCAGAATCTAGTTCATATCTATCTGGACTCCCTTCATCGTAATAAGAATGCTCAGGGCTTCTTTCACTACAGTCGTAACCTGTAGACAAATAAACCAAGGTCATGGTCGCATCATGACACAATAAATATTTTATCATTTTTAAGTCTGACCGAGATCGCATCACGGTACTTAACGACTGTAAACAAGACTACGATCGCGTCGTAGTACTTAAATGTGTACGACTATAATCGCGTTATAGTACAAGACACAAAAAAAAATATAATTATAAATAAATTCCATCCGGAATCTATTTGCGGCTCAACTTAGTACGATAAAATTTTAAATATAACATAACAAATGAGTATGTTTTTATGGATGGTTATGTAGGTTTTAACATAAAACCCGTCAATAATTAAAAGAAATAATTATTAAACTTTGAGAAAAAAAAATATCAAAAGAAGGTAGTTGTGATTTTTTCTTTGTTGCTAAAATTGTAATGTAAATCTCTTTATACCATGAGAATTACTATGATTTCGTAAAATAATTATTCATTTTGCGTAAAACTTCTATTAAAATGAAAACATTACGTAGGTTGGTAGGTATTTACTTACTGTTGTCACTGCTATCCGACTCATATCGGCGCAAGCGCTTTTCCAACTTTCGTATCTTTTTCTTGATATAATCTTGAGAACTTTTACGTTTCCGTTTACCCATAGCACTATCACAATTTTAAGTTCGAAATAAACACAATGCACTAAACGTTAGTTACTAATTTCCCTATTTTAAAGTTAAGAGATGCTACGATGCCCGCACAAATCAAGCGAATGACGTTTCGTGTTGCGCGCGAACGCCACCTGCGGTTGGAGTTGGTACTAAGGAATTGAGAAGTCAAGTAAACTCTTTTTTCTTCTTTTTACTCTAAACTTGTGCTTGATGCCCGGTACAATGAAGAGTGGACTACATAGTGAATATATAAATCTCGAGGATGCAACGACGTTAGTATAATTATTCAATAATTGACAAGATGCTAACCACCTACTATTGTACACCTCGTCCTGCAGTTTATTAGTCTGGATTAAGTAACTACTATTCTTTGTGACCTATGAGGGGAACCTAAGTAGTCATGCTCACTCAAATGTCTCTGAGGTGGTGGCGCTATGTGGCGGGTCATTACATTCCCTCTAATATGGTTGAGTGAAATGATGGCTGGCACGTACGTCATACTTGTGAACAGGTGCCACCTTTGGGGACTGGTCTGCTTCGGTTTACCTCATAATATTTATTTTATTATTATTTCCTTTATTTTATTTTGTGTAACAATTAAACTGTATGGCTCGGTATGATGATGACACAACATTGTATGAAAGTTTGGCGATTAAAAAGAGTAACTGGCGAGTTTCTTGCCGGATCTTCTCGACCAGAAACAACTTTCCGAGCCGGTGGTAGAATCGCATTATGTTTATTTATTTCTTTAGTATATTTTATGTATCAACATATATATGTATTAACATGTAAATTATACATAAGTACTTATAAATAGTTTTAAGTCATTCAAATGTATGACGATTTGTAAGTGCTGTGTACAAGCCTATGCAAATAAAGAATTATTTGTTTGTTTGTTTGAAATATATAGTCTTCAAAAAAGAATCTTAAAACAAATTGTTTCCAATAAAATAAGGCGTAAATTCCAAAATAACGATATCGGACTTTTTAAACACTGTAAAATCCCGCCGGTTGAAACCCAAGTAAAAGTCATATTATTAAAACATCTCTTTTTTAACCCCCGACGCACAAACGACGGGGTGTTATAAGTTTGACGTGTCTCTCTCTGTGTGTGTGTGTGTGTGTGTGTGTGTGTGTGTGTGTGTGTGTGTGTGTGTGTGTGTGTGTGTGTGTGTGTGTGTGTGTGTGTGTGTGTGTGTGTCTGTCTATGGCATCGTAGCTCCCGAACAAATGAACCGTTATTGATTTTTTTTATTTTGTTTGAAAGATGAATAAGGAGGGAGTGTTCTTAGCTATGTTGGATAAAATTCAAGATGGCCGCCCTCACAAAGATTTGGATTTTATGTTTTAACACAACTCCCACAATATCATTTAAAAGGGCTTGAGTAGCAGAATATATTAATTGTGAAAATTTGCGAATTTTGGCTGCCAGAAATTGACGAATAACCTATTTGTTGTTCCAACTGCCTCAATATAGGTATCAAATGAAAAAGCTTTAGTTGTGTCGGGGTTTTATAAATTTCCAATTAAATTTTTTTAACAAGCAGTTTAGCCAACCAGTAAACCGCCTCGTGTGTACGCGCGCTGTTAGCAACCGTAGGTTGATAAGCGGTGCGAATAACATGTACGGGGAACGAACGGCGAGTTATCTAATTCCACGTCTGATTAACCAGCTCCTCTGAGCTTGTGCGATATGATTAATGATAAAAAGATCAAACAGAAACTTAAGATGCACTTTCTCGATAATGTTAAATGAGATGCACTTACTAAAATCTTAATAAAATCTTAAAATATGTGGGTATGAATTATGTATTGGTCGTTATGCACTTTGCTTAACTGAGGAGCTCCGGAAAAAAAGCCGATAAAGCCATTTTATGCCATTTTTTTTTCTGTTAGCCCCCAGTACTCTTACATAACATACATCATTCAAGTCGTATCAAATCTCGTTAAAATCGTACTAAATTATTTTTTAAACTTGGACATCTGGACCAAAACCAGACAAATATATTTATTATTTATTATTATTTATTTTTTTAAGTTACAATCATTGCATTTTTAATTTTTGGGACATTTACTGATAAATCTTTTACATATTTTTTTATATATTTTATGTAAATTTACGTTATATTAGTTAAACAATTGACATTCCAACGTAAACCGTTCTTTTCTCTTTCCTATAAAAATACTAAAAGTGTATTTATCGGGTTTTGTTCCGGAGTTCCTCAACTATGACGTCGACTCAGGTTGCGCCATCACAAACCGTAGTGGTTTAAGTGTGTGATTATTTAAGTTAATTTGAAATGTATTTTTATATGATAAATAAATAATAAAAAATATTTGAAATTCATAAAATAATAAAGTAAGGGGTAGCACCACTTCTTTGAAAAGTGTGAATTTGAACTAATTCTTTTCCAGTAATTCACATGGAAATCCCATTTCTCAAACAGGAAATAAAACTTTCAAAGGAAAATCTGAATCGCCGTTCGAATGGCGACTATGCAAACTCAATAAAGGTTATTCGTTTTTTTTTTAGGAAATAGAGTGAATTTATTATAACAAAGTGGGGACTCGGGGGTGACGTTTGATCGATTTTGCCTTTCCTACTGAATATGTAATGTTGGGAATAGAGGTGTCCAAATACAAGACTGAAGCAAGACAGATGTCAGTCTTATGATTTTTAGGGTATAGCAATTTTTTGGCAATTTATTCTTGAGTAAATACTATTTATCGAATAAACGAACGAAAACACAAGAAAATTAAGACAATTACTGAGAAATAAAATAAGCTAACAGTAAATAAAAAGGAACGCCGTGTGGTCCCCGGCAGAGTAGAATAGGCCACCCTCACTCTTACCGAGGTGTCGTAAAAGGCGACTAAGGTAAAGCTGCTGGCATGATCATCAGCACCCAGAGAAGGAAAACTCTGCATTTATATCAAAACCCTCGCCAACCCGTCTGCCAAGCGTGGTGAGTATGGCAATTACCCCTCATTTGATTGAGGGAGGCCCGTGCCCCAGCAGCGGGGACTTAAATGGGCTGACGATGAAATAAAAACCGGCCAAGTGCGAGTCGGGCTCGCGCACAAAGGGTTCCGTAGCAGCAAAGTCCAAAATTACAGTTAAATCAACCTATCTCAAAAACTATAAGAGATACTTTGATCAAACCAAAAATCGTTGAAAGAGTTAATTAGCATGCATCACCTCTATTTTTTTTAGAATTTTATACCCCGTAGTTATAAAAATAGAGGGGGGGGGACATACTTTTTACGACTTTGAGAGCTGATATCTCAAAAACCGTTCACTTTAAGAAAAATGTTTTTTAGAAAACTTTATATCATTTTAAAAGACCTTTCCATTGATACCCCACACGGGTATGTACATCGAAAAAAAAAATTTCATCCCTCAGTTACATGTATGGGGGGCCCCACCCCCAATTCTTTTTTTTACTATTTAGTGTCATATTTTTGTAGCGGTTCATACAACACATATTCCCATCAAATTTCATCACTGTAGTACTTATAGTTTCCGAGTAAATCGGCTGTGACAGACGGACAGACGGACAGACGGACAGACGGACATGACGAAACTATAAGGGTTCCGTTTTTGCCATTTTGGCTACGGAACCCTAAAAAGGTAAGTTAAAACAAAGTAGGGTAAGTGAATAATGCACTTAAAAATTTATCGACTCTCTTCTGGTGGAGCTCGAACCCACTTCTTCTCTTTTGATCTCTTCTCGATCTTTTGCTAACCGGGCAACCACTTATTTATTACAAATCGCGATCTCAATTTATTACCGTACTAAAGCTCATGTCATCCCGTTCCAAACCGCAATATTAAAAAGAGCTAGCATGAATTTTGTTCTGGGATTATCCTTAGTTCGAGATTTGTAATAAAGGGGTTTGTGTTCAAACCCCATAGTTATAATAATTTATTACCTCAGTTTCATAATTTATCTCCTCAATAATCAATTTATGAACCCTTTACATAAATATTTCCGACAATTGCAAATAGATGGCGCTGTGCCTTTTTACATCGCGCTACCATTACGTTTTTCTATTTCTATAAGACCAGTATAATAATTAGCTTTAGTTACTAGAATTGTTAGTAGATGATGTTGTTCACTTTTACATCGCACAAGTATCAGGTTTTTTGTAACCATAAGAGGAGCCATGAATATTTTATATTAATTCTACCTGGGGGTCTAATTTGAAGTTAACTTTGAGACTCAATCAAACGTATTTGACGACGTTTCCTAATTTGAAGTGAACATTGCGTCGGTTGAACTCAACCGAAACTCTTTTGACACATCTCGTCCCAAACCCTAATTTGAAAGTACCAAACCGCTTCCGAAATATTGAATTTGACAACTCGTGTCTCGCGTCCTTATGTCATAATTCACGATAGCTAGATAGGTGTTTTTGTTCGGTTGAATGGATTTATGGTGTATTAAAAAAGGATCTTTATGTCTTTGTATACAAGGTCCAATGTCTGATATACCAATTAAGATTCGTTTTTTCTTAGATTAAATCAAAATAGCGGAGTTTCTTGGTAAAAAATGTAAAAATTGCTATACCTATATAGATGATTATGAATACATTGAGTACTTTTTATGTATGAATCTTAGTAATTTATTTTCGTTTAAACATGGAAGTAAATTTACATTTTTAAGTAGGTATTACTTATTTACCTACTGAGAAATTTTGTAGATTTACCAGTGAGTTTATTACTATAATGTAATGCAATTGTTCAATGATTTATGCACATTTAAGTATAAGTACCTACCAAGTGGTGTAGGCTTCTTATAATAGATAACTACATTCACTAGATATGTAATTAATCTTCACAGATTAATTTTTCTACGACTGCATTGTACCTATTCTTCAAACTGAATCTTATTTAGCAGTTCAAAAGTTTGAAACTTTTGATGGTTTAGTTAGGGATTAATTATATAGGCTTTTGACTCAATTAGGTATTAACCTACCTAACTTTTACTAAAATACTAAGTTAAATACCTTTTGAGTGGGTTTTTACCATTTTCTATTACTAGCCACAATGATTACAAGAGGCAATAATTTTGCCTTTTTTTTTTTTTTTTTTTTTTTTGTTGGCCCGGTGGAAAATGCCGCCTTAAGCACACCCGACCGCTGGGAGACGGCCGGGTAGTGTGGGGCTCTCCCCTGGGGTGCTCCCAGGGGCCTACCCACTAAAAACCACCGGGGCATTTCCTGCTACGTCCGTGTGGGGTGGGCTACGGTAACGGGTAGAAACCAAGTCCGCGGCCCACCCTCGAAGGACGAGAGGCTCGCCAGCACGGCCTCTTCAAAAACGGGCCTCGCCGTAAAACGAGGCCTAGGGCCACTCCCATGGCCCACCATTCCCCCCTCTCCGGAATCGTCCACGTTGCTGGATTGCAACGCAGACGCTCCGGAAGGGACGACTGCAGACCCCTCCCCCAACCCATACCCTGCTGGCTGCAGGGCAGAGAGAGGAGAGAGCACCCACAGACTTTTAAGTTATACCCGAAAACCCTCCCGTTCGAGCATCCCCGCTGGGTTGCGGAGACAATCGAGGAGACGGGAAAAGCGGGGGTGGCGAGTCGTAGCTGCATCCCACTGGCTGCGGGACTCAACACAGACCCACCAACAAAGCCCCCACCATAAAGGCGGGGAGAGCGCTCCCGAGAATCGGGGCGCAACAGACTGTTGGCAGGAATTCCACCACCGTGGAACTCCCCAACATTCGAACGCGCCCGAAGGCGCGACAGTTCAAGGCCCGAGAACAAAAAGGCCCCCATACGGCACCATCACACCAGGAACACCGGCCCACCGCACGCCAAAGCGCCCGACAGTGGGTGCCACCACACCCCAACGCCAACCTACGGCAGAAGGGGGGGCTGGATAAAGAAGGCAGCCTCCGTCCCCGGCCCTATTGTGTTCAGGTCCGTAAAGAGAGGCCGGTCCTCTAAGCCCTCAGCAGACAATGAAAGCCCCCGAGTGGTGTGCGCTGCACGCGATCCACTGCGTCGGGGCTGGTCCGCCGGAAATTCTGTGCATCCTTTGGCCGTCGGGTAGCAATCCACGAATGAATTACTACCCGCCGTTGCCCGGGGAAAACCGTGCCCCACGGTAACCGTTTCTGCCTAATACCAACCGAAGCTGGAATCAGGACAGAACTGATTACCAGCGGGGCCACTCTAGGAGGAAGATACACCTGAGTCCCCAGGCAATAATTTTGCCTAGGTTAACTGTCTACAGGTATTACAAGTATAAGTAGGTAATAAGTTTTCTCTTTCATTAAAAAGTGGGTATACCTACTTACCTGCCACACTTAACTATTTGTTAGGTACTTACATAACTAAGTATTTAAGTACTAACCTACTTATATATTAAAAAATTTTGAATATCCATTGAAAGTCACACATTGCATAAGTTTAACTGGTTTAATACATTTGCTCTACTATAGTTAGTGACCAATTGTTATATAGGTATGAAAAGGTAGCTGTATGTCCCATATACTGCAGAATAAATAAATATTTCACATCTCATACATTGATCTGACTCTAAGATATTTACATAAGTACTTATTACATAGGAAACACACATACATGAGTTGTGATATATTCAGTCCGGAGCCTTCATTGCTGGTAAATAAATAAATATTTCACATCACATACATTGATCCGACTCGACTCCGAGATAGGTAACTGAAGCATCTTTGTTACAGATATCAGAATCAATACAGTGGGATTACAAATATTTACATAAGTACTTAATAGAAAACACCCATACCATTAGTTGTGATGTATTCAGTCCGGAGCCTTCATTGCTGGCAAATAAATAAATAAACATTTCACTACACTCGAGCACCTGTGTTACAGATATCAGAATCAATACAGTGGGATTACAAATATATACATATAATACTTGTTATTGTTAATATGTGTTTTCTATGTATTATAAGTATGTGTTTATAATACATAGAAAACGCCTAGACCTGTACAAATAGTCATGTTCATGCACGCAATGTTTGTACTGTGCAGGGATCGAACCCTGCAACCCTTGGATCTAAGGCATCATACACTCCTATTGTTCCAATGCCGTATTAACACTCACTGCGATTAACATACATTCAAATGTAAAGTGAAAGTTCAAGTGGGCAGGATTTGAGGAAAATGAAAATAAAAACAACATGATAATTGAATCATTTATTAAAATAAGTAATAAAAAATAAAATAAATGTTATCCTATTTTAAGGAGAAACTATGTATACTTTTTACGTTGTATTTCGTGTCTGCGCAATAAAGTCTCATATAAATAACAAGGCCATTATAATTATACACACATATTGTGATACTAGTATTGATTAAAAACCATTAACTATTTACATAATAAATGACTACTGAAGCAAATCGTACTTCTCACAGGTTGTCCTAGACTAGTTTTAGCAAATAAACAACTTCATATAGCAACAAAGCCCGGAAGACTGGAACTGGGTATGTTTTTTCTAGCGGAGTCCTGTGCAACGCTGGTAGACATTCTGCAAGAATAAAGGAGTTTTAGATTGGTATGGTAATAATGTAACAGAAAGAGAAATAATACACAGAAATTATTAGTTCCACAATGTGTAAATTGTAGAAATATGCACATAACTGAGATAAGTTTTTGAAACATGTCACCATTATCCATTTGGTGTGGTTCCTCCGTGGCAAAGGTCGTACGGCAGTCCCTTCATTGTAATTGCCAGACTCGCCAAATCCTCGATCAAGGTTCATGAGTACACTGGGCTCCAAAGTCATGGTTCTGGACCACCAACCAAGAATAACACTGCAAGGATTTGACGACCCATTTGGAATGGTAGTGAACGCTGCCTTTGTTCCAAGGGTTGCGGGTTCGATCCCCGCACAGTAAAAACATTTGTGTGCATGAACATGTCTGTTTGTATTGGTCTGGGTGTTTTCTATGTATTATTAGTATGTACTTATAAAAGAAAAGTATTATATGCATATATTTGTAATCCCACTGTTGATTCTGATATCCATAACACAGGTGCTTGAGCTACCTATCTCGGAGTCAGATCAATGTATGTGATGTTGTGAAATATTTAATTATAAGGATTACACTTTTGTTTACATGTTTCAAACAATTATATTATCTTTATCTTAATGTTTTTTCTTTCAGTAAGGAAATTAGTTATAGCACAGATATTATAGATTCAGTTAAATAACTTTTTGTTAATTGATTACCTCCGGCGAGATGTTCACTTTGTTCAACTCCTTCTCCTCTCACAGTCATTCTAGCTCAGCTTTCTATTACAGTTTGGTCCAATGGAGAACTTTGATGTCTTGTTTACTGAAATATTTAATTACAAATGGTTAAATTATAGAAATGATGTTACAAAGTTGTTCTTTCTAAAGTGTAAATTGGAATAGTCATCATCAGCCCATTTAAGTCCCCATCGCTGGGGCACGGGCCTTCCTCAATCACATGAGGGGTAATTGCCATACTCACCTCGCTTGGCAGACGGGTTGGCGAGGGTTTTGATATAAATGCAGTTTTCCTTGTCTGGGTGCTGATGATCATGCCAGCAGCTATACCTTAGTCGCCTTTTACGACACCTCGGTAAGAGTGAGGATGGCCTATTCTACTCCGTGGCCGAGTGGTCCCCGGCAGAGTAGTTGGAATAGTAATTAATAACAAATAAACTTATTTTGGTAGGATTATGCGACTAACCTAACTTATACTTGATTTTACTTAAGAAAGTAGAGTCTTTAGATAACTATAGAACTTGTACATAAGCATAATACTAATGTACATACGCTTTCAAACAATTTTACAATATTTTAAATATGTATTGATATGATACTCCTTTCTACGAACTGGCCACTATGATTTTGACACAATCGACATTTCGGAGATTAATGCCAAATTGTTTTAGACATGTACTTACAAGCCCTTAAACAGTTAGCTAGAGAGTGCGAATTTAAAGCTGTCGACGCTGACACAAACATGAGTGACAACATAAGGGGCGCCTTCATCGCCGGAATAAACTCGACCAAAACTCGAGAGCGTCTACTTGAGAACTTTACACTCACTCTGGATGAGGCCTACAAGAAAGCGCAATCAATGGAGATGGCTGAGAACAATTCCCGAAACTTCATTTCTCCGGTTGTTAATGCAATCAACCAACAAGCACAGTATACTAATGCGGATAACAATAATGTATATCCTGAAACTATGGCATCGTGTCAAACGACGGCAGCTACGAGGACCAATACGAACAACAGTAAACCTAGACAGACATCAAAATGCTTCTTTTGTGGAGGAGACTGCTTACACAATAGGAGGAACTGTCCAGCCTTCGCGACAAACTGCAAGAAATGCGGTAAGAGGGGACATTTTGCAGCTGTCTGTCGAAGCTCACCTCAAGCTGCTTCTGTTATCTCCCCTCGTGACTGTGCTCACTGCTCTGCATCCCACACGTCGGCTGCTGTGCCGGCATCACTGAAAAAAGCCACGATTCCCGCTTATATCAAAGGTGTTAGAGCAGAAGCGCTCGTAGATACAGGCAGCAGCATAAGCTTCATAAACGAAGACTTTGCGAATTTAGCCAATCTGAAGAAACGACCCTGTCATCAGATAGTATCAATGGTATCTACCTCTTTGACCTCACAGGTCACTGGAACCATATGCCAAACCGTCCAGTTAGGAGAAAACTCATACAGCCACGTCGAACTACTCGCAGTGAAGGACCTCTGCGCCGACATCATCATAGGTCACGACCTCCTCAGCCAGCATTCTACGCTAGAATTTTCCTTCGGTGGATCAAAAGAACCCCTCAAAGTATGCTGCGTCGCGGAAGCTACTGTTCCTGCTGTACAGTTGTTTGCTAACGTCACAACTGACTGCAAGCCTATAGCAATACGATCACGTAGGTACAGCCAAGAAGACCAGGAGTTCATAGCTGGAGAAGTTAAGAAGTTACTTGAACAAGGAATCATCGAGGAGAGTCAGTCGCCCTGGCGTGCACAAGTTTTAATCAGCAAGAATGCTAACCACAAAAAGCGCATGTGTATTGACTACTCTCAAACAATCAACCGGTATACATTCCTAGACGCCTACCCGCTGCCCAACATAGAAGAAATTGTTACAAAGGTAGCTAAATACTCTATCTTCAGCGCGATTGATCTCCAGAGCGCGTACCACCAGATACCTATCCTTGCTCGCGAGCGCCCTTATACTGCCTTTGAAGCTATGGGAAATCTCTACCAGTTTTGTCGGATTCCATTTGGAGTAACTAATGGGGTCTCGAGTTTTCAAAGGACTATAAACTGGGTAATCAGAAAGGAAGCTTTAGATGGAACCTTTGCGTATTTGGACGATATAACCATCTGCGGAAATACGCAACAGGAACACGATCGTAATCTAAACCGATTTCTGCAAGCAGCTAACAAGTACGGCTTGACAATGAATAAACAAAAGAGCAAATTCAACCAGAAATCGCTCAACATTCTTGGATACACTATAGAAAACCATATCATTAAGCCGGACGGTGACAGATTAAACCCTCTTATCAACTTACCTCCCCCGAACGACACAGCATCGTTAAGAAGGACATTAGGGATGTTTGCACATTATTCCAAGTGGATTCCGAATTTTTCGGAGAATATATACGCCTTGGCACACGCTGCTCAATTTCCGCTCGGTGCAGAAGCTTTGAATGCTTTCAACAAACTAAAATCAATAATCGCAAAATCTGCTATTCACGCGATCGATGACAAGATGCCTTTTACTGTTGAGACTGACGCCTCCGAGCATACAATCGCTGCCACGCTCTCGCAAGACTCCAGACCTGTAGCGTTCTATTCCAGAACACTCAACAAAAGCGAACGCAATCATACAGCTGTCGAAAAGGAAGCATATGCGATTGTAGAATCTTTAAAAAAGTGGCGCCATTTTCTTATCGGAAAACCATTCAAGTTGATAACAGACCAAAGGTCTGTAGCGTTCATGTTCGATACGAAACACGCAAGCAAAATCAAAAACGAAAAAATACAGCGATGGCGACTGGAACTAGCGCCTTATACATACGATATAGTATATAGGCCAAGGAAGAGACAATTTCCTAGCAGATACATTATCCAGAGTTTGTGCCAGCATTGACACCTCATTACGACTAGAACGTTTAAATAAACTCCATGAGAATCTGTGCCACCCGGGTATAACTAGAATGCATCACTGGCTTAAAACAAAAAACCTCGCCTATACGGTGGAAGAAATAAGAACGATGACGAATAACTGCAGGATTTGCGCCGAAATTAAACCTAGATTCTTCAGAAACCCAGACCCGCAGCCAGAACTTATCAAGGCCACGTCGGCTTTTGAACGCCTAAGCATAGATTTCAAGGGCCCGCTCCCCACCAATACGAACAATCGTTACATACTAACGATCATCGATGAGTACTCCAGATTCCCCTTTGCTTTTGCTTGCTCCGACATGAGTGCAAGAACTGTCGTAAGGAACCTGAACAATCTTTTTATGCTATTTGGCATGCCAAACTTCATCCATTCAGATCGGGGGACGGCCTTTTTATCCGCAGAAGTAAAAGAATACCTGCACTCACGCGGAATCGCCACCAGCAGGACGACGACGTACAACCCTCAGGGAAACGGACAGGTAGAGAAACTGAATGCCACCCTCTGGAGAGCGATCCGACTCGGCCTGCGCTCGCACAATCTACCAATCGAGCACTGGGAGAAAGTACTTGACAACGCCTTGCACTCTATCAGATCGCTGCTATGCACTGCAACGAACTGCACGCCACATGAACGGATGTTCAAGCACGCTCGCAAATCTCCAAATGGCAGTAGCATCCCAACATGGCTATCAAACGCTGGGCAAGTATTAGTCAAACGCTGTGTTCGAGCAAATAAGTACCAGCCTACGGTCGAAGAAGCTGAGATAATCGAAGTGAACCCCGACTATTCAATCGTAAGATTGAGCGACGGACGAGAGACGTCTGTGTCTAACCGACATTTAGCCCCAATCGACGAAGTAAGAGAGGGGACAGCGCGCGAAGATTCAGGATCTGTAGAGCACGATTATATCACAGAGATCCCTACACTGCGAAACCCTACCGAGGCCCCAGAAATATTGACGCTGCAAAACTCGGAGCCTCTAGAGTCGCCGACAGACCCAGAGTCATGTGAGGCACCAGCGGAAAATCAGCCCAGAGCTTCACTGCGAGCTGCCAGCGATGAGAGCCCATCAGTTACGCGGACTCTCACTCCTCCGCCAGCTGGACCTCAGCAAGACGGGACTTTAAGGAGATCCGGCCGATCTAGAAGACTACCTTATCATTTACAGGACTTCACCCTTTAGCGGCGGAGAATGATATGATACTCCTTTCTACGAACTGGCCACTATGATTTTGACACAATCGACATTTCGGAGATTAATGCCAAATTGTTTTCAGTTCTTGTATGTAGCGATAATTTAGTGAATTAAAGCCTAAATGCAGTACGGCTTTTGTATTATTTCATGTATTGAGATTACATATTTATCGTACGTACATACTTAAGTCAATAATTTATAAGTTTTTTTCTAATGTTTCACACATGGCCACAGATAACTATATGGGCTATGATGTAGAAAAATAGCAAGCTGTCAGATTTTTAAAAATATTTTAACATTTTAATCTTTTTATTATGTAAAATCTTTCTTTCAAACACATTAAACAATAGTCCTTTAATTTAAAAAGTCAAATATCTTTTATTCTTTAAAGATTTTATTGTTAATTATAAATAAAATCAATTCAATTGGTTTTATTTGATGTGGGTCTTTCGGCGACACTATCATCGCGAATATCATTCATTCACGAGAGTCTATGGTCGGATACGTACGAAAGTGTCCCATACTAGGACCAAGTATCAAATGGACTAGACACGCGCGTATCACTGTAAGGGACAGCTATAGGGTACATGATTTGACAAGGTTACCAGATAAATGAATTATTACCCCATGATTTACATGAATTTTCTAAAATAATAAATATTTGACAAGTTATGTATATTGAAGTCTAATCTATAGAGATAGTATGTTCTGCTGATCCGATGGCGCATTTCCTAATTTAAAAAAAATTACATTTGCATAATAATATCACAGTATAACAAAATACTTTTGTTTGTTACTATGATAATATTATGTATTATGCATGGGAGAAACATTTATGTCGTATGATGATGATGACTGGTGTTAAGTCTATGAGTTAAACTTATACGTACAGCCACACATCAAAGTATACAAAACTGTCTTTCTTCAGTCGGTTCTCACCTTAATGTTAACGCGTTCGGTTCAATATTAATCGAAGAATTTTGACAGATTGTAGTAACCTGATGTGTGGTAGTTTGTACTTTGACTGACGGCAAACGCCTTTCATGCCTACTTTACCCTTCCATGTTGCTCTAAGGTTACGGGTTACCCGTCGTAACTAAAAAGCTACTTTGTACGTCAGAATATAATATGAAGTGTTGACAAAGAATTTAGACAATTTTCATATTTTTCCCTGCACTAAATAATCGAATTAAGAATTAAATAAAAGAAATTGAAATAAGTATGAATCAGTTCTATTTATTGACCCTTAAATAAAATCAATTTTGTGTACATATTTCTAATTTTTTGTTCTTTGCTAAACATCGTTTTGGTGGTGTAATGTATTCGTACATTTAAATATTTTTTACAAATGGCTTTTATTAAAAGTGTATAATGGCTGTCTATATCAAACCTCTCAGAAAAATTATGATTATCATTAAACAAATTCAGCCCGATACAATTTTTCAAACATTCCTGTAAGAGATAATTCATCGGATCTCTCCGGTTGATTATTCGGTTTTTTTTATAGACTTTTTCTGCTATAATACAGAGTTGTATAACAGTTTTAGAAGGATAACGTAGTCCACCTTTATCTTTTCTAAATTGGAGAGTTTTTACAATTTTCTCCGAATACAATGACGTTAAGCACTGGTCACATTTAATTTGGTTTTCTAGAGCCTTTATGACAAAACCAGCAATATAAATGATTACATGCTCTGCAAATTCTGTCAGCCTTGTTGGATCTGCTAAGTAATCGTGATCCTGCGACACGACCACTTCTGTTTGCAGGGATTTCTGAAGATCCTTATCGTTTTCTATTAATCTGTTTCTGTCTGTTGTTAGGTTAATGGCGACTTCAGGCGTCGTAGAAGTCAAAATATTTATTTCACTTAAAGGAACACAATTACCCGTCGCGAGATGTTTCAGTTCGCCATGCACTAGTAAGCGTTTAAATGCAGATTTAAATTGAGTTGCGGTAGGGTTATTATTAAACCCACCTTTCGCTCTGATAGAGCTGAAAAAAATTTCCAAATGATCTTGGCTTAATTTATATGTTGACAAAAAATCTAATTGCTTGGTTTTGACATATTCATCATATAAAAACAATAAACTCTTTATAGAAGTCATAAAACCTAAAAAGCCGGTTTTTCTATTAGAATGCAATATATTTGTGGTGCCAATTTTCAGCGATTTTACATATTCAAACATGTGGATAAGAAATTGATTTATATTATCAAAATTACTTGCTTTCAATGGTTTCTTATAACCATATGCATTTAAATTACGCGAGTTCATTATATCAAATAAAGAGTTGAACTTTCTAATGAAAGCGAACAGTGGCTTCACAATTTTTAAATTGTTCAAGGCCTAGATCCTTATTACAAAACTCAAGTGCGTCTGCTACAGATTCACTGAATAACTGCGAAGCTAATTTCACTTTCATTATTTGTTTTTTATAAGTAATGTGAGCACCTCTTAATTTATTTGCGAGATGAAAACCTTCGTTTTCTTGAAGTTCCACTAGGAGTTTTATAAATTCCCACGAAATTGTTTGGCCTTTATCATTAGTTAATATTAATTTATCCCCTAAAGTGTTTCTCACTAATTTAAGCATGTGCGAAGGGTCAGGAAATAAGGCGATCTTATTCCCTTTGTATGAAAATACAGGGTTAATAGTGTTCCCTTCTAGGTCGCATCCCAATAATTTGGCCATTGAAAAATTTGCAGGGCACCCATCGAAAGTGACAGAAGCGACGTGAACTCCACAATCATTTAATAAGTCGATGCACATTTTTAACAATGACGCTTTTTGTTCCGCTGATACGCCATTAGTTAGAAAATAGCCAACAGGTAATTTCCAACTCCCATTTAAAGCAGTCACCATAAAGACTAAAACTTCTTTAGCGACTGGCAATACATCTCCCTCCAGCTGGTCTCCACAATTGATAAACCCAACATAATTTTTTCCATTCCATTCGACCGCTTTCCGGATGGACATTTCGTCAAAACTTAGGCAGCAGACATACTTTTTTTTCGTATTATCAGCTAGCAGTTTAAGGGCTGCAAGTGATTCAGCGGAAAACCCAGGTTCACCTTCTACGGTCTGGTACCACCGTGTGAGTGTGCGAGTATGTGGCAGACACGTATTAAATGTTTTTCTTACAAAATTGTAGGCATGAGGACTGATGAAATGTAAATTTAATGCAAATTTCCTAAGGTCTGGGGAAAATTTACTTTTGTTCGGTTTTAAAAATTGGTTGTTTTCAGGATTTAATGATGTTAACAGATCAGCTGCTTCTTGGTTTATATATCTTTTACTTTGTAATTGCTTAATTATGGCACACAATTCTGCATTTTTTTTTTCAAGGCGGCGGTATTTTGATCTCAGCGCAGCTAACTTCCTCTTACGTGTTTGAGCTAGTACAGTTTGTCGGTTTAATTGTCTGACAAGTTTCTTTTTTCTGGGTGTATTATCAGTCGACGTTTTTTCTTTATTTACAAACTTGAGGTTTTTATTCTGAAATGAAGAAAAGCATCAATAACTGAGGATAGTTGACTAAAGCATTTAATTTTGTAGATGACATAAACAAAACATTTATTTAGCCACTGGACTTTTCATTTCCTAAACACTTACAGAACTTATGTCGAAATCCATAGCTTCGACAGACGTGGAAGGTTTTTCTACCGAAGGTGGTATCTGAAACATAATTAAATATCAGTACAAGAAAAATAAAAACATTAATATGCAAAACTTAAAAGAAGTTCAGTTTACGGAGCTTCCGATTTGTTTCAGTAACACTTACAGCACTTGTGTCAAAATCTATTCCTTCTTTAGATGTCGATGGGTTATTCCCTGATGGTGGTATCTGAAACATAGTTAACTATTAGTATATTGAGAACAATAAAAATATTAATAAGAAAAACATAAAAGAAGTCTGATTTAAACTGAGCTCATGACTTGTTTAGGTAAGTAATACTTACAGAACTTCTGTGGAAATCTATCTCATGTGTAGATGTGGATGTTTCTCCCCCTGATGTTGGTATCTGAAGCATATTTAATTATTAGTTATGTTACTTTCATCTAAAGATATGACCTAAATAATTTAGATAATACACACTACTAAACTACAAAATAACACATTAGGTATGTGTAATTGTAATGCAAAAAAGAAGTTTCCATCAGCTATTTTTAATTCTCGATATTTTTTAACTTTTTGAGTTTCTCTATAAATTATACAATAGATTATACTGTATTTAATTAATAACAGCATAATTTTAGCGCTAATTGAAAAATCGTAATATTGGTAAGGTATCGCAAACAGAGAGATATTTTATACAAACGGGATTGGATTGATTTATCTATACTTAAAATAAAATTATAAATGCCTAATTTTTTTTTTTACAGAAGTATTCATGCTTTTTGGAGAATTTAAGTGAATCGATGTATAGTATAAGAATAAATTACATGAAAAGGTAAGATAGTTACAAGAGCTTTTTTTGTGAAATGCTGCTAAGTAATACTTACAGAACTTGTACTAAAATCCATTACTTCTGTCGTTATTTTTTTTTCAATTGCTGGTATCTGCAACAAATGCAAAATATACATAAGCATTAGATTAAAATATAAAACATTTCAAATCAAGAATTGAAGAATGAAAATAGGTTTGATTTGTTTACCGGATTCATAATATGCCGCGTTGGAATAGAATATGGATTCAGGTAAGTCATATGTTCAGTTTTTCTAAAACAATTTTCTTCAAAATGTTTTGAACATATTCGAGTATATTTGGTTGGTTCCCAATCCTGTCGGCCAGTTGCTTGAATCCATCCATTACGTACTTCCATGTCATTTTTTGGAAAACTAAAACATAATGTCTCATAAATCAGAAAGTCCATTAATTATGGGTAATTTTACCATAAGTAGAGCTGGTATCTCCAAAATCTATATAAACCGGCCAAATTTAAAATAACTACAAAATGGCGGACCGATGTGAACGTCCCGTACGGGCCCCGTGTAATCTCTTAACTACTGAATTTGGTTGGTTATTACAATAGAATAATCTGAACAAAAGTTATCAATTGAAAGAGATTTGGACTGATAAATACGATTAAAGCATGAAAATATTAGTACTATCCACATATTTTTAACAGCCAAACGAAATAATGGTCGAATTATAGTACTTACGTATGAAAGGTTATGTTTTCAGTTTTTCGCTCACTGCGGCTATTACAGCCTATTATACAACAATGCACCATTGTATTAATAATAAAAAACACGTATCACTCAGTTTTAACCACAGTTATCACTCGGAAGTCCTCAATTTAGCCACAATAATTCAAAATATCTTAGGACGCAACTCAATCTGCTGGGCACAATTCACGATTGTGCCCAACAAAAATAAGTGAAACTCAGACAAAGACAAAAAAACATGGTCCTGTCTCTTTCACTCTCAAAGATTTCCGTATATAGTTGTTCCGTTTGCACGGGTATTATTATTTGCGTGTCCAGTCTATTTGATACTTGGTCTAAGGTCCCATACGATGGTATTTCAAATTGCCAAACTAAACTACAATTGATTGACTGTCGGCTCGATCGAACGATCGTACGTGGTAACTTGAAATTAGACCCCCTGGATTGGGCTACATTGTGGTATTATTTACATTCCACAATAGTAGTTGTATCGGTACAAACTTGGGTATCTCCCAAAACAGTATGATAACGTATCGGATGCTGATGAGCTGGGTATTCAAGGTGTTTTTTACATTTTCGCTAATTTATTCAAAATATTTTTAAGCTATGGGCCATGGAAAAAAGTTAAACAGGACCTAAATCAAAAACCATTTCGAGGCATTTGGATTTCATTCCATATTTTAATAATTTGAATACATTATACTGTCCTTGCTATTGTATTAAAAAAGTAAAAAAAGCGATAGCATGCCTATTTACGGTGACATTGACATTTGACGTTTGATGTTGCCAGTAAATTTCCAGGTAGAGATTACAAATTCCCCAGTTTAAAAGGAATTTTGTCCACACGATGCTCTGTATCAGTAGCTTCTAATTTTACGAAAACTTAAATTATAGTAAGTATAACTTTGATTAACCTTTAAATGGTTTTTGGAAAGTTTTTTTTTGTAGTTTAATTTTCATTATTTGGGGTAAAACCGCATGTGGGAACACTTGACGAACTTGTGACGTCACAACCTAAAAATCTTTGACAATTAATTAAAAAATAACTACCGGCTAGAACAGAAAAATATTCAATTTAGTATCTTAAAATACTAAAAGGTATATCATCATCATCATCATCATCAGCCCATTTAAGTCCCTACTGTTGGGGCACGGGCCTCCCTCAATCACTTGAGGGGTAATTGCCATACTCACCACGCTTGGCAGACGGGTTGGCGAGGGTTTCGATATAAATGCAGAGTTTTCCTTCTCTGGGTGCTAATGATCATGCCAGCAGCTTTATCTTAGTCGCCTTTTACGACACCTCGGTAAGAGTGAGGGTGGCCTATTCTGCTCTGCCAGGGACCACACGGCATTCCAAAAGGTATATAGTCAAAAAATATTAAAAAAATACCTTAAAATTATTTTCCATAGCCCATTTAATTGTAGGTGTTTCCAAATAGCTAAAAGCTAAATAAATAAATTAGCGATCCCTCTGATCTCGCGGATGGTCATGGGCGGCGTTAATCACTTTCCAACAGGTGACTCGCGTGCTCTAACATAAAAAATAAAAAAAAGCAATATCAGGTTTGCGAAACCAAGACCGCAAGATCAAGATCAAGGAGACACTAGCAGGAGTGCTTCCACTGCAATAACTATATGTTTTGGCTATATGTATTAAAGGAAATGATGTGGCAGTGGGTAGGGTCCGATCTTTGAAAGGTCAATTTAACTTTGTCCCAACGATGACAATTTACAATTGTAGAAAATTGAATGGGACAGTTTTGGGATTCTGGCGGTAGCAACTAAACACTCCGCGTGGAATGAAAGGTTTAAAATTAGTCAAAGGTTTTAAATTAGTGTCTAGTGGTTTTTAGTGTACAAATTTGGTGTTTATTAATGCAGTGATCCTGATAAGAAGAATCGTTGAATTGTATCAGTTTTAACAATGCTAATGTGTGTCGAGTGAGTCGTCACGGACAACTTGCTTGGACCTAATAGAGTCTTAAAACCCGCGATTGTGTTGAGAGTGCTATAGGCAGAAACCGTATTTCGATGAAACACCGACAATACGACAAAAAATCATTTTCCGAAATGAAAAATACTATTTCTAGATTAAATTCAAAGAAATTTAAGAAAAAAATTAACAGATATTTATGGAGAAAAAAATAAAATAAAAAATCTTCCTGTGACGTCATCACTCGGCTTGACAAATTAATATTAATATATATATAATAAATAGATCAAAAGCAGATCACGTTGGATATAAAAAAAGTTGAATCTCTGATCATAAAACGACAAGACAAAATAATGACAGTGACAGTATGGTGGGTGTCGTGTGCCGTAGTATGGCGCAAAGAGTAGTATTATATACCGGAAAGTATGGCGGGTGGTCGTATGAAAGAAAGAGTATATGTACAAATGTTTATTTACAATCTGACCAAATATTTACACCACACATATATAAGAAAGAAGGAGAACATAAAAGCAGGAAAACGAAGTAAAGATAATAAGAACGGCTAGATTAATTTGTACAATAATTATTCACAGTAAAAATCAGTCTGTTTAAATTCAATGACGTTTTTTGATTGTCAACCGACGGACGAACAGTATGACCAGAGCATGCGCGCGCCGCTGAAACGTCATGCGCGCTGCGTGAAATACACCTTAAACTAAATACATATAAAAGGGTCATATTGTCCGTGCGTTGGTTGATGCACAAAATATATACAAAATAATTTACACATTAATTATATTTACAAAAGCGTGGCGCATCGCCACAACAGTAAGTAACTTAAAGTCACCTAAATTGTTTTTATTGGACATATAGCACTCACATCACAATAAGTTGAGTCTCAGGATTACGTCAAATCCGGCATAATATTTTTTTTGCCATTTGGCAGAGACTACTACTTACTAGACTAGACTCCTCTACTCTTCAAACCTTTTGGCCTAATAACGTGATTTTCAAGGGCCGTGGACGCAGCGGTCACTCGATCGTTGCGCCACTTGATATTTCAATCACAGCTGCTAGATCGAACATTCTGTCAGCCATGGCTTGAAAATTAGCGACTAATTCTTCATATTTTCTTTCATAGAAAGGCCAATCAGGATGACCTCACTCCGTCTGATGGTAAGCGGCTGTGAAATCCAAATATGAGGTTGACAGGCACAAAAGAACTAACAAAGTACCCATTGAGTCTGCCATCCTCACCCTGATGGCCTGCTGAGATGCCGCTTCACGCCCCACCTAAAAGACCCCGTATTGTATGAAGGAGGAAACACATGAGCTGGGAGGGCATTCCATGTCTTGATGGCTCGGGGCAGGAACGAGGAGCCAAACCTCTTGGTGCGCGCCGCCATTGTCTGGATTGTATGCAGATGGCAACGCTGTCCAGCACGTGTTGTTCGGAAGTGGATATATATTTGGATTGTGGGTAAGCCGTGGGAGTTATTTAAGGGAGACGCTTGGGTATGCATGGGCCGGCTTGATCGGAGTGGTGGTGGTAAGTGAGTCACAAGTGCTCTGCCAACCTTTCTATTTCTCTCCCCAGGGCCTTTACGGTTAACAGTTTTCTGTGAGGCCATTGTTAAACCGTCTGACTGGATGGCGCAATTGTTAGTGACCCTGCCTCTTACGCCAAAGGTCGTGGGTTCGATCCCCACCCTGGACAAACATTCGTGCGATGAACACTTGTGTTCCTCTGTTGTCTGATATCTGTAACACAAGTGCTTAAGCTACTTAGTATAGAATCAGGTCAACGTATGAGATGTTGTGAGAATTATTATTATGGTATCACTCCGGTCGAACCGGTCCATTCATGCCGCAGTTTTGATTTCCCACGGTCGAACCACTTATTGGGTGTTTTTATCATTAGGCGACTTTTTTAATTTTCATTTATACTTTATACTAGTATCTATACAATTATTGGACATGGGGAAGTGGGTGTGTCTGTTTGTTTGTTTATAAATTTGTCTTTCCCGGCATAACGGAGAGACAAATTGACAAATTTAAGTGTGACGGGTAGGGCACTTTAGCGACACCAATTGATTTAAATTGTTAGCAACTAAACCGGATATCTTTTTAACAATTTCGGAGCCTGCAGCCTCTCTGAAAACACTTATACTATTTATTTGGACCAAAATTTAAGTATAAGTATTAAACTCATACTTAACTTTTGGGTCTGCTTTTGTACTCGAAATTTGATTTATCGCCAAAAACGGTCACTTATGGCGTTAATCCATGTTTCGATAGCAAAACCAGATCAAAAAGAAGTATTCAATTATTAAATAAATAGTATAAATGTTTGCTTAGAGACTCCCGCTCCGAAATTGTTTCAAATAGATCCGGTTTAGTAGCTAACAATTATTTAAATCGATTAGTGTCGCTAGTTAGGCCTACCTGTCGCCTTACATAAAAGGATAGATAGTGGTATAGGCTATTTAGTGGCAAATAGAATTCCACTCGAGCGAACCTGCCGACGACCGATACCAGAACCGGTAGAAGAAGGAGACCGGTACCTAACAAAAACCTTATCGCTAGAAGTTTAGCCACGGCGTTTCTATAGACATAATCAAGGATAAAGTTCATATTACGCGAGCGTTTGGTACTAATTCGGGCATTGAATATTCTTATTTATAAGTATTGAAGACTTGTTTCCATCTTTTCAGTGGACATTCAATCTTGCGTAACTATCATTTATCAAGACGGGAATTAACACGATATTAATTATTTTATGATACAACATTGTGTACTCACATATTTTGGTCGACGTTTCGGCTACGTTACAGCAGCCGTGTTCACAAGCGGACTCTTGATTGAAAGTCTTATACTTCTTGATCTCAATCGCTTCACGTACTATCCTGGTATGATAATGACGATCGGTGGAGAGGACTTTCGGGTTATGTAGTTCCATCCAATGATTAAATCCCATTTCCAGTAGATGTTCTGCTACTGCCGATTTATTCGCTTGTCGATTTTTAACAGTTGCGATATGTTCCTTAACACGTTCTGCAATTAACCGCTTCTTTTGTCCAATATAAGAATTACCACAGCTACAATCAATCTATTCATCTTGTGGCGAATTAATATCAAAATAATGTGAGGGTGTCCAAAGATTCACACCCCAGCCCCAGCAGACGACGCCGTGCTCCACCAGTCCGCTCGTGACCATGGCTGCTGTAACGTAGCCGAAACATCGAGTAAAGTATGTGAGTACACAATGTTGTATCACATAATAATTAATATCGTGTATGTTTTCGGGTTGCAGCTTTTGAACTCTTTTTTTTATCGCTAGAGATGAAGCCACGGCGTTTCTATACAAATAATCAACGACAACAAAGTTCATATGACGCGAGTGATTGGTACTAGTTCAGGCATTGAATAAGGTTATCGGAGATATTAAATAGATATCTCACAACATCACATACATTAACAGATTCCGAGATAGGTAGCTCAAGCACCTGTGTTACGGATATCAGAACCAAAAGCTGAATTACAAATTATACATTTTGATACTTTACTTTTGTAAATATGTACTCATAATACAAGTTTTCAATTACATATAACCTCACCCAGCTGGTCAATGAGCCGACCAGGATACCTGACATTGACAGCCACACTGCTTACTGTTTGGACCTTCTGCTGACAACCGATCCAGACAGAATCTCGGTCTCAGTTTCTTCCCCTTTGGGCAGTTCTGACCATTGCTTGGTGAAGTCTGTGTCGACATTCTCCCCTCCGATACCAGCTCCAAGGGAACCCGGAGAAGGTGGCGATACAAGTCAGCAGATTGGGATGGGATGCGTCACTTCTTTGCATCCTACCCTTGGCGGCATACCTGCTTTTCTTCTAAGGATCCATCGGCCTGCGCCGAAAAAGTAGCGGAGGTCATTCGTCAGGGTATGGAGTATTTTATTCCATACTCAGACATATCCGCTGCTAGCCCGATCCAGCCGTGGTATAACTCTAACTGTGCAAGAGCCGAAGCGCTGAAACAGGCTGCCTATCTGGATTGGGCTGATGCTCGTGGCCACAAAACTACCGGACCTCCGAGAAAAGAAGAAAGCCTACAACAAAGCCGCCAAGTCCAGCAAGAAAGCACAAAAGAAAGCTCGCTTCGACCATATTGCCCGTGTGGGAGCCAAACTTGCTTCGTACCCATCCGGGAGTAAAGCATTTTGGTCCCTCGCAAAATCGGTTGAGGAGAACTTCTGCCGCCCGACACTTCCGCCACTGCTGAAGCCTGACGGCTCGCTGGCCCACGCGGCGACTGAGAAGGCAAATTTATTTTGCCACTCTTTTTGCCGAAAATTCACGATTGAGCCCTACCAATCAAAAAACCACCCCAGTTACCTTTTTGCTTCTAAAATGCCACCAGTGTGCATCTTTCAAAAAGAGGTACTAAGGGCACTCCGAGGCTTAGACGTGAATAAGGCTAGCGGTCCTGACGGTATATCAGCAGTGGTATTGAAGACCTGTGCTCCCGAGTTGTCTCCCGTTCTTACCCGTTTGTACCGTTTTTCTCTGCAGCATGGAGTGGTCCCGAAGTCCTGGAAGCTTGCTAATGTCCAGCCAGTGCCTAAGAAAGGAAGTCGTGCCGATCCTTCCAACTACCGCCCCATCGCAATCACCTCCATACTTTGTAAAGTTATGGAGCGTGTATTGAACAAGAGAATTCTTAGCTACCTAGAAGACAATGACCTTCTCAACGATCGGCAGTACGGCTTTCGCCAGGGCCGATCTACTGGGGATCTTCTTGTGTACGCTACTCATAACTGGGGTGAGGCATTGGACAGGCACGGTGAGGCTCTTGCAGTCTCGCTGGATATCTCCAAAGCCTTCGATAGGGTCTGGCACGACGGCCTTCTTAGCAAGATTCCAGCTTACGGAATTCCTGCTAATCTTTGCCTATGGATTTCGGACTTTGCTGAGGAACAGGTCGATTCGGGTAGTCGTAGACGGTTGCTCGTCCGATCCGTTGGCGATTGACGCTGGAGTCCCTCAAGGGTCTGTTCTCTCTGCAACCCTTTTTTTGTTGCATATCAACGACCTGCTTATGCCCGGTATCTTTGGGTACGCAGATGATAGCACAGTTGCAGAGAGATACATGTCCGACGCAAGGGCTGGTTCGGCTGAAATCCATGCATGCAGAGAAAGAATGGTTGGACGGGTGAACGCGATCCTGGAAGCAGTCCTCCGATTGGGGGGAAACTAACAGAGTCGTGTTCAACGCTTCCAAAACACAGGCATGTCTCTTCAGCTCTAAGCGGACCGCTTTCACCTTGTCCCCCACTTTTCAAAACGTGTCCTTGCCTGTTGCAGACACTCTAAGTCTACTAGGTATGGACCTAACCTCCAACCTTAACTTCGGTCGCTCTATTGAGACCAAGGCAGCCACTGCTGCTAAAAAACTTGGTATCCTATGCAAGGTTAGGCGATACTTCACGCCGGAACAGGTTCTTAAACTCTATGAAGCTCAAGTTCGGTCGTGCATGGAGTATTGCAGTCACCTATGGGATGGCTCTGCTAAGTATCAGCTGGCTGCACTCGACTCGATTGAGCGTCGAGCCATGAGGTTAGTTGGTGACGCAGAATTAGTGGATGGTAAATCCCAAAGCCTCGCTCACCGACGTAGAGTGGCCCTGTCTATCGGTTTTTTATAGGATGCATTTTGGAGAGTGTTCGAATGAGCTTCACGACCTGATACCACCTTCTCCTTTCTACCACCGGACATTACGGAAGACGACAGGAATCCACCCTTACACTGTGCAAGTTCCATCAGCTCGTACTAAGCGTTTCGCTTCCTCTTTCTTGGTACGAACTGCTAAGGAATGGAACAGCTTGCCGGCTTCTGTGTTCCCAGAGAGCTACAATTTGGGTGTCTTTAAGTCGAGAGTGAATAGGCTTCTTCTGGGTAAGCACGCTACATCTTAGACCTTATTGTCACTTTCCATCAGGTGAAATGAGGTCAAGTGCAAACCCATTTAATATATATAAAAAAAAAAAAAAAAAAAAAAAAATAGAAAACACCCAGACCAATACAAACAGACATGTCCATGCACACAAAATGGATTTACTGTGCAGCGAACCCGAACCGAAGGCAGCGTCCACTACCGCTTTCCAAACGGATCGCCAAATGAGTATATTAACTTTAATAACCATGTGACTATCACAAATAAAGAAATACTTTAAAAACGAAATATTTTATCGAAAAGCAGTAAAATGCACCCGCCGAACGAGGCAACTGTCGTAAACATTGGATATCGCGAGCGAGACCAACGATCGTCTCTGTAATAGTGTACAATCCGCCGTATTACGGCTAGCTGTTATCAATTAGCCGGATTGTCATTATTCAATAAGGCGGCCCACGTTTAGCCGCATTTTACTACTTACAAGTATGGGAAATAAACTAGACATCTAGAAGGTATTGGGAATGTTGTTACATGACAAATATATTTTTTATGATGTTTTATTTATTCGTCTCCCTGACTGAATCTCGAAGGTGGGGTCGTGTTACATAGTCGATGAGTATAGGTCGGTTTCCACTAGATGGCGCTAGCACTGGCTAGCCGACTGATGCCTCCCCCACTCCACCTCAGCCCCCACACCTCCGCATCCCCCTCCGAACCCGAAGAAGTGCGAAGAGAACATACGATACGATACAGATGCCTCAATCTTAGTATATATAAGTTACTCTATGAACTACGCCTCATCGGATAAATCTAAAACACAAACAACAGTTTATATTATTAATAATTATTGTTGAATAACAAGGAAATTGTTGAATAACAATACAAGATGTATCTTGTTATACAACAATTTCCATAAGTTACTGTGTTTGCTTAGATTTAAGCCACGGTTGAAGTTAATTTAATTTGGCTTTATATAACTCAAGGATTGATTTGATTTTAAGATAACGGTTGTAATTGAAATTGAAATTACCAGAGGTCTAAGTAGAGTCTTTTTGAGAATTTTGGTCTTTTACTCGTTTCATACAGAAGAAGAACAAAGTGGATATACACACAATTTTAAAGATAGTCAGTTAAATTTGACTTGATTAGAATGAATAATGATATTTAGGTCTTTAGTAATGTCTAGTTTCCCCTTACTTTATTAGCCGCTAACTCATCATCATCATCATCATCAGCCTATCGCAGTCCACTGCTGGACGTAGGCCTCTCCAATTGTTCGCAACTGTGATCTATCCATGGCTTCTCGCATGCAGCTCTTGCCAGCCATCCTGCGCAGATCGTCCCCCCACCTAGCCAGAGGGCGCCCTACATTACGTTTAGCCGCTAACTGTCAGCTGCCATATCATTAAAAAAGATACCAAATCTATGATCAATATTATGTAATAGACATATAGAACTTATCACCTACATGTGTGCGTGCGATTATGATCCTTAAGGTGGTAAACACTTATTGACCGCAATCAGTATGATTATATTTAAATGCGATAATATGATTAAGCTCTATATTAGTCTATGCCAGACTAATTATCTCTAGGTACTAGTAACCTTTTGAATACATGTTGTGATGTAGCTAATGCTTGCATTTTGAATTTGATAATAATTGAAATAATAAAATTTATAATTTACACCTCGATAATATTGCAAGTCTTGTAAGGCGAAATGAAGCCGAACTCATTACAAATATAAAATCTCTTGTACGGTCAGCATCAAAAGTATCTTAACACTTTAGTACCATGTCAAAGTAACCGTTCTGCCTATTGTAGTCAGTTTCTAAGGGGTGCGTACAAAATGTTACCTCGACATGGTACTAATGTGTTAAGCCACTTTTGATGCTGACCCTACCTACATTCGCTTTAAAATACATTTGAATTGGAATTTAAAAATCTATAAAACTTGGTTAAATAATAAATCTAAATGTTTGAAATTAAGGTCAAGTGACATCTGTCATTTTAATCAAGCTGCATTTCGTCGACCTAATAGGTCGTATATGTTAACATTGGACTCCTGAAGTCCAATTCTCGGGCTGGTATAATTTATCATCATACGATTATGTATCACTAAAACATAGTTTTTTGTATGGATTTCATACGACATCCGCCATGTTTTTTCATATCGAAAATCCCGAGATTTGGGCTCTTGTTCAAAATGAGATACGTCCTATCAGAATTAGCTCGACGATTTTACGGAGTGTCATCATCATCATGTTAGTTTAGCGTTCCGAACATGTTTTGCAGCTCAGCGGAGAAAAGTTTCGGAGATAAAACACCTCCTTGTCTCACACCACGTCGCAGCAGGACAGGCTCAGTTTGGCCATTTTGGATTACTACGGACATATTAGCAGCGTCATACAGACACCTCAACACCTCGATATATCGCCAATCGACTTGGCATCTTTGCAAGGCCTCTAGAACAGACCAGGTCTCGACGGAGTCAAAAGCTTTTTCATAGTCCACAAACGCCATGCACAGGGGCTGGTTATACTCTTTGGTCTTCTGTATAACCTGCCTCACTGTGTTACGGAGTATAGTAATAAGCTATAGTTATTTGAAACATTACATTTGTTATCAAAAATAACATAACATTTGTTATCAAAAATAACATTTTCATCATCATCAGCCCGGTAGTACCCACTGCTGAGAGCCTCCTTTCCTTTACGCCAATGTACCCGGTCTTTAGTCGCTCTGATCCATGTATGACGATAAAATAACATTTTAAATTAAAAAAATATTTTTTTTTCTGGAAAACGTTCTTAAACGTTGTCTATTAAATCACAGTTAATTATGTAGTAGAAGCATTAATAGTTACTTTACAAATTAAATAAAAATTGTATGGAAAAAACAACTTCTAAGAAAATCGTGCAAAACAAAATCCTACCGGAGACCTTGGTATGTCGACGAATTTCGTAAGTGTCACCCGAAGACTGTCGAGAAATTTTTTAGTGCATTATTTACTAAAGAATAAATTGCGAAAAATTTCTATACCCAAAACATTCATTCTAAATAATTCTTCATAGGTAAAGATCTAATATTAAATATTTCATTACTCAGTCGTACAATACATAAGTAGACATGAATTTACATGAACCCAGACAATGGATAAATACGAGTGAACATCATATGAATGTTTGTTTAGGACAAGAATCGAACCTGAACCCTCTCAGTCAATAGCATACGCCCATAATAACGGCCAAATCAAAGTAGAACTTTATATCAATAATGCACTAGTACCTAAGCGTAAAAGCCGTAAAGTCCTTGAGTGGAGACCGAGACTCGGTAAGCGTAGTGTAGGACGCCCTGCGACAAAATGGGATGATGACATTCGAAGGCTGGCTGGTGTGGGCTGGATGAGAGTGGCCGAAAATCGGGAGCAGTGGCGTGCATTAGGGGAGACCTATGTCCAGCAGTGGACGAGTGTGGGTTGCTGATGATGACCTAAGCGACTTAGATTAAACTTTAATCTAAGCTTAGCGATGGTGTCTCAGTGGATAAGAACGCGCCTCCCATATGGGAGGACGGAGGTTGACGACGAGCAGAGGTGCATCATCAATTTTTTTTTAATCTTTGTTTTATATTCCCTTTTATGTTCTTCATGCCCCCGCGTTTATTGTAAATGTGTTTGTTCCATTCTTCTAATTTTGTTTATTTTTCTTTGTATTCTTTTTGTTTTGGTTTTTTTCATGTCTCAATGTAAGTGTGCACGATCGTCGCCCAAGGCTCAGCCTGTAAATCAGCGTTGCAGTGGTTACTGGCTGCTGCAGTAAATGCTGAGGCTGCGCCTTGTTGGCCACAAATCAATGTCATGTCCTATCATTGTCTACTGCTAAATATACTGTGTTTTTATGGCCAGTAAAATTGTCTTTATCTTTTATCTTTATCTTTATTTCTAGCATTAGCTCGGTGATGGAAAACATATTGCCTAAATAATACTAGCTTAAGCAGAGTGCAGCAGATACGAGACCTGGGAGTTATTCTGGACTCCAAACTCCACCTAGACCTCCATGTTAACTCAATAGTTAATAGGGCTTATAGAATGTATGGTTTCGTCACAAGGTCCGCACAAATGTTTCGGAAAGAAAAAACCTACCTCACCTTATATAGGTCCTTAATCCGGTCACAGTTAGAGTACGCGGTCTCAGTTTGGAATCCATACTTCAAAAAATACAACGGTATTATCGAAAGAGTTCAGCGCAAATTTCTAAAAAAAATCAATTATTGTTGCCGCCGCTCGCGTCTGCCCTACGATCATTTACTGGTAAAATACAACCTATTGAATCTTGAGTCTCGGCGTCTTCTTCTCTCGATTATGTTTCTATATAATATACTCAAAGGAAAGATTGACTGTATCGATATTTTTAATCAGATCCAATTCACAGTGCCTAGAAATTATTCTAACAGACGAGTTTGCCGCACGTTCTTCACCGAAAAGTGCAGAACGTGCGCCGGCGAACGGGCCCCTCTTGTTCGTTTGTCAAGTATATTTAACACTCATTTTAATGAACTAGATTTTTCTATGAGCCCTGGTGTTTTCAGGAAACTAGCCATAGATGCTCTTAAAACATAAATTTTCTATCTTTTTTTTTTTTTTCACATAATATTTTTAAACCTTGTTTAGCGACTTTTGAAGGGTAACCTAACACTTGTTGTTTATAATTAACTTGTGGATAACGTTGTTGGTTATGCATTTAATTATCATGTAATTCTAATGTATCTTGTCCTAAGCTTTTAATGTATAACTGTTTGTTGTCTCTTATAAAATAAAATAAAAATAAAAAATAAAAACATAGTGGGGGAAAATGAAACGTTTTGGATAGTTTCTGGATCATGTATCCATGGTTCAGTTTGTTTAGTGCCTCTGTTAAAAAGTTGCGAAGGTAAGACGCTGCATTGTGATTACCAGACTCACCAAATCAAACTCTTCCAACCGGATTTCCCAAACCGCATTCAAAAGGGAGTGACTAGAATCGTCGACTACTAAGATATTCTACCGCTCATACTATGGGGAAGGCCTCGGGATTGTTCTGACTGATTCCTGCTGCTCCATTCCGCCATCTTTCCACTCGACAGCTACACGCCCACCATTTTCACGGATGGCAGTCTTCAACTTTACGTTTCTCAGGAAACTTTCTACCTCGTACGACAAAACTGTAGAATAAACTATCACCTGTGGTTTTCCGGACCGATACGACCTGCAAACCTACAAATGCGTACTCCTTTATAAAAAGGCCGGTAGCGTACTTGTGAATCTTTTGACGTGACAGGTGCCCAGGGTGGCTTTAATCGCTTAACATCAGGTGATAGGTCTGCTTGTCTGCCCCCCCCCCCCCCCCCCCCCCGCCCCTTATAATATAATAAAAAAGAAATACAGTTTTTAAATTAGTTTCTAGTGGTCTTTAGCTATCGTGTGTCGAGTGAGTTGTCACGGACCAGTTGCTTGGACCTAATAGAGTCTTAAACCCGCGATTGTGTTTAGAGTGGTATCGGCTGAATCCGAAGGTCGATGAAATGCAAAACGCATGGATTTTATTGAGTAACTGTGACTTTGACTGACTTCAACTGTTGACTACCCACTTATTCTCCATAAGTTACTTGACATTGGCAAGATATCTTCGGGTAGAGCCATAATATAAAATAAATAACAATCATTCACAACTGTGTGTGCAAACAAAGTGTACTCTCTATTTCCCTGAGTAAAAAGTATTCGAGCACTTATCAATACCATTAATATAACGAGGGTGATATAGTATTAACGTACCGGCACCTCCAGCACTTGTGAAGATTGAAAGTAACGTAAATTCCTTACTTATTTTAAGTTGAAATTCGTTACCTGAAAGGTATACAATATTATGGTTGCGCAGACGTGCAGCGGTGCACTCGTTAATTACTTTGCTATTTTTCACTGTGCACCCACCGTGCGCGCTCAATTTCCGGATAAAACTCTCAATGCCGCGAGTGATCTGTGTGCCGCGGCGGCGGCCTTCTACAAGTAACCTCTCTAAGCCCTAATACATTTTCTTCTAAATTACGGACATTAAACCGACAGCCAGCAACGAAGGAGTTCACCATCGTTACAGTATCTATAGATAATACACTAAAAGTGAAACACTTGCGCGATGTAATCGTAGACTAGCGCCATCTATGAAATCAAGTTGTAACTAATCTCCTGAAACAAAGTGCGGGCAGGTCACTAGTTTCTAAAAGGTATTCCTAAGCTTTAATAGAATAGGAAGACAGGTAGCGACCTTTCCCGACCCGAAGTATTTAAACAGTTGGGTATTTATTAAAACAAGATTAAATTAAATTAGGGGCCCGTCCTGTGTAAACATTGGAGAAGCCGCTTGTTACAAGGGCTCACTGTTAGGCTGTGAGGGTTCGACAATAATGGATATTTCTTGTTGTCTTTAAGACACAATTAATGGAATGTCCAAATGTTTCGGCTAAGTAGGCCAATCTCAACAAGCAGCTACGAAAGCAAAACATATGCCCCCTTATTACAAATCGCGATCTTAAGTTAGTGCCGTACTAAAACTCATGTCATTCCGTTCTAACACGCAATGTTGAAAGAAGCTATCACGCGTTTTGGTCCGGGACCATCGTTAGTTCACGATTGGCAAAAAGGGGCTTAAGGTCTTACTCATAAAATAAAATGTTTGTTGAGCCTTTGGTAGATAAAATGTTGTAATAAAGCAGTTTTCATTCTTTTTTCGAAAATTTTGTATGTTTTCTTTTTATTTCAAACGTCAAAACTGCTCTATAGCACCGTTTTTGACGTTTGACCGTTTGACGACCCGATTGGAACAGTGGTAGTGAACGCTGCCTCTGATACAAGGGTTGCGGGTTCGATCCCCGCACAGTACAAACATTTGTGTGCATGAACATGTTTGTTTGTATTGGTCTGGGTGTTTGCTATGTATTATAAGTATGTATTTACAAAAGAAAAGTATTATATGTATATATTTGTAATTCCACTGTTGATTCTGATATCCGTAACACAGGTGCTTGAGCTACCTATCTACGAGTCAGATCAATGTATGTGATGTTGTGAAATATTTATTTATTTATTTTTGGTAAAAAAAAGTTTAAGGAACCTTTATGAATGAACGTTACTACGTTTCATACATGTATTATACATTTATTCACGAACATTTATGAATAAATTAAAGTGTAAATTTTTTTTTCAGGAATGCTCTATTCAAAGATAATTTATCTATGTCAAGTGAACTTATTGAAAATGAGAGTTTTTTTTTTAATATTACAATAGCCAGACATTTGGCCACAATCTCACCTGATGGTAAGTGATGACGTGGCCGAGGATGAATCATGTCTGTCTAGTAACAGCCTATTCACTCTTTTCTTGAATATGTCCAGATCATATCGTTCAGGGAGCACATCTTCCGGCAAAGTGTTCTATTCCTTAGCCGTACGCAGCATGAATGTATTTTTGAAACGTTTGTCAATAGTTGAAGTCAGTTAAAGTCACAGTCACTCAATAAAACATCGGTATTTTACGTTTTATCGACCATCAGATTCCGCCAATACCAATCTCTCAAAACGCAATCGCAGGGACTCTACATATTAGGTATAAAGTTGTCATGTGAAAACACAAAATAGCAGTGCGGATGGGTACTGCTATTTTGCGAAATCAGAGAGATCGCTAATGTGTTGCCGGCCTTTTATAAAAATAGTATGCTCTTCTCTTGAAGGTCCGTAGCCGTCCGGAAATACTCCTGCAGCCAAACCGTTCCACAGAATTGAGGTACGTGGTAGAAAGTTCTGGGAGAAACGCACAGTATTAGACCGCCATCCATCGAGCTGATGAGGATGGAATGACAATCGCTTGCGAGTACAAATAAACACCTTTCTAGGTACAAAAAAATCACTAAATGCTAATTTAAAACCTTTGGGTTGCTTCAGCCGACACGATGGGTTAAGTGGACCAGTGGAATCGATTTTTTATAATTTGATCCATTAACCATACAATGACCCACTTTCGCATAGTAGATGCTAAAAGGAGTAATCACTTTGCAGCGCCATATTCAATTCCCTTCATAAAGCTTTTCATGCTCTGGGAATGCGTATTCAACCAACTGAACGGTGACAAATGTATTAATTTATTCATACGACAGTACACACGGTGTCACGATGAGTTACCCTTGTTGAAGTTGGGACTTTCCTCATGACTGTGATACTAGTGCTAATGGACAACACGATAAAAAAACATTTTCCGAAATGAAAAATACTATTTCTAGATTAGACTCATATAAATAAAAAATAAACCTGACGTCATAACTCGGCATGACAAATTAATAACCCCTTTCATCATCATCATCATCATTTCAGCCAATAGACGTCCACTGCTGGACATAGGCCTCCCCCAATGTTCTCCACACAGATCGGTCCTGTGCCGCCCGCATCCAATGGATTCCCGCGATCTTCACCAGATCGTCGGTCCACCTTGTGGTGGGCCTGCCACGGCTGCGACTTCCTGTGCGTGGCCTCCACTCCAGGACCTTTCTGCCCCAACGGCCGTCTGTTCTCCTCGCTATGTGCCCTGCCCATTGCCACTTGAGGCATGCAATCCTTTGGGCTATGTCTGTAACCTTAGTTCTCCTGCGGATCTCATCATTTCTGATACGATCACGCAGGGAGACTCCGAGCATAGCTCTCTCCATTGCTCTCTGGGTGACTTTGAGCCTTCTTAATCGGCACATTGTAAGCGGCCACGTTTCGGTTCCGTATGTCATCACTGGCAACACACACGCATTGAAGACTTTCGTCTTGAGACACTGCGGTAGGTGGGCCGAAAATATGCTGCGTAGCTTCCCGAACGCTGCCCAGCCGAGTTGGATTCGTCGATCGACCTCTTTCTGGAAGTTGGACTTACCAAGCTGGACTTTTTGTCCGAGGTAGATGTACTCGTCTACAACTTCCAGTGTAGAGCTTCCAACCTTCACAAGAGTGGGTACGACATGAGAATTCGACATGATTTTCGTCTTGTCCATGTTCATTTTCAGACCCACTTGTTGGGAGACTCTACTGAGGTCGTCAAGCATTGTGCCTAGGTCTTCCAAGGTCTCAGCCATGACTACGATATCATCAGCGAATCGAAGGTGCGTCATGTACTCACCATTTATATTGATGCCAAGTTCATCCCAGTCCAGAAGTTTAAACACGTCCTCCAACAGAGTGGTGAACAGTTTCGGCGATATAACATCACCCTGTCTCACACCTCGCCGGAGAGGAATGGGTTTTGATTCCTGGTCCTGAAGACGGACTGACATTGTGGCGTTTCCGTACAATGACTGCAACACTTGTATGTATCGGTAGTCTATTCGGCACCTTTGGAGAGACTGTAGCACGGCCCAGGTCTCGACAGAGTCGAAGGCTTTCTCATAGTCCACAAACGCTAAGCATAATGGCAGGTTATACTCTTCGGTCTTCTGTATAACCTGCCGCAGCGTATGTATGTGGTCTATAGTGCTAAAGCCTTTTCGAAATCCGGCTTGTTCGGGAGGCTGGAAGTCGTCGAACCTGCGTGCGAGACGATTCGTCATAACTCTCTAAAACAGCTTATATATGTGGCTCAGCAGCGTGATAGGCCTGTAATTCTTCAATTGGGATTTGTCACCCTTTTTGAAGAAAAGCCTCACCACGCCAGAGTGCCACGCTTTGGGTGTCTTTCCCTCAGTGATGATGGAGTTGAAAAGCCTCTGAAGGGCTTTCAGGACAGGTCGTCCACCTGCTTTCAGAAGCTCCGCTGTGACTCCATCATCACCCGGTGCCTTACCGTTCTTAAGCTGTTTGAGAGCTATGCTAATCTCGTATAGGCTGACGTCCGGGATATCTTCGGTGTAGTGCCGGGTTAATTTGGCTCTGCGCTCAACGGCCTGAATGACAGGTGTGCATGATGTCGCGTAAAGCTGTCCATAAAAGTTTTCAATCTCATCCAAAAGTTCTGGGCGTGACGTGACGATTCTGCCATCCTCTGTTTTCAGCTTGGTCAGCAAGCTCTCTCCAATAGCCAGGTCTCTGGCGAACACTTTGGAGCCTTTGTTCCGCTCTATAGCCTCTTTACTCATGACATACTTTTCTAATAACCCCTTTACTCATGACGATTTAAAAAAAAAAGGTAATTCAAAAAACGAAACGTCAAATAATGACAGTGACAGTAAATAACTTAGTTGCCTAAACTTTTTTTATTGTACATATAGCACCGAGATCACAACAGGTGTAGTCCTGAGACTACATCACTTACGGCATATTAATTAATATTTAAAAATATATATATTTCAATAATAACATACATTTAATGGAAACTAAAAAACATGGATAATTTATTTTCTTTCTTTATTCGAAAAGCGTATAAAAGTGTTTCTTTTTTTTTTGTCGTATTGTCCATTTTTGTTAATAATGTTTAGGGTCTAGCTTTAATAACTTCCAAATAGACGTCGGGGACTTAAGTCCATGTATGTACAAGGTTATTTATTAATGTAATGTGAAAATGTCAATTTGACGAACGATACAACCAAAATGCTATTGAAGGCATGAAACTAGAAAAAAATACAATGTGCCACTTTCGGAAAAAAACGTCACAGTGTGAAAGAGATCCAACTGATCTTTAATGCATCTTTATACGGGTGCGGTGGAGAAACAACGTCGCCCAGCACGTCTAGGGTGCACATCTATGATTGAACCTCAGTCCATTACTGTATACCTAAAGCGCGCTACGAAACAAGTCCCGCGGCAAAGCATTAAAACTATTTAGATTCCTTTTGTCTTTAAACATTAATGTTTGAGCTTTAGCTCAAATTTGAATGTTGATGGCGACTGAAGCTCGTTTTTAAGAGTGCGGCGGAGCGTCGTTCAAATTCATTTCGCGGCGAGCTTCGCCGTTCCTCGGACACCTCGCTATCTCTGTCGCGCCATCCGCGACTCTTACGTGCGTGTAAGAACAGCAAGATAGTTTGAATTTAGTAAGAAAACTATGTGCATTTGCGAATACTTTTTTATTTGTGTGTTTTACTTGCCATTATATTTTTCTTTAAGACGTTGTGTAACTAGACAACACAAACTGTGTCTTTATTAAATGTTCATAATGAAAATTGAGTTTTTAATATAAAACAAATATGCAGAAAATAGATCGTTAACGTCGAAAAATTAACGAAATATAATGCCATATATTTGTAAATTGGTAATATTTTTCAGAACAGGTGTTAACGGAGAAATATAGAAATATATAAAATCCCATAATCCAAGTTACAGCAATTTAACGTCGAGATCTCCTCAAATTGCACTTTTTTTTTGGTATTACGTTTGTATGGGAAATACGTTGATCGCCGGCCCCTTAACGGAATTTCTTTGGTGGCGCAGCCTCTAACAGCTTTCAAATTCCACACATCAACATACGAATCCTTAATGGTTTCCGAATCCAAGCACTCATACAAGTCATTAAAAACCATCAAACTCAAATGTTGAAACTTTAAATTGATTCCAAATGTTAAATGTGTTTTATCGGTAAACTTCAGCAAATTGATTGGCATCCGTGTGTGCGTTTAATTTGGCAACGTAAAGGTATAGGTTTCCATGTCATGGAATTAATTGACCCTTTCCCGTATTATCAATTTTGCGTATCATTGTTCCCAGTTGCGTCCTAAGCTGTTGCTTCAGAGTCCGAGGTACGCTGGACTATGTATGATAGTCTATATGAAATTATATTTAAGCGTCATCTGACATTCGCGTCATACACGCTTCGGCATGAATGGGCTGGTTCGACCGGAGTGATACCACGGCCTCACAGAAAACCAGCGTGAAGCAGCACTGTGCTGTGTTTCACTGCGTGTTTTAAGTACCAGGCCGTGTTGGATTCCCCGGGGTCGAGTGAAAAGTATGTTTCGAATTTTTCGAACGTAGCTCAGGTTTGTGATTACCAATCCGCATTTGGCAAGCGTGGTGATTAAGCCTAATCCCATCATAGTAGCGATGACTTGATTTCTGTGATGGAAGCCTTTGCCCTGCAGTTGGACATTTTATAGGCTGATACTTTACTTTTACTTTGAACTTTGATTTTATTTGATTTGAACTTTGATTTTATTTGATTTGAACTTTGATTTGATTTATTTGTGTAATGTAATGTTATTAATACTAACATAGAATTGTAGTAAACATTGTTACAAACCATCTTGGATCTAAGTTATCTGAAATAAATGATTTGAATTGAATTGAATTTACCTATTATTTTGTTTTATGATTGTATTGGTTGTCTTCGTGAGTTGGAGTCTGTGTCTGTAAACTTAAGAAAATACATAACATTGTTTTGCTGATAACGGAAGTTTTTTGCTAGCATCCCATCGTCAGCGTTTATATACAGTCCAATCGCCACAGATTTTGATAATCAAGAAACTGAGAAAATACGGGTGTTGGCATTTTACCAACATTAATTAGACTTACTATCCAAATGCACAAAAAGCTGACAACCCGAAATTAGATTTTTCATGTTGTAAGTTAGCTTTATTATTGTGGCACTCTAAAAGATAGTTTATTTATAAGAACAGTTGCGATTTCACCCTTTAGGCCGGTGGCCATTGTCCAAGTGACAGGTCAAATGAAGTCGCGAATGCATGTACATTTCTGTTGAAATCAGCGCCCCATGGCGCATTTACATTCATACATAGAATAATATCAAGACTAGAAACCTAGTCTGCGCCCACAATTTGAGGCAACTCAAATGGAGCCGTACGGCTCCAAACGCCCGGACCGCTCTGCAGTTGTCCATGTCAATACCTGTCAAACGCATCTCGCAAAAATTAATTTACTATGACGATTTGTGCGGTAAAATGTTGTCACAATGATTTGGAAAAGCATAAGAAGTGTATTAACACCACTTTTCACATGAAAGCCTTCGGTATTTCATAGTATGTTGTGTTTTATAAGCTAAAAATACAAACGATTTATTAAAATGCCCAGTGTTACCAAATGCGGAATTTCGTATGTCGAAGATAAATCAGTAGAAATCGTGCGGTCGTCTCGACGCTAAGTCATACGAGTAAATAAAAAAAAGGTGTCCTGTAAATCTGTATTTAAATTTCTGTAATGCCTTTTTTTGTACCTGGGTAATGTCGCCTTTTACATGTCCTCCTGTTGGGGAGTTAAAGGACTATGTAGGGCTCTCCTCTGTAATGGCTATTTTTTTAATTTGTGTATTTGTAAAATAAAGTATATCTATCTATATTTATTCCTGTTGCAACGTATCTAAAGCCAAAACTATACCCACTCGATGTTTTCTCATGCGTTCCGTATGTACAAACCAGTCCTTTTGTCCTCAACGAATGCTCGTGACAAGAGCGATGTTGAACTCTTTGAAGATAAAGTTTAGTCTCGAGAGGTTTTGTCCTCAAACAATTTTATCCTTGTAATCGTAGAGACTCCAACGATTCTATTTACTATATCTATACTATTTATGAAGAGGTCGATTCTCGTAGATAAATACAGATTTTTTAAGTTTCAAATTTTTTTTTATTTGATAGGTGGCGGACGAGCAGACGGATCATCAAATAGTAAGCGATCGCCGCCATGGACACCCGCAGCAGCAGTCTAGTCACGAGTGCTTTGCTAACCTTTAAACTCTCCCTTTCCCCTGGATCGGGCCTCCGGTACCCTCACTTACGCAGCGAAACACAGCACAGTGCTGCTTCACGTCGGTTTTCTGTGAGGCCGTGGTATCACTCCGGTCGAGCCGGCCCATTCATGCTGAAGCGTGGCTCTTGCTCTGGTCTATAAATCTATATAACTAGTCTGCACTAGTTGAGTATAGACAGCTTAACACTCTGAAATATCTCATCATTAACAATGCATCAAGTAAAACGGGGTCAAACAGCTTTCCGATAGCTTAGGGACTTCCAAAATACACAGCTAATTAGCTTTAATGAAACAAAAGTCTGTAGTAATCATCATCATAATCTTAAATTTTTGTTCTGGTTGCGTCCCAAGGGCCAAACTATCACTTTGGAACCCAGGGTTCCCACCGTTCTCGTGGTCCATCGCACACGGGCGTTGAAGGAAATGCTCCGGAGTTTTTCGTGGGTAGGCCCTTTGGAGATCCCCTGGGGTGAGCCCCACACTACCCGAGCGAACATTTAAAGGTCATTTGATTACCAATCAAAATAAAAAATGGTAGACAAATCTATCAGATCGTGTCAAAAATTATGTAGATCCGCTGGAGAACTAAGGTCACAGACACAGCCCAAAGGATTGCAAGATTCAAGTGGCTATGGGCGGGACACATAGTGAGGAGAACAGACGGCCGTTGGGGCGGAAAGGTCCTCACTTGGAGGACCACCCGTGGCAGGCTCCTCACAAGGTGGACCGACGATCTGGTGAAGGTCATGGCAATCCATTGGATGCGGGCGGCACAGGAGCGATCTGTGTGGAGAACATTGGGAGAGACATATCTCCAGCAGTACCTAAGCGTCTATTGGCTGAAATGATGATGATGATACATCTATTGTTATTCTTGTCTGTGTGTCAATACATTTCCGTATTTACTTTCATAAAGAAAAGGTTTTCTTTGGTGAGGAGAACGCTAAGGACAGCAGGTCAAATATTAAATAAGATAATATTATCATGTCTAGACGGAAATAAGTTTTCGGTAGAACTGCTAGCATAAAACTGAACACCCCCAGTCTAGACTGCTGGTTCGACTCCCAAGGGGGATTATATTGCACGTGGTTTCGTATATTTTATGATTCTCGGTCCACCTGACTATTTCGCCAATGAATAAAATGCAAACAAAAACTTAAAAGAAAAAAAATGGCTGGAGGGTGCAATTGGTAGGGAACACTTGAGTTTGTTCAGTGTCTGGGTAGGTATATGAGGAAACCTGCACAGGTTTCGGATAGCCTCTGAAACGTGTAACCATTATTCAGTTGGCTTGGGCTCCTGTCAAGGGTTGCGAAGGTCAGACGGACAGTTGCTTCTCTGTAACGATCAGACTCCCCAATCCTGAATTATGATGTATCTACGCTATTTATATAGAAGTAAATCCTATAGGCTTGTAGGTAATCCGAAAACACGAAACGGTTGCGCGATGTAATCCACACCTAGCGCCATCTATTGGTATAAAGTGTAACTGCCCCGCCCCATTGTTGTCTGATATCCGTCACTACTTATACGGAATCAGGTCAACGTATGAGATGTATTAATTATTTTATTTTATTAAAGAAATAATATTTATTCAAGTCAGTTCCATACAGAACACTTATGAGTCAAAATAGGTACACATATAATAATCTACCGCTGATTCGGAATAACGATTTTCACTGAGAAGACACCAGCTTCTTGCTGGTGTCTTCTCAGTAGTTACTCTTGCAAAATGAAGCTCAGTTTAGCGCGTAAACCGGATTCAACCGATTTCGCGCGCTCAATTTTAGCTGTGAACTCGGCCTTAAGTAATCTTTAGAATAGCGCATAATCCTGTTCCTATGTGACTCACTCACTCTTTCGTCCACCGTTGGGCTAATGTCTCTCCGAAGCAACGCCACTCGGCGCCGAGATTAGTTTTTCTGTTCCAAATGTGTAGTATAAATATGTCTAGTATAAAATATATATAATAATATAATCACAACATCACATACATTGATTTAACTCCGAGATAGGTAGCTCAAACACCTGAGTTACGGATATCAGAATCAACAGCGGAATTACAAGTATATACATATCATCATCATCAGCCCATTTAAGTCCCCACTGCTGGGGCACTGGGCCTCCCTCAATCACATGAGGGGTAATTGCCATACTCACCACGCTTGGCAGACGGGTTGGCGAGGGTTTTGATGTAAATGCAGAGTTTTCCTTCTCTGGGTGCTGATGATCATGCCAGCAGCTTTACCTTAGTCGCCTTTTACGACACCTCGGTAAGAGTGAGGGTGGCCTATTCTACCCCGCCGGGACCACACGGCAAATATATACATATAATACTTTTCATTTGTAAATACATACTTGTAATACATACAAACACCCAGACCAATACTAACAGACATGTTCATGCAAACAAATGTTTGTACTGTGCGGGGATGGATGCCTGCGTAACTTCTTAGATCCTCTGCCCATCTGGCTGGTGGTTTGCCTACGCTTCTCCTACCCATACGCGGTAGACCAGAACACACCAACTCTATCTTTCGTCGAGTCGGCGACATAAGTGGCCAGCCCATGCCCTTTTTAATTTAGCGATGTGGTGCGATTGCCTACATCCACTACTCTAGTTCTTTTCCGAATTTCTTCATTTCGAACCTTGTCACGTAAAGATATTCCGAGCATAATGCGCTCAATAGCTCTTTGAGCCATCTTCAGTTTGCGTATTACGGATACACACATTGAAATCTTCAAGAAACGAGCCTATACCTTCCTAAAAGGCCGGCAACGCATCTGCACTCTCTCTGGTGTGCCTGATGTCCATGGGCGGCGGTGATCACTTACCACCAGGTGACTCGCTTGCCTCCCTTTCTCATAAAAAAATACAGTCTGGAATATGTTACTTATGTGATAAGTGACAAACGAGCAGTCGGACCACCTGAAGGTAAGCAATCACTGCCGCCCATTGTTACTCGCAGCGCCACTGGAGTCAAGGGTGCACTGCCTACATTTAAATTCCTTAATTAAGAAACTCAAAGTACAGAGCAATTTAGCGGACAATGAATTAAGCTATGAACATTTCATGAACGGTATTTGTTAATTTATTACATTTCAGCTGTAACAAGAGGTACTATGATTAGGTGCTATATCCAGTAAGTATGTGAAGATAAAGATAAGATAAAGATAAAAAATTCTTTATTTAATTTAGGTCCACACAGAACACTTATGAATGTCAAAATAGTTCATATTATCTACCGCTGGTTCGGAATGTCGATTTCTACTGAGAAGACACCAGCAAGAAACTCAGTAGTTACTCTTTTCAAATATTGATGATGTTACAGAGTTTCAATTGAGAAGAGAGAAAAACAAATACAATTATGAAAGTTAATAGACTACTATGAATAACAACTCAAAAGATTAATCAATTAACATGACCAAGAATCCTTATCATTTAAATAGTCTTGTACACTATAGTAACTTTTCTTCATTAGGCAGGTTTTAATATGAGACTTAAACTGAACCAGTGATAGGTTAATGAAATTTTGTGGTAGCTTATTAAATATCTTAATACTTAAGCCAACAAACGAATTACCGATTTTATGAATTGAAGCTTAAGCAAGCGATATAATATACCTAAATGAGTAGAAGTATTATATGTATATATTTGTAATCCCGCTGCTGGTTCTGATTTCTTTAACACAGGTGCTTGAGCTACCTATCTTGGAGTCAGATCAATCTATGTGATTTTGTGTAATCTATGAAATATTCATTTATCGCTTCGCTTCGAATGGATATTTTACCTTACATGCGAGAGGGGCGCCGACGCACCACACACTGAGACTTCAAACAAAATGTCACTCATTTTTCCCGTTACGTTTCGCCTCAGTAAATATTTTGACAATTTCGCTGAGATAAAGAACCGCTAAAATGGTGGGTTTATTTTGACAAATGATATTTTTCAGCCTGGGAGCTTTCTTTTTGCGAATATAAGTGCTTCTATTTGTCGGGATTTTCAGTAATCTGAGTATATCTTGTGTGTTGAAAGAAATTGAACGAGGTGGATAAGTCAATATACGTCTTTCAACCTTTTTGAGGACATTATCTATACTGCTGAAAAGAAAGCTATTTTCCCAAAGAGAATGGGCCTAAATATATACTAAAAAACCTTTTACTGAATATATTATAATGCCTACCTAGTATATTAAAAAAATGAGTGCAGAAAATGATGGTAAGCAAATCGTTTCTAAAAGATGGTTGTTTGGGAGTAAAGTGATCTGGAAAGATTAGGAAAACCTAAAGATTACACATGCTTAACACACACACACACACACACACATAGTTTTTAGATTCCAAAATGTTTTGTTCCTTTTATTTTGTAATTTAAATTTAAATTCACTTTAAATATTGAGTACCGTGCGTTCGTACAATAATTAGGATTAGGAAATGCTTATTGGCCGCTGCGAGACAAGCCATTTGCTTAGTGCAGTGACCGCCTGATAAAATATTGTACCATGTATTTGTTTTTGGTAAATAAAGATTTTGTTTTGTTTTTTGTTTAAAGCATGCTACTATTAAATAAATCTTCTTTTCAGTCGTACACTCCTGACGGAGTGGTCGTGATTATGGATTGTCTGCATGTTGGGTAGCGGCTTTAGCGAGCCTTCTCCATCTTCCTCTGTTTGTGGCACTTCGTGCACATTCAGTCAAGGAACACTTTGTAGCAGACTTAATACTGTCCGTCCACCTTGTAGGTGATCTGCCTTCCACTCTTGCCTGTACCATTAAAAGTTTCAAGCTCTCGTTTCGGATTATATGTCCAAACATGGTGAGTATTCGCACTTGCACAATCGACGAAAGTCTTTGTTGGATTCGAAGCAAGAAGTTGGTGCGGTGAGCAGTCCACTTCACTCTAAGCAGGCGTCTCCACCATCACATCTCGAGGGCGTCAATCTTTTAACGACATTTTTGGTTGATTGCCCATGTTTCAGCTCCGTAAAGGAAGATAGGAAATATTAAGCATCTCATAAGACGAACCTCACTGCCTCACAGAAGACCGCGCCTGCGCTGTGTTTCGCCGTGTGAGTGAGGTTACAGGAGGCCCAATGGGGAGGAAGGGGAAAAGGTTGGCAGCGTACTTGTGACTCCACTGGTGTTGTGGGTGTCAATGGGCGGCGGAATTGCTTACCATCATGTGATCCGTCTGCTCCTCTGATAAAAATCATTAATTCTATAACCATTGTTACAAAATGTAGCCGAGACTACCCAATAGGTTGTCTAAGACACTTGTGTTGGGTATGACTCGCAACTTCCCTTACGATATCTTAGATTATAGATTTAATAACTAGTTAACAGTGGAATCATCGTCATCGTCATCATCAGCCCATTTAAGTCCCCACTGCTGGGGCACGGGCCTCCCTCAATCACATGAGGGGTAATTGCCATACTCACCACGCTTGGCAGACGGGTTGGCGATGGTTTTGATATAAATGCAGAGTTTTCCTTCTCTTGGTGCTGATGATCATGCCAGCAGCTTTACCTTAGTCGCCTTTTACGACACCTCGGTAAGAGTGAGGGTGGCCTATTCTACTCTACCGGGAACCACACGGCTACTATACTACTTTTACATATGCAGTGGAACATTGGAATACCTACTATACTACTATTACATGTGCTAATTAGTAGCATGTGTGGATGGAGGTGCTACAAATAAGCATGCTAATTTTAATGACATAATTAATGTTTAAAAAATTCATAACAAATACTGGCACATTCGAAGTTCTTATACATCTAAAAATCATGCTCTACTTATTTTTCTTCACTTCGCGTTCTTTTAATAATGAAGAGACAGAAAAGCTAAACATTTTATAATTAATTACTTACCTGTAAATAAATTTTACAATTTATCTAGGTACAACCTTTTCCAGCCATTAAATGAGATTGCGAAAACTGTTTACCACACTCAGAAAACCTTTTAAAAGTCGTGATTCCGAACTTTCTGAAACCCAAACAATTTCAAATATTTTAGTAAAAAGTTGGAATCATTTTATCTTTCAAAAAGATTAAACTAATATCTAAGAGTGTTACTATACCAATCGATCGAGGGATTCGATTAACGTCGATCGAAGTAGTTCTGATAGCTTTAATAGTCAAAAGGTATTCTTTGACTTACCAATCGATTGATTCCATCGTTCGGTGTTAATCGATCGATGTGTTATATTAGAATAAATCAATGGACGTCGACTAATCCATTTCACCATCGATCAACAGCCGATTTATAGGTCTGGTAGAAACTATCAATTAACTTTAGAGTTACCAATCGATCGACCGTCGATTGAGGGCATCGATGAACTTCAATCGAAGTTGTCGGACTGGTCTGGTAGAAACTATCGATTAACGTCGACATATCCAATCCACAGAGTAGAATAAGCCACCCTCACTCTTACCGAGGTGTCGTAAAAGGCGACTAAGGTAAAGCTGCTGGCATGATCATCAGCATCCAGAGAAGGAAAACTCTGCATTCATATCAAAACCCTCGCCAACCCGTCTGCCAAGCGTGGTGAGTATGGCAATTACCCCTCATGTGATTGAGGGAGGCCCGTGCCCCAGTAGTGGTGACTGAAAGGGGCTGATGATGATGATGATCCAATCCACCATCGATGCCCTTGATCGATGATCGGTCATTTTCTCTGGTAATACCCTAAGTTACTAATAATAAAAGCTGCTAGCAAATACTAGAGACGAGTAAATAACAATATTCTGCCTTGAGATAAATGGCTTTTGATAAAGTAATGTTTCCCTGTCTATTTACGATAAGTACCTACAATAGTGACTCCCTAGTCGACTCCTGGGGCCGTGATTCAAGACGCCTCTCTTTGTTATATAAAAAGTACGTAAATAGATAGTCCTGCCAGATGTTTCTCTATTTTGTTGGTCCTAACGGGACTTTATAAGAATGAACTAACAAGTTAATGTAACGGGTAGGGTACACTAGCGACACTAATTGATTTAAATTATTAGCAACTAAACCGGATAACTTTTTAACAATTTCAAAGCTGCAGCCTCTCGGAAAATACCTTCAATAAACGTAAAATATTTCACAACTTCACATACATTGCTCTGACTCCATACTTATAATACACAGCAAACACCCAGACCAATACAAACAAACATGTTCATGCACACAAATGTTTGTACTGTGCGGGATCGAACCCGCAACCCTTCTATCAGAGGCAGCGTTCACTACCACTGTTCCAATCGGGTCGTCAACTTTAAACCCTTAACCTTTTTAATAAAAATCTTATTTTATTCTATAGATATAATGATATGTGCACTGTGCTATGCTGTGTATCTATGCGTGGGTGAGGGTACCGGAGGCCCATTTCGGGGGAAAGTTTGGCATCGCACATGTGACTCCACTGGTGTTGCGGGTGTAAATTGGCGGCGGCAATCGCTTACCATCAGGTGATCCCTCTGTTCGTCTGCCACCTACCACATAAAAATGTATTTTTGGTATGTTGTGTGGGTATGTAAGAATAATAAATAACTGTGCGAGTATAAACCTGCAAACCTTCAAGAAAAGAGCGTATACCTTTTTAAAAGGTCGGCAGCCCACTTGAGACCCCTATGCTGTTGCAGGTATCTATAGGCGGCGGTAATCGCTTACAGGTGAACCGTTTTCTCGTCTGCCCCCTATCGCATAATAAAAAAAGCACTAACGCCCACCTTTAAGGTTTCAGATAAAGTTTCAGTTCTTCTAAACCAGAAAGAATCAAATCAGTGCAATATGTGACTAATGGTGTAAAGTAGTAAAAATATTCATGAATCAAATAGCCGCCCCCAGTCACTCAATGTGCTCGCTCTGAAGACCTATTTTTGATTTACTTGTATGGCTTAGCATCGTGACGAGCGCACGATTTCTACTGATTTTCCTTCGACATACGCAATTCCGCATTTTTGAATGATTCGTCTGCAACAAGTGACCCCACCCACTCGTTGGTCGAGTGACTTAAAGCGAGAGGTAGAAGCAACGTCAAAATAGTTGTCAATAGCAACAACAAGCATAAACAAAATATTATAAATTTCAAAACTTTGATTTGACTGTTTTTGACAGGTGACATTCATAGTTTTTTGTGACAAATAAGCAAAGAATTTCATATACAGCCAATACTCTATGGTTTTTGCGTTCCGTTTGCAATGCGAAAGTTACCGGACTTTGTAAAATTCTGCATGGAAGGGTTAGAATGTCAATATACCGTATTATATTGGAAACATCGAAATCTAATGATTCAAAAATAAGGAAAATCGGTTTTATGCGACTTAGAAGGCGAATGTGACAAAGTACGTCGCATACGACGCCGCTAAGTCATACGAGTAAATCAAAAATAGGTCTCCTGAACGCAGAGAAAAACAAATCCTTCGTCACAAAACAACAATTCGCCCAAGATTGATTGCAGTTGAAAACAAATAAAATGTAACGCTCGCTCCGCTCGTCAAAACGTAATGAACCTAGCGCCATTCGCGGCGAAATGCCGAGGATTGGGAAATATCTCTGGTCGTATGGTTGGCCAAGAAAGTGGTGTACCAGTTTTGATTCAGTTTCCTAGTTATTGAAAATTTCAACAAGTTTCATACCAGATGTATCATAGAAAGAGATGCATAATAATAATGTAAACCTAATTGATAAGTAGGTAAAATATGGTCATAGGTCACGAAGTGCATTAAATTTTAACCTTTATTTATAACCGGATAAGACATTACTTCATCATCATTTCAGCCAATAGACGTCCGCTGCTGGACATAGACCTCCCCCAATGTTCTCCACACAGATCGGTCCTGTGCCGCCCGGATCCAATGGATTCCCGCGATCTTCACCAGATCGTCAGTCCACCTTGTGGGGGGCTTGCTACGGCTGCGACTTCCTGTACGTGGCCTCCACTTGAAGACCTTTCCGCCCCACCGGCCGTCTGTTCTCCTCGCTATGTGCCCTGCCCATTGCCACTTGAGGCATGCAATCCTTTGGGCTATGTCTGTGACCTTAGTTCTTCTGCGGATCTCATCATTTCTGATACGATCGCGCAGGGAGAGTCCAAGCATAGCCCTCTCCATGGTTCTCTGGGTGACTTTGAGCCTCCTTAATCGGCACATTGTAAGCGGCCACGTTTCGGTTCCATATGTCATCACTGGCAACACACACGCATTGAAGACTTTCGTCTTGAGACACTGCGGTAGATGCTTCCCGAACAATGCCCAGCCGAGTTGGATTCGTCGATCGACCTCTTACTGGAAGTTGGACTTACCAAGCTGGACTTTTTTCCGAGGTAGATGTACTCGTCCACAACTTCCAGTGTAGAGCTTCCAACCTTTACAAGAGTGGGTGGTGGACAAGGGAATTCAACATAATTTTCGTCTTGTCTAAGTTCATTTTCAAACCCACTTGTTGGGAGACTCTACTGAGATCGTCAAGCATTGTGCCTAAGTCTTCCAAGGTCTCAGCCATGACTACGATATCATCTGAGAATCGAAGTTGCGTCATGTACTCGCCATTTATATTGATGCCAAGTCCATTCCAGTCCAGAAGTTTAAACACGTCCTCCAACAGAGTGGTGAACAGTGTCGGCGATATAACGTCACCCTGTCTCACACTTCGCTGCTACAAACCTCGCTTGCTACAAAGGAAATTCAAATGTTTCTTAACTAAAGTAATATAAACTCTTTAAATAGACAACCGATTATACTAGAAAAATACAATTGTCAATTGATATTTTGACAAATTATTTTGGTTATTTCTTGTTGCTACATAGTTATTTCGATTTATAATTCTTACCAATGCCAGCCAATTTTACCATTGCTGAAAGGGCACAAATTATTTCCCAATTTAATGACGGATTCAATATTAGTGCGATATCGAGAAATTTAAATATATCGGTAAGTAACGTAAAACTATTTTAAGCTTTTCTTTTGACATTTAACATTTTCCCGCCAGTGATATAATGACGTCATGGCGTCCATCAAAATCAAACTAAGAATAGCTGCCTCATAACAAATTGTAAGCATCATCGTTATGAAGATGGCAATAGAAGTTGTCAGATCGATCTGCAAACGAAAATAATCTTCATCGCCTATGAATCTGCAAACGGAATTCAACCTTAGGGTGGTAAACCATGTTTTGGCCGACCGTACGAAATTGAAACCGATACAAAGTTTTGAGAAGCACGCCGACTATAATACTATGTCCAATTTTTTTTTATGCTAGAGGCGGCAAACGAGCAAGCGAGTCACCTAATGGAAAGTCATCATTATTTAAAAAAAGTAAGCCCTTCTCTTGAAGGTCCCTATTTTATTATTCTAAGTTCTGGGGAGCGTTCGTTGTCGAGTGGTCACTGCGACCAAATTTGATCTATTGTGACCTCTGCTCCCACTTACAGATCGTCTCCGAGGCCCATGGTCCGCATAAACCGTATAATGAATGAAGGTCCCTAAGTCGTAGCCGTCGGTTAATACTCTATCTCTATCATAGGCCTTCGTAAAATTCACAAAAAGGATGTGGACGCTCTGTGCATATTCCCATCTTTTCTCCAAGAGCTGTTTGAGGAGAAAGATTTGGTCTATTGTACTGCGATTGGGACGGAACCCACACTGATAATCGCCGAGTATTTATTCCGCATGTGGCTCCAAACGTTTCAGCAGTACATATGATAAAACCTTATATGCAGTTGGTAGCAGAGCTATTCCCCGATAATTGTTGCATCTTTTCCTACATCCCTTCTTATGGATAGGACATATTACTCCAGTATTCCATTCATTTGGTTGTAGTTGTTTCTCCCAAATCATGAGCAGCATTTGGTATAATTTGAAATGTGCCGCTCCTCCTCCGTACTTCCAAAGTTCCCCTGGTATACCATCTATACCTGGAGCTTTATTATTTTTGAGTCTCATTATGGCACTTTGGGTCTCTTCAAAAGTAGGGGGATCTTCCTCGCACTGGACGTCTTCTGTAGTTCGAGGTACTGGCTCTTCGAGCGGGGGACAGTTAAGAAGTTGTTGGAAATACTGACGCCATTGTGTTTTGATTTCTTCTCCATCCGTTACTAGATTTCCTTGGTCGTCTTCTAGTATCTGCGATGTGGGTTGATAACCTTTCCTGTACGAATTCACCTCCTGGTAGAACTTCCTCGAATGGTTTGCCTTCATCAGAGATTCCATTCCTCGTACAATATTCTCTAGGTGTTTTCTCTTTGCACTTCTGATAATCCTCTTCGCTTCTTGTCTCGCTTCTTTGTAGGTATTTATCCTCCCACAGTGCGTCTTGTTCTGAGAGAATTTTATACATACGCCTTTTATCTACTGCATGCTCACATTCCAAGGTCTACCATTTCCTCCGTTTGTTTCTTCTTTTTGCGTCCTAAGATCTTTATTGCAGCCTCTTTTAGATTAGTTTTGATAGTTTCCCAATTTTCATCTATATTTTCTCCCAGTTGTAAATCATTAAAACTATTACGCAACTCAAGACGGAAATCACTTTTTACGTGTTCTTTTTTCAGTTTATCAATATCAAAAAGATCTTCATTCTTGTTTGCTCTTAACCGATTAATTCTATTCTTTCTTTAATCATAACAATTAGCAGGTAATGATCGCTATCGCAATCGGCGCCCCTGTAGGTTCGAACATCTTCAATGGTGCTTTTGTGCCTGTCATCGATGAGAACATGATCAATCTGGTTAATGGTGGTTCCGTCTGGAGACTTCCATGTACCTTTGTAAATATCCTTATGAGGGTACATAGTACTTTTAACCACCATGCTTTGCTTGCAGTTGGGGCATATGCATTAATTATTGATATGTTACAGAACTTCCCTTTAACACGGAGTACACAAATTCAGTTAGAAATGGCATCAAATCGTATTACACTCCCGATCAGATTTCGAGACACCATGAATCCAGTGCCATGCGTATGTTGTCCAGCGTCACTACCGCTATAAAATAAAATTGAGTTATTGTCGACGTCACATTCCCCTTTACCCGGCCATCTGACTTCTTGTAAAGCCGCAATGGCTATGTTATATCTTAATAGTTCTTTATTAACTAATAAAAATAGATTTAGAAAAAAATTAATTAATAAAAAAATACTATTTAGTTGCTAACAATTTAAATCGACGTCGCTAGTTAGGGGTACCCGTCGCCTTAACACGGTTGGTCGCAGACCCAATCATTCTTAAACTCCTATACATATTTATTGCTTATAAAACTGTTTCAAAGACAATTTGGAGAGACTTTAATCGAAACTCGACTAAAAGGCGGGGAGACCTTTGATTGAGTACTAAAACACCTTTGAAAGATGCCCTTCAAAAGATGAACAATATAATTGTTTCGATCAAGATTTTCTCAAACAATGTCATTGTTGTAAAACATGAAAGCAAAGGGATAGTAAAGTAATCTGAAAGCTTTACAAATAACTTCATAGTACATTGTAGGATGCAGTATTGCAGACGTGTCTCTCTGCTGAAACGACTTAGAGACGACTCAGCCAAATGATATACTATTCCGAATCTGTAATGTTCGCTTACGAATGTATCATTCGACTCAAATGGATCTCGAGTTCGAGTGACCCGAATGATCCAATTAGCCGAAAGATCCAATGAGCCGAATGATCCGAATGAGCTAAATGATCCAAGTGATCCGAATGAGCGGAATGAATCACGGATCTATCTGAGAGTCGATGTTTCATATGAAGCGTTTTACTGTTCCGCATTTCTGCAGTCATCCTTATGGAAATATTCCAATTTTGTGAAAGATACTTTTTTGCCAGATGTACAATATTGTCTATGGTAGTGTATTCACTGTAAGTACGAAGAAAGAAATTATAATATGATCGATTATTCTATTATCTATATAAAAAGAGTTATATCCTACTGACAGCGCCAACGCTTCTAGGTAACCCGAAAAAACGAAACGCTTGCGCGATGTAATCGACATCTAGCGCCATCTATTGGTATAAAGTGGAACTAATGTTACCGAAAACAAAATGAGGGCGGGCTATTATACTATTAATAAAGAGGTAAACTCTATGAAAAACACTAAAAAGTTTATAGGTAAACCGTAAAAACGCCTCCTCCTCATTAAGCTTTCCCCTACGTTGACGATGCGACGAGGTATCCAAAAATTTGTACCTGAGTTTTGCTGTTAAGGAATTCTCAGTGGCAGCCCGGAGTCTGGAAGTTGGCAGTCTTTCACCCCTGTGCCTCAGGAAAGTACATTAAGCCGTTGGTCCTGCGCCCGATCGCTCTTTTTCTATGGTAAGCTATTGCCGCCGCCCATGGACACCCGTGACACCAGTGGAGTCACAAGTGCGCTGCCAACCTTTAAATCCCCTTTCCCCCGGATTCGGCCTCCGGTACCCTCACTCACGCAGCGAAACACAGCACAATGCTGCTTCACGCCAGTTTTCTGTGAGGACGTGGTATCACTCCGGTCGAGCCGGCCTATTCATGCCGAAGCGTAGCTTTCCCACGGAAAAAACCCTCTTCGGTCGTGTCACACATGTGTCCCGGATTATGAGGGCAAGGGAATAGAGAGTGCACTTGTGTTTTCACACACACTTGAGCACTATATATCCTGCGTAAGTGGCTGATTAGTTGAACGTGGCTGCCATAGCCGAAATCGGTTGGAGGTAATTATTATTAATACAAGCAAAATACCAATCTCAAATTAATTTGAACGTGTAAACCCCAAAGAAGATTCCAGCTCCTACCTAATTCTAATGTAGTAGGGTATCCATTCAGGCCAGACGTTTCTCGGAATTCTACCTTTGTTACACAGATAATTAGGTTTGTAAACAAAAGCCCGACAGAGAACCAGAGTCACCGACATAGCCCACCGAATTAGCAAACTGAAGTGGCAGTGGGCTGGTCATATTCGCCGCAGAACTGACAGCCGTTGGAGCCGTAAAGTCCTTGAGTGGAGACCGCGACTCGGTAAGCGTAGTGTAGGACGCCCTGCGACAAGATGGGATGATGACATTCGAAGGCTGGCTGGTGTGGGCTGGATGAGAGTGGCCGAAAATCGGGAGCAGTGGCGTGCATTAGGGGAGACCTATGTCCAGCAGTGGACGAGTGTGGGTTGCTGATGATGAAACAAAAGCCTATTAGTAAACGTAGATCCAAGGTCTGATTTCCAGTTAGGGTAAACTCGCATAATTCAGTGACTCACCTAATTCGGTGATAGGAAGTTTCGAAGCTTATCCCGCTTTGTTGGTACAGAATCACCTGTTTTAAATTGAACTTTTTACTTACGCTATAAACCTTCTGTACGTACGAGTATTCAAGAAATGTTGACGATTATGCAACGGAGATAGAAACAACATTCCTGGGTTTCCTTTACAAAATTTCATTTTATCACCGATTTATGCGAGTTTTCGAGATTTATTTGCGTTCCATAGTAGGCACCCTGGATTCTCGAGTACACGAAAGTCGAATTCAGAGATTTCATACATTCGTCTGAACATCATCACATCATCAACCTTTCAGCCAATAGACGCCCACTGCTGGACATAGGCCTCCCCCAATGTTCTCCACACAGATCGGTCCTGTGTCGCCCGCATCCAATGGATTCCCGCGATTTTCACCAGATCATCGGTCCACCTTTTGGGGGGCGCCACGGCTGCAACTTCCTGTACGTGGCCTCCACTCAAGGACCTTTCCACCCCAACGGCCGTCTATTCTCCTCGCTATGTGTCCTGCCCATTGCCACTTGAGACATGCAATCCTTTGGGCTATGTCTGTGACCTTAGTCCTCCTGCGGATCTCATCATTTCTGATAAGATCACGCAGGGAGTTACATTCATCCATACAAATCTCTAACTCGATTTCAATGTTGAGTTCTAGAGAATAGGCCCTCAGGTACCCAAATATACTCGTAGAATGGAAACTTGGGCGAAAACTACTTAGCACTTATACACCATTAATTTTTAAAAAAAGTATTTACCTACTTAAGTGGCCCGCTCACTTAGTGTTGGCACATTAGTTAAAGTTTATACTAATAGATGACGCTAGGTGTCGACTACATCGCGCCAGCGTTTTGTATTTTCGGATAACCTAAGCGTTGTCGCTGTAATCTGTAATACTTTTAACACTTTATACACCTCAAATAAAATTTTATAACAGTACACTCGAGAAAAGGTGTTACCAAAGTCGGCGCGCCGCGGCGCCCACTACTATCTTGTAATTTAATACAACATTCAACTATTCAACAGAGATTAGGCACCGACTTTGATAAAACCTTTTCTCGAGTGTTCTGTTATAAAATGTTATTTGAAGTGTATAAAGTGTTAAAAATATTATTTCACACTTTTTAGTTCGTGGTTTTTGAACGCGGTTTTTTTATAACGGGAAAAATTTTTTTCAAGCCTTTTTGTGTCTCATTTTTTGACAACTCTCATACGTTTCGAGTTCTTCGAACATAGCTCGGGTTTGTGATCACCAATCCAATCACCAATGAATTCTATGATGGAGGCCTTTGCCCTGCAGTGGGACAGTTTATAGGCTGATACTTTACTTTACGTAGATACAAAAAGGCCAGCTCTGAACGCTGAACTTTTTTTTATGTGATAGGTGGCAGACGAGCAGACGGTTCTCCTGATGGTAAGCGATTGCCGCTGCCCATAGACACCCGCGACATAAGTGCGCTGCCAACCTTTGAACCCCCTTTTCCCCCGGATACCCTCACTCACGTAGCGAAACACAGCACAATGCTATTTCACGGCGGTTTTCTGCGAGGCCGTGGTGTCACTCCGGCCCATTCATGACCAAAGCGTGGTTCCACGGATGACCTTGCCACCACGTTTCGGCATGAGCCGAAGTGTGGCTCACAGAATAAGAGGGTTTGAGTTAATCGATGCGTAATTTGATCCCCAGATGGCACCACGATTCGTTTTTAATATTAATTAGTCGCTCAAAATGTTAAGCTTTTTTAATAATATTAGAGAGGTTGGGTAAAGATAAATAACGTTTTTTGGTACTTCGTTCTAATGGGTTTTTAATCTCTTTCGTTACAGTTTTGGAGTATTGTTACTACTAGCAATCGCCCCTGGCTTCGCGCGTTAAAAAGAGAAAAAAACTAGCCTATTGTCACTCTCCATCCCTTCAAGTATGATCGCTCTACTTTTTTTTTTTATAATGACACAGTATATTGGCTCTCCTCATCTGGATGTTAAGCAAGAGAAGAGCCCAAGTTGCAATTACAACGGAAGCGATGTATCATCTCCGTTGGCACCGCCATACTGGCCCGCGAGATGCTTCTTCACGCTTCGTTTGAAGGAATCCATATTGTAGGAAGGAGGAAATACATGCGCCGGCAACGAGTTCCATTTCTTGATGGTGCGGCAGAAATAAGAACTGCCAATTTTTTAGTCCGTGATTATTGTTGGCAATTTGGCACGTGGCAAAAGTCGTGACATAGCGAGGAGAACAGACTGCCGTTGGAGCGGAAAGACCCTCGAGTGGAGGCCACGTACAGAAAGTCGCAGCCGTGGCAGGCCCTTACACACACACACACAGGCTTGTTTGTTTTGGTTTGTGTCTGTCAGTTTCTTGCAGTTTTCATTATTTTTGTAATATTAATTATAAATACTTAATATACCATCGCTGTGCCATACCTAATTTGTTTTAGTTTAATGTATAAAATTTGTTCTTCATGGTGACCACTGGAAATCACCTCCGGTAACCACGACATTATGCTGAGTGGGAACCTTTTATAGCACATTTAAGTTGTACTTATAAGTCTAGTTTTAAGCATTTTGTTATATTCTTTGTGTGCTAAATAAACAATTTCTATTTCACAAGCTGGACTCACAACTAGTGAAGGTCGCGGGAATCCATTGGATGCGGGTGGTGCAGGACGATCTGTGTGGAGATCATTGGGGAGGAGGCCTTTGCCCAGCAGTGGACATCTATTGGCTCAAAAGATGATGGTGATATTATTTTTGTTACGTCTTATGGTCGACAGTGTTTACCATCAGGCGATCCGTCTGCTCGTCTGTCTCCTGTCACATCAAAAAGTCACTAAAGTTCCTTCTGGCCGAAGTCACTCTGTATTTCCACTTAAAAATAAAGTCAATTCTTTAATCAGTTTTGCAGTTAAAGACGGACAAACCAACTAAAAGATACATTTACATTATACAGGGTGTATCTGTGAACATTTACATCCCTTTAACAACGTGTTCTACCAAGCATTCTGAACAAGATTTCTTCTATGACTTTTCGAAATTCGTCGAAAATTGTTTCGACTCCCCATACAAAATGACCAAGTCACGTGACCGACTTTGTATGAAAAGATGATTTTTTTTTTATGCAAATATCTAAGCGTTATTGAACAAATGTGGTTTTATTTAATTACTAACATACCCCTGAACCCTCCTCTGAGGTCCTTAACTACATAAAATCACCTAACCCAAAAAAAAAAAATGACAGTACATTTTATACATCTTATTAACATTAACCATGCACGACTGCCTAAACTTAAGATTGTTATTGTAATTTAATTTAGTTTAATGTTATCGCGGAGTAAATTTCAAAAATAATTTGTAACACTTAAAAAACGAGCACAATAAAGGCACGGAACCAGTGTCCGTGGAATTTCATTAGAATATAAAAAAAAAGAACAAAATGTGGTTCAGAATGGTAGAACACGTGTTTGCAGGGATGTAAAAGTTCACAGATACACCCTATATATTGTTAGATATACTTTATTGCCAAAAATACACAACTTAAATACTAGGCATTACAGTCATTTTGTGTACAATGTACGGCGATCTTATCGCTGAAAGCGATTTCTTCGGGTGAAAGGACAACCTTCGGGTTAAAGGACATTTAATAGTAGAGGAGGGATAGGTGGTACAATATTTAATAAGGAAAAACAGAATCAAATTAAAAAGAGATACCTAAACTGTAAATTTCAAAATGTATAACATTAATACATAAATGAAATACAATATGTAACTCTGTCTGTCTGTCTGTCTGTCTGTCTGTCTGTCTGTTACTCTTTCACGCCAAAACTACTCAACGGATTTAAATGAAATTTGGTATACAGATAATCTAGACCCTGAGAAAGAACATAGGCTACTTTTTATTGCGAAAAGGGGGTTGTAAGGGGTTGAAAGGGGGGTAAAAAGTTACTTTTCCACGCGGACGAAGTCGCGGGCGGCCGCTAGTGAATTAATAAATAAGTTATACTAAATAACTGGTCTGGTAGAGATCGTTCCCAGCCTTAAGACCGATTAAATTGTACATTGTATCTCTGTTTTCCTAGCTTTTAAGTTTTGTATGTTGTGCAATAAAGAGTATCTATCTAACTATATAATATTATGAGATTGATATCAGAAAAAGAAATATAGAGTATGGATGGATGAGATCTGAAACCAACAGCTTAATGACTGTGATTGTAGATTTTTTCATAGTTCCGTTTTAGGGTCTTATTTCCTTCTGCCCGTGGAAGAACCACGCTTCAGCGTGACTGGGCCGGCTCGTGATACCACGGCCTAACAGAAAACCGAGGTGAAAAAATTAAAAGCCTAGCGGTCATATATAAATCACAGAGCTGAACTTGGCATCCGACTATTGTGCGCCTCGCACAGTATTTAAGTTAAACTGAATTCATATACAGAGTGTATCTGTGGCCATTTACATCCCTTTAACCACGTGTTCTATCAACCATTCTGAACAACATTTGTTCTATGACTTTTGGAAATTCACATAAAAAAATTTCAACTTCTCATACAAAGTCGGTCACGTGACTTGGTCATTTTGTATGGGGAGTCGAAAAAATGTTCGACTAATTTCGAAAAGTCATAGAACAAATGTTGTCCAGAATGGTTGGTAGAACACGTGGTTAAAGGGATGTAAATGTCCACAGATACACCCTGTTAGATACAATACACAAAACTTCCTTCATACCATATTAAAATGCACTTGGCAGAGTTGAACTTGGCCCTGCTCTACCGTGCACCCCACACCTCAATTTGGGTAACGCTGCAGCTACCTGCGCACGTGACTTGCTTACAAACTGACAGTTTGGGTACATTACAGTACATACAAGCTGACTTTTTCTACCGAATGTACATTTCAGGACAGAAAACACGTCTTTATATTATGTTCTCTATGGTTCAGTTGTGGGTATTTTTACGTGAAAATGGTTCAATGTTTAGAAAATAAGTACTTAAGGGGACGGGTAGGGCACACTAGCGACGCCAATCGATTCTAATTTTTAGCTACTATACCCAAAACTGGAACTTAAGACCAAAAAATCTACTACAATGTTGCTACTGTAATAAAATAATCGTACAATAGTATCTATCTATTTCTTAAAAACATACGCCAACATAATTTGTTTTTTGGTAATTATAATTCTATAATATGAAGGAGTAATTTTATTAACTTATTACATAAATACAAGACATTTTAATAAAAACTTAATCATCCGTAACGTTTGTTAGAAAAGCTGGTATTGAGCTTATGTCACTTCAGGTGTTAATAACATTTGGTACAACATTTGAACTTACATGTGGTTTCGTGCAGTGAGTTGCCGCAAAAGAGCATTATTATAGGAATCTTTGAATTTTAATCGTTTTAAACAATGCTATTTTGTGTTGAGTAAGTTGTCACGAGAACAACTTGCTAGGACGTAGGAGTAGTCTCGTCTGAATCCGTATGTAGATAACGCGCCCGTTTTATTGAGTGACTGAGACTTTGACGGACTTCGACTTTTCACTTTGTCAAAATATAACTTGACAACTTTCCTTACGAGTTATTTCGCCTAATAACGCCTTAAATCTAAAACATGTTCACAATTGGACGAATTAATTCCTGGAGTGGTGGAAAACTTTATTCTACAAGTGACCGACTGAGATTCCGTAGTCAAAGAATCTGACATTAGTGATGGTGAAGATGAAGATGTACTTAAGTTTCTATTTTTTTTTTAAAAATCCTTATGTTGAATTTCTTTTTGTTATTAACAAAAAGGTTGAAAAAACCTGAAAACTTGATTTGACAATGACATAAGTGACTTTGATAGATTTGACACTGACGTATGACGTAGTTTTTTGGCCTTGAATTCCAGTTTCGATTATAAACCGGATCTACTTTAAACAACTGTTGGCTTGCCCCTTATCTGCACGAAGCGATTTGCCTCCACGTTTATAATGCGGACAGCTAAGGAATGGAACTCCTTGCCAAGGTCTGTTTTTCGTCGGCGTCGCTAGTGTGCCTTACCTGTCACCTTAAATACTTTTATGACGACACGTTTGGATCAGTGGAAGTGAAAGCTTAGGATTGTACAGACAGTACAAACATTTGTGTTCATGAACATATCTTGTAATGGTCTGGGTGTTTCTATGTATCCTCCAGCCGATTACAGCTACGGCGGCGAATCTCAACGATCAGCCACGTACGCAAGATATATTATAATGCTCAAGTGTGTGCGCAAACACAAGTGCACTCTCTATTCCCTTACCCTCATATTCCGATGGGACACTACTGTAACACGACCGGATAGGGATCGGGCGCAGGACCAACAGCTTATCGTGCTTTCCGAGGCACGGGGCTATTAGACCGCCAACTTCCAGACTCCGGGCTGCCACTAAGAATTTCTTACCGAAAACTTAGGTCCAATTTGGGATCGATCCCGGGACCTGTTGCGCAGCCGTCGCTTTAAAGTGCGACCCACCACTCTGCTCTCACCACTGCTAACCACTGCACCACCGAGGCAGACATATCAACTATAATACTAATATTAATCCACCCGGACCCCTGATTTAAAATGAGTACAAAAATAATAACCTCAAAATATCAATTCAGTAACAAAGACAGTAGCAGCTTATCCCTGTGACAGTTTATTCTGTTTTTCACTAAACTAAAGAGAAAGTACCTACATAGTAAATTTATTTTTTGGATTTAATCTCAAAAATATATTATAAGCAACGCATATTCATATTACTTGGAGACCTTACATACAATATTTTAATTTATTGTTGCTTAAAAACACCTCTAAAATATTTTTACTTCAGATAACCAAACAAGGTTATGTAAAATGAAATGTCATTGAAAGAATGATTGAATGATTCGATCAATTTTGAGACTATCCTGCGGTGCTAAGTAGTCTATGGTTAGTCGAGGATTTGTAACAAAAATTTAAAAATTATCATTACTCCGTAATAATTATGAACTTGCTAGTTTAGGATTAAAGCCGGTATCAGAGTTTTTTTTTATAATAAGAGCTCATAAAAACACCGCTCGTGTTTTGCAGAGCCAAGTTCCAACTTGCTAAAAATGAAAAAAATAAAAAAAATATTTTCTTACCTTTCTCAAGAGATATGAAGAGGTACTTAGATGTTATCCCAAACTAAGTAGAAGATACTGATGTTATATGATGATCGTTTACCTGAAACAACAAAAGGTTTTTTCTTTTTAAATTGTATTCATTACTTGTGGCCCATGGCGAAACAAGTCCGTACCAATGTAGTTTTTTTCTTGGATTTTAGATAAATAATTATATTCAGACAACATCACATACATTGTCTTGGTCCCAAACTAAGGTTGTAATATGGAAACCAGAAACAATGAAGGTACCACAAACACCCAGAACCAACACAAAATCTGTTTCATCAACAAACATTTGTGTTGGTGCGGGAACCGTACCGGTGGCCCTTGCGTCTCAACCGGCGCACAAACCACTGCGCTAAACGGGTCGTTAATAGTCAAATATAATTGCTGTTGAGGCAAAAGTTATACGAAAAAAAGATTTGATTTTTATACGCTGCACTTCTTTCGTGGCGCGGACTCTTCCCGAAGATAATTCGCCAATGTCAAGTAACTTATTGAGAATAAGTAGGTAGTCAACAGTCCAAGTCACTCAAAGTCACAGTCACTCAATAAAACGCCGATGTTTTACGTTTTATCGACCTACGGATTCAGCGGATATCACTCTAAAAGCAATCGCAGGTTTTAAGACTCTATTTGGTCCAAGCAAGTTGTCCCGAGAAAACTCACTCGACACACAATAGCTCTCTCTCAACTAATAGGTTTGTATTGTCAAGCTGACATCTGACAGACGTCATCAACAAAATGTCATCCCCGCCATGATGGTTTCTCCTGATTTGTATTGCTATTTTTAGTGTTTTTTTTTGTTTGTACCAGTAAACAATACATTCCCTGGACCTCACTCCTATAGTACTCTATCTAGCGGATTTTTCACACGCGAAAACCCTCATTGCAATGTGGGCTATCTTACTTACCATCAGGATAAGGAAAGCCAATAAACTGAGTCACTATAAAAAAAATACCTTTTTTTTTTTTTATTTATTTATAATAATTACAATAACATTATGTAAATTAAGAGTGTCATTAAAACCTTGCCGGTTTGTCCTTGACACGGTTACACATGAGTGTCGCTTATTTAACTAAATTAAAATAATAAAGTTTAACATAACTACTTCTAATACTTATTGTCTACACGACCACGCGCTGCGAGCCGTTTGCGTAGGTACCTATGCCGATGCATCTCGCTCGCACTGAGCTGCCCAGAGCAGCGCTCATAAAAAAATGGCAACATACAGGGTGATACGCATGGTGTATTCAATTAAGATTACATATTCTGAAGTATATTTTTGTAGTATGTTTTGAGTTTATGTTTATAGTTTTCATCGGTTAATTCTGCTCGTATACTATGTGAAATTTCATTTAAAAGAGTAGGGACTAAGTATCTATTTAAGCGTTTTCCGTAATAATTTTTAAAGGTTGGTATCTTAAGTTTGGTTTGAGTAATATTCCTGGTAATTGTTTTATGATTTATATAGATTTGTAAGTATTTATTATGGTATTGTTCGATGAGTATTGACATTTTAATTTTAATTTGTATTGGAAGTATTTCACAGAATTTAAATAATTGTATATGGTTATTATCTTTTTTGTATAATTTTTGTTTAATTTTGTTAGGGATTATAATTTTAAGGATTCTTAGTTGTAAGTTATGTATTTTATCTAAATACGTTTTAAATGTTCTTCCGTAACTTGTAATCCCATATGAGACAATAGATTCAACTAGTGCTTTATACATGTTTAGAAGTATTGGGAAAGGAACTTTATATTTTAGTATAGCAAACTTAGCCACCAAGGCTCTTAGTTTTTCACAGATACTTTCAACTTGTTGGCACCAGTTAAATCTATTATCTATTAATAGACCAAGATATTTTATGGCAGTAACCTGCTCTAAAGAGTTGCAGTTACATTTACTATTTATCAACTTCGCTCTCAAATGTAGACATTCATGAGTGTGTGCTACTACACGCAACGGTCTGTCGACATTCAGAAGGTGGTTAGAACGGACGTGCATGATTTTTGTTTTCGCGGAGTTTATTACAAGTCCGACATCATGTGACCATTTGCACAAGTTTGTAAAATCAGTCTGTATACCAATTTCAGCCTCCGACATATCTCTACTGGCAGCGATAAGACAAGTATCATCCGCGTATTGGTATACAGAACACTTTTTAATTACATTCTCCATGTCGTTAACATAAGCTAAGTAATGCAATGGGCCTAGCACAGAACCCTGGGCTGTGCCGGTACCAACTTCGATTTCATCACTTAGGGCATTTTCGAGTTTTACTTGGTATTTTCTATTCTTTAGATAATCTTTGCACCAATTGAGTAATGGACCACGGACTCCCGTATTGGCCAGCTTTGTAATTAATGTGTCGTGCCGGAGAGTATCGAACGCTTTGCTAAAATCTATAAACAATAGTATAACGTGTTTTCTATTATCAAGAGATGTATTTATTTCATCAGTAAATTTAGAGAGTAGACAAGTGGTGGATTTATTAGATTGGAATCCAAATTGACTCTTAGATATGATATCGTGTTGACTATAGTAACTATAAATTTGGTTACATACAAATTTTTCTATAACTTTGTCAACGACTGGAAGAATAGTGATTGGTCTGTATTTATCATACTCGCTGCGTGAACCACTTTTGTGAATTGGCCGGACAATTCCTGTTTTAAGATCTGTAGGATACCTACCACATTTTATACTCGTGTTCACAAGTTTCGCTATTACGTTTGCAAAATTTCTGGGGACTCAGGTGTATCTACCTCCTAGAGTGGCCCCGCTGGTAATCAGTTCTGTCCTGATTCCAGCTTCGGTTGGTATTAAGCAGAAACGGTTACCGTGGGGCACGGTTTTCCCCGGGCAACGGCGGGTAGTAATTCATTCGTGGATTGCTACCCGACGGCCAAAGGATGCACAGATTTCCGGCGGACCAGCCCCGACGCAGTGGATCGCGTGCAGCGCACACCACTCGGGGGCTTTCATTGTCCGCTGAGGGCTTAGAGGACCGGCCTCTCTTTACGGACCTGAACACAATAGGGCCGGGCACGGAGGCTACCTTCTTTATCCAGCCCCCCCTTCTGCCGTGGGTTGGCGTTGGGGTGTGGTGGCACCCACTGTCGGGCGCTTTGGCGTGCGGTGGGCCGGTGTTCCTAGTGTGATGGTGCCGTATGGGGGCCATTTTGTTCTCGGGCCTTGAACTGTCGCGCCTTCGGGCGCGTTCGAATGTTGGGGAGTTCCACGGTGGTGGAATTCCTCCCAACAGCCTGTTGCGCCCCGATTCTCGGGAGCGCTCTCCCCGCCTTTATGGTGGGGGCTTTGTTGGTGGGTCTGTGTTGAGTCCCGCAGCCAGTGGGATGCAGCTACGACTCGCCACCCCCGCTTTTCCCGTCCCGTCGATTGTCTCCGCAACCCAGCGGGGATGCTCGAACGGGAGGGTTTTCGGGTATTACTTAAAGTCTGTGGGTGCTCTCTCCTCTCTCTGCCCTGCAGCCAGCAGGGTATGGGTTGGGGGAGGGGTCTGCAGTCGTCCCTTCCGGAGCGTCTGCGTTGCAATCCAGCAACGTGGACGATTCCGGAGAGGGGGGAATGGTGGGCCATGGGAGTGGCCCTAGGCCTCGTTTTTACGGCGAGGCCCGGTTTTGAAGAGGCCGTGCTGGCGAGCCTCTCGTCCTTCGAGGGTGGGCCGCGGACTTGGTTTCTACCCGTTACCGTAGCCCACCCCACATGGACGTAGCAGGAAATGCCCCGGTGGTTTTTAGTGGGTAGGCCCCTGGGAGCACCCCAAGGGAGAGCCCCACACTACCCGGCCGTCTCCCAGCGGTCGGGTGTGCTTAAGGCGGCATTTTCCACCGGGCAACAAAAAAAAAAAAAAAAAGTCGACTATTTCTATAACATCCGTAGGTATATCTATCGTAGTGAGAACTGAGGGAGGGGAAACTGCTATCGCTTATCACTATTCCTTGTGGCGGTATTGGAAGTGGTGTTGAGTAACTTGTCGATGTCTGCGATGTTTCTGATGATCCTCGGTTTATCATTGTCACTTTTTCGAGCCAAAATATTTCCTTCTTGAAACCATACGTACTTATGGGATTCTCGAAGCTTTTGTTTCGCTTGCCATAATAGGGACTTATTCAAATTAGTTAAGGCACGACGGAACATCACCTTTGATTTTGCGAGTTCAGACACAGCACTGGGTAGTACATCTTCTACACATGTAACCTGCTTTCGTGCGGCGCGTATCCATCGATCTACCTGCTCTTCTTGCTTTAGTATAATTTGTATGACACCCTCCTTTCCATTTCGTCCCTTTAATCTTTTTACAGCAGAAACTTCTTCCTTGTATGTATTTATTTTGTTCATAACATGGATCAGCATACTATCCAGGTCTTCATTATTATTTTCTGGTATTCCAGTTAATTCGAGTACGTTATTTATTAATTTTTGATCGATATTTCTTATGTGTTGTTCCAATGCATCCACTTTTAGCTCCAGATGCGAGTTTTGGTTTTGCAAATGGATGTTTTTCTTTTCCAACTCTTTGATTTTGACTTTGAAAGATTCCATAGTACACATCATCTCATCCATTTTTTGGCAGCAATTATTTATGGATTCATTTACTGGAGCCAGTTCTTTCTTCACTGCTTCTTTTACCTCCTTCGAGATGTCGCCTAATAATTTTTTCAAGGCTGGAGACGTGATATTAACATCGATGTCGTCATCTTGCTCGTCGTCGTCATCATTATGAGTGACGTGCGTCTTGGGGAGTCTTTGCAGCATTCTTCACACGTCCATTCTAAGCTCTCCGCATTACGAAGTGCAGATAGTTGTTTCACCGACAGTTTAGAACATGATTGGTTTCCATGAACTATCTTTTGACATTTGTTGCATTCTAGCCCTGGTGACTTCTTGGTGATTGTCTTTTCACAAATATTACACTTTGCCATTGTTGGGGGTAAAGTTAGTACAGCGCAATCCGGGTAGCGTACGTTGCGGTAGCAGCAGCTCGACCGTGTTAAGCGACAACTCACGCACAACTGAGACCTATAAAGTATATGAGTCATCTGGAAAATACTACCTCGACTAGAACAGTCTAAGGCGTTGATTCAGGCGTTCGATCATAGACGAGCTGCAGAAATAATAAAACTGAGTAGAGGACATGTTAGGGCACTCACTCGGACCCTCACAGGGCACTGCAAATTAAACAAGCACCTGCACAACATGGGCCTTTCAGATACCAAAATCTGCAGGTTCTGTCGCGAGGACGAGGAAACGATTATCCACGTACTCGGCGAGTGCATAGCGCTGCACCGCTGCAGAAGCCGGCACCTGGGAGCACACATGATCTCATCAGAGATCAAGAGCTCCCCCATCAGCTCCATTCTCGGGTTTATCCTGGAACTGGAGGTACATGAGGTGCTGTAATAGGTTACGGGGCTGCCACAATAGATCATCTACTTGTCGCAGTGGCTATGAGACGCAGGGCTCACGCCATTTCTATCAAATAATAATAATATGTCACCGCCTTTTTTTGTTTTTACATTATAGCGGACAAATGAGCAGACGGCACACCTGATATTTTTACATGCAAATTCATAGAAAAAAAAATGTTCAGAATGTTTGGTAGGAGGGGTGGTTATAGGGATGTAACTGCTTACCAATACACTTGTGTGTTTATCAAGACATTGTTTATATTAACACTCTGTTATGTGCTATTTATGTCTGTCACACAATTAAGAGATTAGGCTTTTAAGGTGACGGGTAGGGCATACTAGCGACGCCAACCGATTCTAATTTTTAGCTACTAAACCGGATCTATTCTAAACAATTTCGAGGTTACAACCTAAAGGTTATAAGTGTTTGCCTAAAGGCAAACACTTATACTATTTATTAAATAACCATGCAAAAATGTGTACCCAACACTTGTACGCGAAAAATTGATTCACGCTAAAAGTGGCCGCTTTTTGTGGTAATCAATTTTTCGCATACAAAAGCGGACCCAACATTTGTGCGTGGTTATTTAATAAATAGTATAAGTGTTTGCCGAGAGGTTTTAACCCCAATATTGTTTAAAATAGATCCGGTTTTGTAGCTAATAATTAAAAACGAATGGTGTCGCTAGTTAGGGCTACCCGTCGCCTTAAGGCAGAGTACACAAGATGTAAAACCTTACCACGTATTCTATGATAAAAAATCTATGATACCGTCCTCGGAAATATTAATCCTATTTTCGTCTGGTTTGAGTATGAAATAGAACTGTGTTCTGAATTCAATATGTTTTGTCGCGAAGCCTAGATGTTGCCAACTGACGTCGCGTTGAAACTAGGACGCAAAGTTTATCTACTTGATAAACGATAGATACTCTTTATTGCACAACATAAAATACTTAAAACTAGCTTTAGCTTAGAGATTCAATGTACAATTTAGGCGGTCTTATCACTGGGAGCGATCTCTAGCAGACAACCTTAAGGTAAGGGACCTACAGGTAAAGGAATATCTGGAAAATAAGCAATAATTAAATATAAATAAAAAATATTCTATATTTATATCCTAATATAAATAAAGTTTGTATAATACTATATTATTATACATTATACAAACGAGCAGACGGCGAGGCGACGAACTTACCTGATGGTAAGTGATTTCCGCCGCCCATGGACATCTGCGACACACGGGGCATCACAAATACGTTGCCGGCTCTTATATTAATTCATATTTCATTATTCATGCTCTTATATACTCAATCATTTCAAGACATCGATTCAAGTGAAAACAAATATCTAGGCGTTCTTTGTAGTGTTTTTGTCAATAAATGGCTGACAGCCAAAACCTACATTAAATCAATCAATCAAGATGTCTTAATAATCTGAAATAGTTCGAAAAATATTAAAGTTTTTTATCCGATAGCTGGCGAACGAGCAAAAGAAATGCTAATGCCAGCCTGTTAGAAAGACGCAGGCTCATTTCTTAAATATTTCAATGTCGGAAATATTGCCGCGAGGAGTTGATTGGTCAGATCAACAAATTAAACTAAAAAACAGCTATTCCTTAAAAAATACAATATTTACCCGGCTATAATGTATTGAAAATCTGATTTTTTTTCGCTTATTTTGTTGATCTAACCTACTGCTTTATTCAAGATACCTACCTATTATGTGAGATTTTAAACTTGTGCGTTGCATTATACAAATATTAATGTACACGTGACAAAACCACGCACCTCAGTTCTGTGGAACGATTTGGCTATACGTAGTATCTTCTACTTAGTTTGTGATTTGGCTGCAGGAGTATTTCCGGACGGCTACGACTTAGGGACCTTCAAGAGAAGAGCGTTCTCTTTTTAAAAAGGCCGGCAACACAATAGCGGTCTCTCTGATTTCGCGAATGTTCATGGGCGGCGTTGATTACTTTCCATCAGGTGACTCGCTTACTCGTTTGTCCGCCTCTAGCATAAAAAAACGCGGTTATTTTTATATGTTAGTACATACTCGTAGTAGGATATACTCACAGCTTGACGTTTCGACCGCGTTACAACGGTCGTGGTCACAAGCGGACTGGAGTGGTCACAAGCGGCTTGTGAATCTTCGGATACCCTCTCATTTTCGTTATTTACACTGCCACTAAATAAAATATCAGTGAGGTCACTCACGTCCCTCACGTCACGAGGTCGCGTTTTATCCCGTGTAAATTAATTATTAACCTATTATGTGGTTTTCGGAAGAAATCGTAAACAAAATATCCTTGAGTGTGGTTTATAAAAAGTTCAACCACAAGGAAGTGGCGTCATTGAGCCCTTCCGACTCGTTTGGTGACAGTTATCTAAAGCGGCGTACTACAGAGGGGAGATAAGCATTTCGCCCAATTTGCTTGAGACCGAATGATTTGTGTGTTGCATTTGGGTTTTCAACAAGTGGTTTGTTTTATTTGGCTTGTTTAGCCTTGGGACAATACAATGTAGAAAGTAATCAAGCAGGCAGTTCGGCTTTGTTTCGGTAGATGTCACTGTGCATAATTACATCGCGCTAGCAAAGTGTGCTGCCCGCGAGCCGCCTGCCTAGCTTTGTCAGTTCATAATAACATTTGTTTATTTTAATTAATTTATTAGGAATAGCAAACAGTCACATAATATACATGTTCATCTAAGACAGTACGTACTTAAACTACTTAATAATATTGTAGCCCACGACGCTATCCACATGTTACTAAAATCAAGTTGTCGCAAGCGGCTCAAAAATATAGCTAATAATATTACAAAGAGAGCAAAATATAATGAGAAAAAAAGATTCGGTAGGTATTTAGGTGGACAATTTGGCACAAAAACAAAAGAATAATAATTAAATCTTAGAGTAGAACGGTATAGCGATCTTACAATGTTCAATAACAGTTTTTTTTTAGTTTTTTATATTATTAACAAATATATCAATATCTTTTGAGTGAGCCGGTATTCGTGCGACTTTTACGAACTGCAAAAAGGCGAACAGCACGCACCTCTCGCCTATGTGTGGTTCTTGGTACAGAGTAATATACTTTGGAATTACCTAACAGTGTGGAAATAAAAGTGAAGTGAATCAGACGGAACAGGTATTTTATTCCTCCGTCTTCCTGCCTCCACCACGAGGGTGCCTTTCTACAATAAATGACAATATTCTCTAAACATTATCGCAGGCTAAGCTAACACACACACTCAAAATATAAATCTTAAAAAAAATGAAATAATTTAGGTTATGGGGACTACGATGCGGCAGCCTCCTCGTGTGGCCCTTTCGGTAGTATTTTTGCTCTGTTTGGAGCTGCTACCGAAAGGGTCCTGGCGTCCCTGGGCAACGGCGGGTAGTAATCGGCATCGCTCATTGCTACCCGGCGGATAACAGCTGCACACACACGGGAGAGCCCCCTCGGACCTAGGATCGGCCTCACGGTTTGGGGAAACCCCTCTCCTGTGGCCTCTTTTGTTCTGGGCTCGGGGCCTTGTCCGGCGTCACCTCAGACGTGATTTCGTTTTGACGTGGGCCCTACCAGAGTGGAGCGCCTCCGGGCGCAGTGACCGAAAGGCCTTGTTCGAAGTCCAGCGTCGAGTCTTCGAGCCACGGGGCTCGATAGTTGGACGGTGTTGCCAACTTTCCCGGCTCCGTATCCAGCGGAGTTGGGTTTCGCGGCGGCTTCACTTTGAAACCTGCGGGTTTTATTTCCCTAACCCACTCTGCACTGCAGCCAGCAGTATATGGGTGGGGAAGGGTACCCGCAGTCCATCTCCTGGTGGTGTTCGCACTGCGGCGGCATTCTCTCTGCGTTACCAAAAAAAAAAAAGGTTTTGCTTCTACTAGTACCATTAATACCCAACCTTGTCAACTAGTCTTCATTTTCTATAAACATATTTTAATCGACAAATAAGTGCCTTAATATCATTTAAAATGGAACACCGAGGAATTAAATTATAACGTTTCTAGTACTTATTTGCATTTGCATTAGCCGTGTGGTCCCCGGCAGAGTTAGACGTGTGGTCCCCGGCAGAGTAGAATAGACCACCCTCACTCTTACCGAGGTGACGTAAAAGGCGACTAAGGTAAAGCTGCTGGTATGATCATCAGCACCCAGAGAAGGAAAACTCTGCATTTATATCTCGCCAACCCGTCTGCCAAGCGTGGTGAGTATGGCAATTACCCCTCATGTGATTGAGGGAGGCCCGTGCCCCAGCAATGGGGACTTAAATGGGCTGACGATGATGATGATTTGCATTTTCGCCGATGTGAGTAAGTGATTCATCAATTCAGGTTCGTAAACAAACTTCATTATTTGATTTCATTACTTATTCATATCTAGACCATCACTAAACTTTCCTTCCCCCCCGCTGATTTTGGCCTTTTTAGAACTAAATCTACGCTTTACCACGTCCCGTGTTAAATTGTCTAAGTATATAGATAATAAATAAAACTTTATCATACACTAATTACCTAACTAAAAAACATTTTTTTTTTGTTTTCCCGGGAGAAATGCATTACGCAGACCCTGCCGCCGGGGGGCGACAGGGGCCCCTCCGGGCCGCTTCTTCAAACAAGAAGCGACCTGAGGGCATACCCACTAAAACTCCCGGGGCTCAACCACCCGTGGGTATAGAATGGGGTCACGGGAACTGCACGAGGCTATTCCCTGCAACCCCACTCCCCCACAGGTCCCTACACGGGGTGTGCGGCCACGCCCCTCCTCAGGCTAGGAGGAGGGGGTCGGGGACAGCCGGAAGAGCTGAGCCGTCCCCAACGAGCGGTGGAGGTGCCAATGGCAGTGCCGGCACAGGGACCCCCGTCCCTGTTGCCGGCTGGCCACCTCCACGGAGAGGACGAAGAGTTCTCCGCCGAACTCGTCCTCTCCTTGCTCGAAGCGGGCCTGCGAGGGGGTTAATCTCGCGCTCCCGCTCCGCCGCCTCCTTCTGCGCCACCACTTCTTCGCAGAAGTGGGCGAAGGCCGACCACGCCCTCTCATTATCCAGCATAGCTTGAACTATACTGGGCAATGAGAGGCCATGTCCGACCTCCGCGACCTGACCGCTGTTGGTCGAAGGACGGGCACACCAACAACGTGTGGTGCGCCGAGTCCTCCGCAGCGCCGCACTGGTGGCACGAAGGAGTGTCCTCCCGCTGAATACGGTGCAGGTAGTTACCAAAGCAACCATGTCCGGTAAGTACCTGCACCATACGGAAGGACAGAAACCCATGGGGGCGCTCGAGCCACCGGTCTAATACCGGGGCGAGCGCCGCGAGCGTGGGACGGCCGTACCTCTCCACCTGGAGAGAGGCCGTCCATACTTCTACCATTTGCTGGCGATCCTCCTTCCTTAGCGCCTCTCTTTCTCGGGGGCAGAGGGGATCGCCAGCCGCTCGCTTGGCCGCCGTCTTCTCGTAGACGGCGGCCAGCACTCCAGCCTCCAACTCCCATGGCGGGGTGGAGGCGAGTGCGCAGGAACTAAAATACAATATTTTTTTTTTTTTTTTGTTCACGCTGGTGAAAATGCGCCTGGGAGCGGAGGGGTTATGTCGGATTCTCCTCTGGCGGGGGCTTCTCCTAATGAGAAGCCGGCCAGAGGCATACCGACTAAAAACACCAGGGCACCACTCTCATCGTCCTTAAGTGGGGAGTGGCCGTGATAACGGGTACGAAACCTTATTCACGACCCTCCCCGGACGGAGCCCGCTTAAGCGGGCAGGACGCTGCCCCCCCCGGGTGGGTTGGGGGGGGCGTTAGGGACAGCCGAGGGTGAGCAGCCGTCCCTAACGAGCACTGGAGGTGACCTGTGCAATGCCGGCGCGGGTATCCCAGTACCGGGCGCCGGCTGGCCACCTCCAAGGAGAGGAAGGAGACGCACATATTGGCGTCGTCTCCGACCCCTCCTCGCTCTTCGGAGCGCGTCGGCGGAAGGCTCCTCCTCCCGCGCGCGCTCCGCCGCCTCCTTGCCTGTCACCACCTCCTCACAGAAAGTGGCGAAAGCCTTCCAGGCCTCCTCCCCTGACAGCATAGCTTGCACTATGCTGGCAAGGGTGAGGTTCTGGCCGACTTTCACCACCAGTGCCTGGCGCTGCTGATCCCACGACGGACAATACGCGAGCGTATGATCCGCCGTGTCGTCAGCAGCGCCGCACTCGTGGCAGGAAGGGGCTCCCTCTCGACGGATACGATGCAGGTAATGACCAAAGCATCCATGCCCGGTCATCACCTGCACCATTCTAAAGCTGAGGGAGCCGTGCGGCCGCTCGAGCCACCGGTCGAGGACTGGGGCGAGCGCGTCCAACGTGCGACGCCCGTATGCGGCGCGTCCCAGGTCTAGAGCCCAGAGACCAACAAGGTCCTCCTGGAACTCTTTCCGGGCTTGCTCTCGTTCCGCGGGGCAGTAGGGATCACCCCGCGCCTTCTTTACGGCCGTCCATTTATAGACGGCCGCTTGAACGTCCGCCTCCAGCTCCCATGGAGCGGTGCCAGCTAGCGCGCAGGCGGCGGAAAACCCAACTGTGCGGTAAGCCCGCACTGCGCGCTGTGCTATCGCGCGTTGGGGAGCACGTAGGAGGCGGGTATTGACTCCATGAGACAGAGCCTCGGCCCAGATGGGCGCGCCATATAAGGCCATGCTACGCAGGATGCCGGCGTAAAGTTTCCGGCACCTGGAGCTAGGCCCGCCCAAGTTCGGCATGAGCCAACTCAAAGAGTCGGCTGCCTTTAGGAGTCTAGGTGACAGCCCGCGAAAATGCGGGCCAAACTGCCACCTAGAGTCCAGTGTGAGACCAAGATATTTGATCTCGGTCCTCACCGGCGTCCTGACTCCGTTCAGCTCGATGTAAGCTTCCGGAGGCGCCCGCGGCTGCCGAGGCCCGTGAAAATATATGGCCTCGGTCTTGTCCAATGCCACCGACAATCCTAAGCGGCGGATGCGCTCCACGACCAGCTCTCCCCCGGCTTTTGCCTTGATAGCGGCAAGCTCATAGTCACCCCCCGGGCAGTGATGAGTGTATCATCCGCATAACAGATCATACACATACCCGGGAGGAGGACGCCGCGGAGGAGCCAATCGAAACCGATGTTCCACAGGAGCGGTCCTAAGACCGACCCCTGTGGAACCCCAGACTCCATGTGTAGTGCTGCTGTTCGCCCTCTCTATCGGCGTACACTATTCGCCGACTACCTAGGTAATCGGCGATAAGGTCCCGCAAGTAAGCGGGGACCTGGAAATACGCCAGTGCGGCGAGAATGGTGGCGTGAGGGAGGGAGTTAAACGCGTTCTTGATGTCGAATGATATCGCGATAACTCACTCCCTTGCCTCCTCGGCTTCCATTATTACTCGCCGGAGGCGGGTCAGGGCATCTATTGTAGACCGCCCTGACCGAAACCCGAACTGGGCGTCCGACAGGTCCGGACCGACATCCTGGAGGTGCGAGACGAGGCGGGAAGATATCACCTTCTCAAACATCTTCCCCACCTCGTCCAACAGGATTATCGGCCGGTATGCCGACGGAGAGTCGGCCGGACGCCCAGGCTTCTGGAGGAGGCATAATTGCCCCTCCTTCCAAATTTCAGGGAACCTCTTCTCCCGGAAGCACCGGTTGAAGAGGTCCCTGAAATTATTCTCCATGCGGCCCGCCGCAATGGCTACAATTTTGGCGGGTACGCCGTCAGGTCCGGGGGCGGTTTTCTTCCCCCGGAGTCGAAGTTCCGCTGCTCCGAATTCCTCCGAGGTAATGCACGGAGGGGGGTCGACCTCTGGAGGCGTTGCCAGGCCTCGAGGTGGGACCATGACAGGAGGGGTAAAGTCCGGTTGGCGGGCCGGGAAAAGAGCCCGTACCACGTTTTGCAGGAGGACCGGTTCGAGCGTTTCGGTCAGTGGGGGACCTATAGAACGCAGTTGGGCGCGTGCTGCTTTATAAGGTCTCCCCCACGGATCCTGATTGAGGCTCTCGAGCATCTCCGCTCGAGACCGGTCCTTCGCCTGCCCTATGGAATGTTTAAGCGCCCCTCTAGCGGCCCTGTATGCCTCATAGAGGCGGGCTTCCTCTTCTGGCGTCGTACGCCGCCGGCGCCTGCATCGGGTGTAAGCCCAACGGGCTGTGATGCAGGCGGCCCGGAGATCCGCGATCTCCGCCGACCACCAATATACGGCGTGTCGGGGGTCGGGGCGGCGGGACCGAGGCATCGAGAAATTGCATAACTTCGGTCAGCGAGTCCCTTAGCTGGGATGCGGCGGCGTTTATGTCGATATTAGCGTTGGGAGGACAGAACCAATCCTGGTATAATGCCGCCTCTCTGGCCATGTCGCGGTCCAAACGAGAGAGGGCCCATCTCTTGAAAGGTGAGGGGCGCCTCTCTGCATCCTGATGTGGAGCCCGACTGGAGATCACAAATATGTGATCTGATCTGAATAATGATGTATTTATGATCCGATAAAGTCTCAGCCGGATCCACTCGCCAATCGCTAGCAAGGGTGGCCAATGCTGAGGTGGCAAATGTCAGATCAATTATTGAACCACCATTTTGCCGGACGCAGGTGTGATCCGTGCCCCTATTGAGGAGGGACAGGCCACACGCGACCGCCCAAGCCTCCACGGCCCCGCCGCGAACGTCAGTGCGAGGATTTCCCGACGCCGTGGATTTGGAGTTGAAGTCCCCCGCAACAAGGACTTGGCGCGGCGCCAATCGGCCCAAAACCGCTGTGAGGGAGTTGAGAAAAATCTCAAACTCCCTAAAAGGCCGATTGGGGGAGAAATAAATTCCCACCACGGCGAATGGGCCCCACAGACCAGCAACATAGCCCGACCCCTTTTCGAAAAGTGAAAGGGGGGAGACACCTGCAAACGGCGGCGAAAAAATGGCTACTGATTCTTCGACGTCCCCCAGCCAGTGGGATGGGACAAGTAAGGCTCCGAAATGACTGCTAAATTTACCTGTCGCTCGGCCAAAGCCTGGAACATTAGGTCCTGGGCCGAGCGACAGTTATTTACGTTACACTGGAGAATGGTGCGATGTCCGACCCTATCCATTATTCGGACATCGCACCATCACGCGCTGCAGGGGCCTTTGCAGGCGCCGGTAGCTTACCCTTTTTGGGGGGAGGGTTACACCTCCTCCCCCGCATTATATGCCCGGAGGGCTTTCCAGCTGCAGCGCATACAGCGCAATTGGGCTCTGCTTGGCATCCAGTTGCCTTGTGCCCTTCCTCTCCGCAGCGGTAGCACAGCTCCGCACGGGTGATGGGAGAGGGGCACCGCGCCGAGACGTGGCCGGTGCCCAGACACCGGAAACATCTAAACGGTCCATCCTCGAGGACCTTCACGGACGCCGAACTCCAGCCGATGAGGAAACGGCTGGCACGCAGGACTAGTTTGGCGGCAGTAGTGGGGCATTGGAGACGGACTGCGCCGACGCCTCCACGGCCAGTTCGGATTTCGCCGACCTTTATGGCCTCCACCGCGCAACCGCCAATCTCGGCCACCTTTTGTGCCACCTCCTCCTTAGTGACCGAATCATCCAGATCCGACACTTGGAGAGAGGTACACTTTTCAGGGCGTGTGACCACCGCAGCGTCTGCCACCGCCTCTCTTAAGCGGGCCGCGAAGGTGTCCGCTTGAGCGGCACTCGCTACGGGGAACTCAAAGAGACGAGCCCCCGTTAGCGTGGATCGGCATTTTTTTGGCGCGATGCCGAGCGCCTTAGCATCTCCTATGGCTTCTCGTGGTCTAGTTAAGACGCTGTCGTAGGTCTCCCCCTTCTTTGTGGCGCTGTCAGTCAAAGAAACGACCACGGCGGCGACTCTAGGGGAGACCAGCTTTCTCTTTTTGGCGGGCGCTTGGTTGCTCGCCGGGGTTGCAGAGGGCACAGACACCTTCTTTTCTTGCCCCTTACCTTTGGCCTGGGCGGTGGTTTTGGCCGATTGCTCCTTGGCGACCTTTTTGGCCTTAATGACCTTTTTCCTCCCGACGACCGTACTCCAGGCCTCGTTCGCCGGAGTGGTTGACGGGAGAAGGACATCCTCCTCCATGGGCATGGGGGTCAGCACTTCAACAGGGGCTTTGGAAGTGGACGGAACGGGCTCCGGGGCCTTTGACTTCTTCCCCACCCCTTTGCCCTTGCCTTTGGGCGGCGGGGGAGGGAGGGTCGAGATCTCCTCTGCAGGGGGGCTGACCTCTTTGGCCATCCTCTTTTTGTCCGCCGCTAAGGGAGGGCGGACACGCACCTCTGGAAGGAGGCGGTCCTGGATGCCTTCGAAGCGGGCACTAGTATAGAACCGCTCCTCGGCCAACTTCTTTGAAAGAAGGTGCTCCATTCGGACCTCCATCTGAGCGATGAGGTCCGCTTCGACAAACTGCCCCGCCTTGCGCGAGGCAGGTTTAGACGTTTGCACCGAGGCGACGGCTTGAGCCGCCCGAAGCGCGTCCAACTCCTCCCTGGTTTTTACTAGATCCTCGGACAGGCGTTTGACGGTGCCATGCAGTGCCGCCGTCTCGTCCGAGGTGGTGCGCTTGCCCATCTCGGCCAGCAGTGCAAGGAAGGAGCACGCGTGGTTCTTTAGGGAACCCTGTAAAGTCCCCTTCAGGTGGCCGGATTTCTTAGCGATGGAAATGATTTCCTCTGCGTCTGTCTGTGCCGTTGCAACAAGGTCGGCCACGGGCAAGTTAGAGTAATCGAGGAAGGTTGATACCCCGTACCCCGACTTTGCCCTGGCCTTCCGAAGCTTCCTTTCATTCGCAAGAACTTGGGCTTCTAAGTCAGCCGCATTCTTTTCTCGAATGGCCTTGGCCGCCTTCGCCTTGCACTCGGCCAAAGCCACATAGTGGCCCGAGGTGGCGGGACGGCCGCGGCCGCGCTTGGCCGAAGAGCCGCGACTAACAGATGAGTCGCAGGAATCGGAGGACTCCTGCGACTTGCCGCTTTTTACGCGCTTTCGCGCCGTCTTCAAAAACTTCGAGCGTTCATCCGAAGCAGCACTCGAGGCAACGGTCTCCATCGACGCATCCGACGACCCTTTGAGGGTCGACGCCGATGCGTCGGACTCGTCACCGGAGTCTTCTATCTCCAAATCCTCCTTCCTGAAGAAATTGCTGCCCAGGGGTACGATGGGCACTACAAGTTCTTTCACCGCCTTGAAAGGCGCAACACTCTTAGGAGGAGGCATTACAGCCTCCACCTCACTCTCCTCGCTCAATTCAAGAGAGTATGCAGAACCGGAATCCGTGCGAACAGCCAAAGTCAAAGTGGAGGCGCCGACCATCGGGGCCGCCACCTCCACTGCCGAAACAACATTCACCAAATCGCAAGCTGGAACAGAATCCATATGCGTAGCCGAGTCATTGGGTTTGGTGGGCCTACCCTGAGAAGGGCCAGCCGCACCAGGGGAAGCCGAGGTGGCGGGCCTATCCTTAGAAGGACTGGACCCGCACACATGAGACGCCGATCGCGTCACGCGCTTGCTCATCGCGGAGGAAAAAATCGCAATTTCACAGTTAAGCCACAAGTATTGTCTCTACGAAGTTCGGTCACCCACCTGCCACCTGCGTTACCGGGGTCAGGATGGGGTCCAGGGCGTACGACGGGGACGTATTCGGAGACACTTGGGGCACGCCCCAACTAAAATACAATATAACCTAACCGACACGAGTTATATAAATTATACTACTTATAGATACGTAATACGACTAATAAGTGCCTTAATATCATTTAAAATGGAAACTTATTATTAACAATGAAACGCATTCTAAGTAGAATCATAATACCAATATAATTAATTAACTAAATCTTTAGATTAAATTGTTTTTTTTTTATGGTTTGCTGATGCTCTTACGAGACAACTCTGCCAATGTCAAGTGATTTAAGAGACACGTTGCTTAGAAAAATTGTTAAGTAATGAGTTGGTTCTCTTCAAATAATTGAGTTTGGGTTATTATTAAACACCACCTAAAACAAACAAAACTTACACTGACACACATTTAGACAACACAAACTTTGTTAAATCTAAGACTAAATCAGTACCCGCGAAATCTACTATGAATCTGACAGATCGAGTGACAGACGCCACTAGGGATGTGGTATCGACTTGTGATGTCTAGCCATTCGATTTTTACTCATATCTTAAGAACAGCATGCTCGAAGACTCATTGGCGATGCTACTTTTGTTAAGGCTAACTTACATAGCCTCATCCACATTTTATTTACGTATAACATCGTTAAGTACTTTGCGATGTACTTGACGATGTTATATATAATTATTATGTGAGAAAGAGTTACATGAGCTAGTTACACCCCATTCCACTACCTATCAGAATACTAGGCGAAGACCGGGTTACTATCCCTATATGGATGAAGTCTCACCTTTTATTTATTTAACTTGGCTCATTACTCTAGAGCGCCCCTTTTCCATGCCAAGTCGAAGCATAGTAAATATTTAAATGAAAGCATCAAATCGATACTCTCTTTACGATTATCGATTTCATTGAAGTTTGCTGTCGGCGTCGGTGTCGTGAGACTTATCGAGTAAAATTATTTTTTGTTTTATTTATTCTTCAATAAATTTCGCCCGTGGGTTTTCTTCTACTCCAATATTTTTGTGATATTTTTGTGTAGGTACATGAGTCTCGGGATCGCTTCCTTGCGAGGAAAACAGATAATTTTAAATTAAGAATGCCCCACGGTTCAGTATGTAATGTAATAATTGAGTCCCGACGGAAAGATATTTCAAATTCAAAAATAGAATTCAAGGAAAAAGCTACAACCTTTTTTTATGTGATAGGGGCAGACCCTATTGTATTTGCAGAAAAAAAAAACAATGGACAATGACGTAGTCCTTATTCTTAATGTAATGTGATATCGGTGTTATATGTCCAATAAAAAAGTTTAGGTGACTTTACTGTCTTATTTTGTCTTGTCATTATATCATCAGAGATTTTACTTTCTTTTTAACTCAACGCGAGCAAAAGCGCCATTAATTTTTAATGTCATGCCGAGTGATGACGACACAGGAGGATTTTACATTTTTATTTCTCCATAGGTATCTGTTTGAAAATTCTGAAGTTATTTTTCTTAAATTTCTATGAGTTTAATATAGAGATAGTATTTTTCATTTCGGAAAATGATTTTTGTCGTATTGTCCATTGTTTTTAATAAAATTATACTTTTTTTTAATGGATCAGTGATTTGTTGGTTTCTGACGTCATTTAGCGCACCAATAACTGGTTGAAACAAAAGGGTCCGGCTTCCGAACACAAATGTTTGTTGAGGAAATAGATATTGATATATAGTCTCAATTTGTGTGGTAAAGACATTAAACGTCAGATACTGCAATTGGTCAAATCCTCAATTGATATTAAACCAAACGTTTTTTTAAAGCGAAATGTATGTTTGATGAATTTTTCGAATAGCTCGGATTTGTGATCACCAATCCGCATTTGGTAAGCGTGGTGATTAAGCCTAATCCCATCTTAGTAGCGATAACTTGATTTCTCTGATGGAGGCCTTTGCCCTGCAGTGGGACAGTATATAGGCTGATACTATTACAAGCAATTCTGACTTTAAAAAGACAATTGATTGAAGAAATATGACAAATTTTAATATATTGATTTGTGGCTGTCTGTATACTTTTTTTGTTTATTTTTCCATGGTACATACATGGGTAATGTGTATTATTTTGTCTTAATTTATTATTTAATTAGATTCCCATCTTTTGGTCAAAATACAATTCACTTGATAAAGTCCGAACCCTATAAATTTTAATTTAAACCGAATGAAAACCAGTTCAGATGAATGAAAACTTTAACATATTTAAACGCAACTCAAATGCTAATCCCGTTTCATTTGCATAAGAACTTGGCTGTGCTCACTCCCGTGCAAACCGCGTTTTACTGCTCAGTACGTGATCGGGTATTTAAATATCTAGTACTTTAAGGTGACGGGTAGGGTACACTAGCGACGCCAATCGATTTTAATTTTTGGCTGCTAAACCCGATCTATATTAAACAATTTCGGGCTTACAATCTCTCGGGAAATACCTATACGGTTTATTTAATACTTATAGTTAACTATTTGTTCTTCTTTTGCACTCAAATTTTGGATTACCGCTAAAAGTGCCCGCTTATGGCGTGAATCAACTTTTCGCGTACAAAAAAGGACCCAACAGTTGTGCATGGTTATTTAATAAATAGTATATGTGTTTGCCAAGAGATTGTAACGCCGACCGAAATTGTTTAAAATAGATCCGGTTTAGTAGCTAAAAATTAAAACCTTTTTCAATATTGCACCACCTACCCCTCCTCTACTATCAAATGTCCTTTGCCTGAAGGTTGTCTGGTAGAAATCGCTTCCAGCGATAAGACCGCCGAAATTGTACAATTAAGTTTCTGTAATGCCTTTTAAAGTTGTGTTTTTTTTTTGTGCAATAAAGTATATCTATCTATCTATCTATCGATTGGCGTCGCTAGTGTGCCCTACCCGTCACCTTAAAGATTTAGAGTGCAAACGCTGTGTTGCAAAGGGAATAAAGTAATATTTTATCTTTCATACTAGCTATTACCCGTGGCTTCGCTCGCGGTAGAAAGAGATAAAAAGTTACTTTCCATTATTTAAACTCCTATACTTGGTGTCCAAAGTTGTCGCATCGGAGCTCGGGTACTCTTGAACCATGATTCAGAAAATCTAGTTATTATAATGAAGGTATTGCCGACTGACTTTCGCAACCCTTAGATAAGGGAACTAGACAAACTGGATCACACACACACATCAGACAAACTGGATCAGAATCGTTATCTCAAATGGACAACACGACAAAAAAATATTTTACCATTTTTATTATTATTATTATTTATTCATTTCAGGCAACAAAAGTAAAATTACAGGCTCATGTTGGTTAGTAAAACAGAATATAAATGAAATTGGTTAGTAACAAAAAAAAAGAAAAGTACATTAATTATTAAGACAGGAGAACCTACCCCCGCCGCAGCACCTTGCGCCAATCTTACAAGCATTTGGAGACGAATCCAGTGCTGCAGCAATGGGGAGTCCCACCTGTCCACTAGAGTTTATGGATGGTGTTGGTGCTCTCACGCAAGCGTTGTAAAAGTGACGCGGACCGCTTCCTTATTATGGCGTGAAATCCATGAGTATATGTCTCGGCAAACATGCCGGACGCGCTACAAAATCGTGGAAGTCCCATCAGCATCCTAAACCCATTGTTATATTGGACTCGCAACGCGCTATACGCCCGCTGTGTATAGACCACCCATAAGCTGCTCGTATAAAAAGACTGGCAATATGCCCTGAAAAGGGTCTTTTTAACATGCCGAGTGCAGCGAGCAAACCTACGGGCTACCATATTGCAGCGGACGGCCAGCGCCCTGCGCTCCCTCTCAATGTCCATATTATCAGATAGGTCCTCCGTAACCCAGTGCCCTAGATACTTAAAGTGTGATACACGGTTAAGAGGAGAACCATTTAGAGTTAAAGGAGGCACTGATTGAGGACACTTTGTACCAGTGGCGAAGAGTCCATACAACCCGATTCCCGTCGGCTTCCCTTACGAAAAGTCGAATCTATGGGCCAACGATATTTTTATCTGTTAATTAAATTCACTTAATGTCACACTTACATAGTTCAAATAGTTTGAATTATAGACTTAACGCCTACAAAATTTGATGAGCAACGCAAATAATGCAGGTGGCAAGCCGGTAAAATACCGAGTTACTTCTTCATACTACAAATTCTCATACTGAGCATCTGTCCTTTTCATTTGTGTGAATAGATCGTCATGTTCCGTCTCGTTTTAGCACGTGCAAATTTACATAGAAATAACTCGATGCCTATCGGCTTGTTATAGAGAAAGGTTAATCAGCAACGCACAGGTGCAAGCGAGAAAGATCACTCATGAAGTAATGATTCCGAATTAAGAATGAATGTAGCACGGTATTAAATCATGACAGGAGCGTACTATATTTTATTTACCTTGCATTTTAGTTTTTATTTAATGGCGGATAATGCGAATTGTAAACAACTTGTTGCTTTCGTTTTGTCGAATTTTATTTGTTTTGGTGTTGAATTGTGGTGAATTGGATTAATTTTTGTATTGTGTATTGTGCTGAAGTCATCTTAATGTCGGTCGTCGGTTAAAAATGTCATTAATACTGATATATTGTTGTCGCACAGATTATTTGCTATCGAACAAGACTTCGTTCTCTAAGTTTTGAAAACAAAAAATATGTAGTAAATTAGGCCGCGCCAATCCAGACATTTTTTTTTTTCGACTTTAACATATGAACCGTTGGATAGCCACGCATCGGCATGAATGGGCCGGTTCGATCGTAGTGGTACCACGGCCTCACAGAACCGGCGTGAAGCAGCACTGTACTGTGTTTCGCTGCGTGAGTGAGGGTACCGGAGGCCCAAGTCGGGGGAAAGTGGGGTTTAAGGTTGGCAGCGCACTTGTGACTCCAATGATGTCACGGGTATCCATGGGCATGCTGAGCATTTTGGTAAGTTAATTTCATATTCCGGCTTCCCTTTTGAAAATATTCACTCTTCGCCACTGCTTTGTACCAGCTTTAAATACCATAAACTCACTCTTAACCACGTTGTACCTGAGTCCATGGGTCACGGCCATAGGACTCACAAATACGTATTAATTTACGCAACGCACCTATCGAGGGGCTCAGCAGCACCATGTCGTCCGCGTAACTGATATTATTGACTGAAACGCCGTCAATATGACAGCCGACATTGGTGCTGGTGAGCTCCGCGATCAGTCGGTTTATGTAAAGGTTAAAGAGTCGAGGAGACGTAAGCCCGCGTAAGTTATATCCTTTTCGAATAAAGAAAGAAAAAAAAGATGACTCGTAATTTTTAATTTTTATTAAATGTGTGTTTTTATTGAATAAATAAAAGATAGATAAATATGCAGGAAGTGACGTAGTCCTGACTGAGGCTCTACGTATGTCATTTCTTTGCTATACGTAAGAACTTGCACACTTTTCCAAACAAGTTTTCCAAAATATTTACAGTCTTAACACCAGAAATAAACATAGGCTTGCCGTCCCAGTCCTCAGACTTCATAAAATCGGTAATTCATTTGTTGGCTTAAGCATTAAAATATTTGATAAGCTACCACAAAATGTCATTAAGCTACCACTGGATAAGTCTGTCTCATATTAAAACCTGCCTAATGAAGAAAGGTTACTATAGTGTACAAGACTATTAAAATGATAATGATTCTTGGTCATGTTAATTGATTAATCTTTTGAGTTGTTATTCATAGTAGTCAATTAACTTTCATAATTGTAATTTTCTCTTCTCAATTGAAACTCTGTAACATCATCAATATTTGAAAAGAGTAACTACTGAGTTTCTTGCTGGTGTCTTCTCAGTATAAATCGACATTCCGAACCAGATACTATGTATCTATTTTGACATTCATAAGTGTTCTGTGTGGACCTAAATTGAATAAAGAATTTTTTATCTTTATCTTTATACAGTAAAAAAGTTAACTTTCTCTGTCATTATTCACTACTGTAATTGTAAGCCATTTTCTTTTTTCTGAAGTTAACGTGAGCAATGGCGTCATTAATTTGTCATGCCGAGCTGTGACGTCACACGGGGATTTTTACATTTTATTTAATTTCTCATTAAATATCTTTTAAAAATTCTAAAACATTTTTTTACAATCGTTAACATCCTGAAAACCTCATTATAGATATCGTGAATAAAGTCCATTTAGTATCTTAGATCAACATCATCGTCAGCCCATTTAGGTCCCCACTGCTGGGGCACGGGCCTCCCTCAATCACATGAGGGGTAATTGCCATACTCACCACGCTTGGCAGACGGGTTGGCGAGGGTTTTGATATAAATGTACATTTTTTCTTCTCTGGGTGCTGATGATCATGCCAGCAGCTTTACCTTAGTCGCCTTTTACGACACCTCGGTAAGAGTAAGGGTGGCCTATTCTACTCTGCCGGGGACCATACGGCAAAGTATAAGTGTTTGTCGAGAGGTTGTAACCCCGAAATTGTTTAAAATAGATCCGATTTAGTAGATAAAAATTAAAATTGATTGGCGTCACTATTGTGCCCTACCCTTCGCCTTAAGTAAAACTTGTTAACTTAAGCATTTAAATTGACCCAATGTTTTTTTCCACCTTGTATCTCTATACATATATATATAGCGAAGTCCTCTGACTTCGCTTGTACTATCGATTTAAAAATGATAGGATCCGCAGAAGAACTAAGGTCTCAGACATAGCTCATAGAAAAGCAGGCCTCGAGCCGCAAGAAGAGATTAGACGGGCATTAGGGAAGAAAGGTTCCCGAGTAGAGGCCGCGTACAGGGATGTACGTGATGTAGGGATGGAAATGTGGGAGAGCCACGCTTAGGCATGAATGGGCCGGCTCGACCGGAGTGATACCACTGCCTCACAGAAGACCGGCGTGAAGCAGCGCCTGCGCTGTGTTTCGCCGTGTGAGTAAGGTTACCGGAGGCCCAATCGGGTGGGAAGGGGAAAAGGTTGGCAGCGCACTTGTGACTCCACTGGTGTTGCGGGTATTCATGGGCGGCGGAATTGCTTACCATCAGGTGATCCGTCTGCTCGTCTGCCACCTCTCTTATAAAAAAAGAAAAAAGAAAAGGGAGTTGCAGCTGTGGCAGGATTCCCACAAGGTGGTCCGACGATCTGGTGAAGACCGCGGGAATACCTTGGATGCGGGCGACGCAGGATCGATCTGTGTGGAGAACACTGGACATAGGTCATCCGCGTACGTCTATTAGCCCTAACGCATAAGTCCATCGACTATTGGCTGCTGTCCACGCGTCGACTGCGTGCACGGCTGCGGCCGGCCTGACGTCACCAGCGGAGGGGTGAGCGGGCGCGGGGCAGGCACCCAGCGCTGGCCGACCACACTCCACGATTAAGCGGCTTGCAGACACTGGCAATGCTAATGATGAAATAGATTTAATTTTGTCCCAGTTCCATTTACAGGCAATTAGGTTCATCTGCTATTGCCAGTGAATGCGACAGCAACTGGCCTGGGTCGTTACTTACGGTCACCACACGTGAATCTCACGCCATTTAAACTGCACTTTCTCGGTAGGGCTGTCAAAATGATATCGTAATCATTATCTTATTTATATTTTCATTTTCATTGTATTGACGATTATAATAAAAAAATATAAAAAACTATTTCACAACATCTGACTCCGAGATAAGTAGCTCAAGCACATGTGTTACGGATATCAGAACCAATCCAATTCCATACCTATATTGCTTTCTCATATGTTGAACAAAGTTCTTAGTTTAAAGTATAAGTTACAATATGGACCCTGTAGGGCACTGCAAACATTCTGGAGAGAGTAGGACCCATAATATTATCACATTGTGTTCCTACAAGTATCTTAATATAATGTTTATAATTTATTTATTCATAATTTTTATATTTATATTATTAAAGATTTATGTTATGTTATTATTATATTTATGTAATAATAAATAATACATTTGAATTATTAATTATAAATTACAGTAATTTATACTAAATCATATACTTTTAATTATTTATTTAATACCCATTTAATACTGCGTTGTCTTTGTCTATGTGTACGTTTTGTTTTGTTATAGGTGGTGATTTCCCTAAAAAGAAAACTCAATTGATTAAGAAATCTACTCAAATCACCGGTCAATTCAATAACATACTGAATGTGTCTCTACTCACTTGACATTGGCAGAGTTGACTGCGTCTCTGACGTACAACACTACTAGCCATTAAAAAAAAAATAATAGTTTTATATACTTGCTTTAAAATATTCTTCTAGTTTATAATAGCATTTTTCAATAATTAGATCTTTAAGCTTTTTCAAAAATTCTTTTTCATTGGGTATGCTTTTTAAAGCGGTTTATTAAAAACCAACAGCGGGTTTACAAATATTATACACATTTAATACTTTTGTTTTATAAATCCATAGAAAAAACCCATACATAATAATAAAATTATATAAGTTATAATTATAATAATATAGTTATAATTTTCTTTTAGTTTGAATTAATAAGTATGTGCGCAAATTTTATGTTATTAATAAGACTACCTAAGTAATTATTAGTTACCACATTTAGGTACGGCAAATAAAAAAACTTTGACATCGAATATTCTTTCCCATTTCATACATTGACGTTATCAGATCGTAGATAGAGGAATAATCAAAGTCTCCAAATAAATCTACACTATTTTATAAGAGGTGATCTAACCAGAAGAGCATAAAGGTTATCCGAAATACACGAAACTGCTTGGCGCGATGTAATCGACACTTAGCGCCTCTATAGTATAAATAGTAAAACTATGTCACGAAACTAAGTCAGTGAGGATAATTTATTTAATGCATAATAAATCTATGCACTGATCTGTAATTAAGTATGCTAACTTATGTCACGGTGATTTCAGAAAACCGAGGAATTAGAAATATGATCATCATCATCATCAGCACCAATTTAAGTCCCCACTGCTGGGAGCACGAGCCTGCCATCAATCACCATGAGGGGTAATTGCCATACTCACCACAGCTTGGCAAGACGGTTGCGCGAGGGTTTTGATATAAATTCAGAGTTTTCCTTCTCTGAGGTGCTGATGATCATGCCAGCAGCTTTACCTTAGTCGCCTTTTACGACACCTCGGTAAGAGTGAGGGTGGCCTATTCTACTCTGCTGGGGACCACACGGCAGAAATAGAAATATGATACTTAAATTCATATTCGCTGTCTTTGACCGAGTAAGTGAGGGCACCAGAGGGGAAGTGGGAAAATTGTCAGTGCACTTGTAACACCACTGGTGTTGCTACCAAATGGGTGGTCGCAATCCCTTACCATCAGGAGATCCATACGCTCATCTTCCAACTATCGCATAAAACAAGTGATCATGAAGGATATTATCACATATTTTGACCTATAATGACTTTCTAACGACCTTTAAAAAGCTTACATTGACAAAAAGTAGCTCCACTCCTATTTCAACAATCGATCCAGACAGTTGCAGACAGCTGACATCAGTCCTTAGTAAATTACTCCCGTTTTTTTCCGAGAGCTAAAACAATTTTAGGCAAAGGAATTCCTGCCCCGATTCCACGGATTTTTTCTGCCAGCCCTGAATAATCTAGCTATGAGAGTTGGGGAATTGCTCGCGAAATCACATCTGATTGTGGATAATTTTATTTTACGAGGAAAAATACTTTTTATGTGAAGAAGTGGCAAGAGCAGATTACACTCTTGATGATAAGTAGCAAGTCGGGGAATAAATAGTGAAATTTATGGTATGAACAGGCGAAGAAATTATAGTATTACTAATTAAAACTAGCACGTCAAAATCATTCTTTAATGTGCAATTAGTACCTATTTTCAGGTACCTATTTTCAGGTTCGCCCGTGTGTGGAATATTGCTCCCATCTCTGGGATGGTTCTGCTAAGTACTTGCTAGAGGCTCTCGATAGGTTGCAGCGACGTGCTATCCGTATTGTTGGAGATTATGAGGTGACTAAGTCCCTAGAACCTCTTCAGCTACGTAGAGACATTGCCAGTCTAAGTGTTCTGTACCGCCTCTGTAACGAGGAATGCTCTGATGAGTTATTTCAACTTATCCCATCCTCCCCTTTCCACTTCCGAACAACACGTGCTGGACAGCGTTGCCATCCGCATATCATCCAGACGCATCCGCACCAAGAGGTTTTGCTCCTCGTTCCTGCCCCGAGCCATCAAGGCATGGAATGCCCTCCCAGCTCATGTGTTTCCTCCTTCATACAATCCGGGGTCTTTTAGGCGGGGCGTGAAACGGCATCTCAGCAGGCCATTAGGGTGAGGATGGCAGACACAATGGGTACTTTGTTAGTTCTTCTGTGCCTGTCAGCCTCATTTTTGGATTTTCACGGCCGCTTACCATCAGGCGGAGTGAGGTCATCCTGATTGGCCTTTCTATAAAAAAAAAAATTAGTGTGGAAATAGGTAATTTTAGAGGGTTGGTTTAATATATTCCAAATTAAGAGATAAACTAGCATATAAGAACATACGCTTTCCGAACTGGTATATGTACATACGTTAGAATTCGAGCATGCACCTCTGAGCTGAGCCGCCAACGCATCTGCGATGTTGTGTGTAATCACTTTTCATCAGGTGAGCCGTCTGCTTGTTTGTCTGTTATAGTAAAGTAAAGTATCAGCCTATAAACTGTCCCACTGCAGGGCAAAGCCCCTGCTGTCATAGAAATCAAGTTATCGCTACTTTGATGGGGTTAGGCTTAAACACCACGCCATCATCACGCAAATGCGGATTGGTGATCACAACCCCAAGCTATGTTCGAAAAATTCGAAATATACTTTTCGCTCGACCCGGGATCGAACCCAAGACCTCAAGATCACAGCCCGGTATTTAAGGTGACGGGTAGGGCACACTAGCGACGCCAATCGATTTTAATTTTTAGCTACTAAACCGGATCTATTTTAAACAATTTCGGGGTTACAACCTCTCGGCAAACACCTATACTATTTATTTAATACTTTTAACTGTTTGGTCTGCTTTTGCACTCGAATTTTGGATTACCGTCAAAAGTGATGCGTACAAAAATTGACCCAAGATGTGCATGGCTATTTAATAAATAGTATAAATGTTTGCCGAGAGGTTGTAACCCCGAGGTTGTTTTAAATGGAACCGGTTTAGTAGCTAAAAATTAAAATCGATTGCCGTCGCTAGTTCGCCCTACCCGTTACCTTTAACCACTGGACCAATAGGGAGTTTGTCTGTTATAATGTAAAAAACCTCTATATTTTTCTAATCTATGCACATATTCTTACCACTAGCTCAACCGTAAGGGAAAAACATCGTAGGCAGACCTGCTCGTTTCAGATGGCACGGCACGGAGGCATTTGCTATCCCTCTCTGTCACCTAATGAACCTCATTATCCATCATGGTGTTTATCCTCCGAGGTGGAAAGTAAGTCGTGTTACACCTATCCCCAAAAGCAATAACATAACGCTTGTCGAGGAACATCGACCAATTGCAACCCTTTCAGCGCCTGCAAAGGTATTTGAAATCCTAATCCATAGATGGTTTTTCAAACTCTGAATACTCACAATTGTTAAGATAATGATCCTCAACGAGTAAACGTGATCCAATCATTCTGGTTCCCCTACCTAAGGGTTGCCAAGATCAGACTGATCTGGATCACGGTATAAGCATACCCTGGGGCTGGACTCTAAAGCGACGGCTTTGGTCGCAACATAAGCTGAGTGAGGGCCATTTATACTAGACGTCATAACACATCATTATATTCATTTGGCACTGTCTGGACATGATTGAATATAGTCTTGTTTTTTTTTTCCTTTTGTTTTATTTTTATGTATTTTTAACTGTTTTATGTTTTGTTTTCTGTTTGTACCAAATTGTGTTATGTTTATAATTGCTATATGTTCTGTGTTGTGATGTCTATAATAATAAATATTTTCTTTCTTTTAACTGGTAATATCACGTTGAGAGGATGATGAGTTAGCAGGTCAACATGAATGAACAGGAATTAGTCATGCTACATATAGTATATCTAAATATATGAAGCTCGCGTAGATCCGCCTGCGCGATATCATCCCAGCGATATTTGGAGCGGCCGACCAGGCTTCGACCAGTTGGCCAGTCGTAGGCTTTCGTGACACTGCAACCCTCTCCCATCCTTGCCATCTGGCCAAGCCATTGGAGTCTGTAAGCGCTAAACCGCGAATGATCAGGACTAGTAGAGGAGTCTTTGAAGCCAAGACACGTTTTAGGTCGCCGATCTGAGTAAGTAACTAAGTAAGTATATTTGTCTTTTTGGTCAATAGGCTTACGCTTGACCACAAATGCACCTGCTGGAGAGCGACGATAAGATCTAGGATGATACGCGTTTCCCTAAGAGATGCCTGTTTACTCTTGCCTTAAAGATGTCCAGATTATAGTGGTCAGGAAAAACAGACCTCGGCAGGGAGCTCCATATATAAATATATGAAAGTGTGTATAATTGTTTCTGTCAGAGCTGCTTTTCAGGATAATATGGAAGCAGTTGCTTTAGGCCGTGTAGCCCCCGGCAGAGTAGAATAGGCCACCCTCACTCTTACCGAGGTGTCGTAAAAGCCGACTAAGGTAAAGCTGCTGGCATGATCATCAGCACCCAGAGAAGGAAAACTCTGCATTTATATCAAAACCCTCGCCAACCCGTCTGCGAAGCGTGGTGAGTATGGTAATAACCCCTCATGTGATTGAGGGAGGCCCGTGCCCCAGCAGTGGGGACTTAAACGGGCTGATGATGATGATGAGTTGCTTTTGCAGTCTAAATAACGGCTTATTCCCAATGTGCTGCACTGGAAAAAAGGTGCAATATCTACTAATGGGGACAACGCTGGACCAACCTGGGTAGACCAGGCTCTGCCAGCGTATAATCGCCGGCATCCTGCAATCGATATGGCGCTCCACGAGGCACCAGAGGAGGATGACAGCCTTAAAAAACTGTTGCCTTAAAAGGCAAGAGATCACGAGGCCGATCACCAAAACGATGGTCTGACCAAATAAAAATGTTTCTGCAAAAAAAACCGCCTTCAATAACCACGATCTAAAAAGTGTAAAATAATATTTTTTTACATTTTATACACCTCAAATAACATTTTATAACAGTACATTTGAGAAAAGGTGTTACCGAAGTTGGCGCTCAATACTATCCTGTAATTTTATACAACATTCAATTATTCATAAAACCTTTTCTCGAATGTACTGTTATAAAATGTTATTTGAAGTGTATTAACTGTAAAAAATATTATTTTACACTTTTTAGATCGTGGTTATTGGAGGCGGTTTTTGTTTGCAGAAAATTGTTTTTCAAGCCTTTTAGTGACTAATTTTTTAAGTCTTCTTCCATCCTCGCCAAATAACTAAAAAACTAATTGTGAGTACAGTATTGAAAGAGTTATCCTTTAACTCCTCACCGTTGAGGAGTTGACCTTACATCATCAGCAGAGCCACTAAATTAATACAGTCAGGCGTAAATACTGATGTAGTTTTGAAAAAAGATACAAAAACATTACATTACATATAGATACATTTTTTCCAGGACTCCATCATCAGATCCTGATATCCTGAGCATGGCATCAATCCAGGGACTATCTACTTTCCAACTAAAAAAAATCATCTAAATTGGTTCATCATTTATGAAAGTGCAATGCATAGTTATCGGCGAACAAACATAAAAAAAAATATTTAGTCGAATCGAGAACCTTGTCGGTTAAAAAGAAGCTACATCCCTACCAAAGTTCAACGACGTGGTGAAGGCTACTTTCGATCGGAATCAATGGAGAAAGTTTGTTTGGTTGATGAGTTCCAGTGACCACGAGACTCAGTAATGAGGGGCCGACTAGAGAGAGATCCCCCACTAGTAAATATTGCAACTTTATTTCCCAGGGTCCGAAAGGGGACAAATAATGCGGAACATTGATAAAGATAATGACTTCTTTATTGGCTACAGAACACAAATTTAAGCACGAAAGAGATAAATACACAAATAGGACAAATTCTGTAGCCAACAAGGTCCAACCTCAGCATTTGCTGGAGTGTCTGAAGCCGCTGCAGCGCTGGTTTTCAGGCGGAGCCTTGGGCGACATACGTGCACGTACCATTGGGAACAAACAGAAATAAATCGCTTCGAAATATCGGTTCACATAATTGTCATCGGTTGACATAATAATTCTCACAACATCTCATACGTTGACTTGATTCCGTACTAAGTAGCTTAAGCACTTGTGTTACAGATATCAGACAACAGAGGAACACAAATATATACTTAAATACATATATTACACCCAGACACCGAACAAACACAAGTGTTCATCGCACGAATGTTTGTCCAGGATGGGGATCGAACCCTCGACCTTTTTAGCGTAAGAGGCAGGGTCACTACCAATTGCGCCATCCGGTTAGTCCTCAATATGACCTCATTCTCCACTTTTTTCCTCTGACAGCCCTAGGCGAGAGCAATGCAAGTAATTGTCCGTGAAATCACGGGACTGGCGGCTGCGTCGTGGCTCTGTAATCACTATTACGTAGGTTTTGCCCTGGTGACGTCATACTTGGAAACTTGATACCCCTTTTTTGCGTTTCGAAGAGAAATAACGCTTCCTCGAGCAGTGACGAGACTAAACTTATGCATACTAAAAGAACACTAGAACTGTTAATGGTCTGTAGAACCTAGGGCAAATTAGTTTTCTGTGAGGCCGTGGTATCACTACGGTCGAGCCGGCCCATTCATGCCGAAGCGTATCTCACCCACGGTCAAAATGTTTTTTCAATTTCATATAAATCAACAGGTTTTCAGTAAACCGGTCATATCAAAATTACTAGACTTTTCTTAAATTAAGCCCGGTTAAAACTAGAAGGGATTATCGAGGATTTATCACCTAATAGGCCTTAATGTAACCTGACCCCTAGGTTGGTTTACATCCAACCACAGATAAACACTTACTCTGTTTATTTTTTATGTGATAGGTGGCAAACGAGCAGACGGATCACCTGATGGTAAGGGATTGCTGCCATCCATGGACACTCGCAACACCAGTGGAGTCACAAGTGCGCTGCCAACCTCTAATCCCCCTTGCACTCACGCAGCGAAACACAGCAGAGTGCTGCTTTACGCCGGTTTTCTGTGAGGCCGTGGTATCATTCCGGTCGAGCCGGCCCAATCATGCCGAAGCGTGGCTCTCCTACGGTAACTCTCCCTACTTACTCTTAGCGAATCTTTCAACCCTGAATATTTATAATGAATACCTTTGCTAACTAAAATGGTGTTATAAAGCAGTTTTCATTCTTTAGTAGAAAATTTTGTATGAATTTTTTTTTGTTTCAAACGTCACAACTTCTCAATAACACCGTTTTAGCTAACAAATATTTATGGAATGTTTATGAATAAATCCTTAAACTCATTCTTAATACAAGGGCAAATAAGAAATCGGATATTTAGTACGAAAAGATAGATAGATACACTTTATTGCACAAAATTTACAAATCTTAGCCTATTATACTAAAACAATGTAGGCGGTCTTATCGCTAATAGCGATCTCTTCCAGACAACCTCAGGGTAGAGAAAAAGTATAGCGAATTAAGGAAAGATAATCTTCCAACCGACTACGGCTACGGCGGCCAATCTCAACGATCAGCCACGTACGCAGGATATTTTATAGTGCTCAAGTGTGTGCGCAAACACAAGTGCACTCTCTATTCCCTTACACTAATATTCCGATGGGACACTCGCGTGAAACGAGCGGAGAGGGATTGAGCGCAGGACCAACGGCTTGACGTGCTTTTTGAGGCACGGGGGTGCATGAGCGCCGACTTCCAGACTCCGCTGACTGACTACAAATTCTCCTGTCGGAGACCAAGATCCACTTCGGGTCGCTAAGCCAGCGTAGTAAGAGTAAGGCCTAGAACGCACTAGCGGTGGCTACGATACGGCGTGCCGTTGCGTCAAGCCGCATATCAATGTTTACATGAAACTGCTTGATAACAACGCACTCATTTGCGGCCAGCCGTCAACCACTCTGATAGTACTGGAGCTGATGTATAATAGGCCTTAAGCCTGAACACACTACCGCTAGGCTGCGATACGGCGTGCCACTGCGGCAGGCCGCACATCAATGTTTACATGAAACTGCTAGATAAAAACGCACTCATTTACGGTCACCCGTTAACCGCTCCGATTGTCCTGGAGCTGATGTGCGGCATGCCACATCGCGGCCTACCTCTAGTGCGGCGTTCTAGGCCTAAAAGTAAGGCCCAGCACTAGCGGTAGGCCGCGATACGGCGTGCCGTTGCGGCAGGCCGCACATCAATGTTTACATGAAACTGCTAGATAAAAACGCACTCATTTACGGTCACCCGTTAACCGCTCCGATTGTCCTGGAGCTGATGTACGGCACGCCACATCGCGGCCTACCTCTAGTGCGGCGTTCTAGGCCTAATGGTAGGCCGCGATACGGCGTGCCGCTGCGACAGGCCGCACATCAATGTTTACATGAAACCGCTTGATATCAACGCACTCATTTGCGGCCACCGCTCCGATTGTCCTAGAGCTGAAGTGCGCCGCGTCGCGGCCTACCGTTAGTGCGTTCTAGGCCTAAGTAAGACTGACTACAAATTAAGTGAAAAAAGGTCTTAATTGACGCATTTCAGTAGCTCCTCAGGTTCAATTAACTTCTTCCACACACTTCCATATGAGGGTTACGTCTAATAATGACAATTATGAGCTCTTAGTCCCCATTAAGCGTTAATTCGGCAAATGGGGTCTGAAAGACCCCTGTGGGTTTGCGGTTCACGAACCTTTGACCTTTTTTGCAAGATAATAAATTAACGAATACATAACAAAATCATACAACTCATACACTTCATTTGAGCGTGGGTAAGCCACGCTCCGGCATGAATGGGCCGGCTTGACCTGATTGATACCACGGCCTCAGGGAAAACCGGCGTGAAACCGCACTGTGCTGTTTCACGTCTCTTGCGTAAAGTATTGTTTAGAAAAAAATGATGATAGAAACCTCACCATCATTTTTAATTTTTAAAGACCTTAAATTTTTTTTTACAAGATCAGCATTATTTTATTTATTTATTTTCATTTGTACTATAATAGTACAAATGAAAATAAATAAAATATTTCACAACATTACATACATTGATCTGACTCCGAGATAGGTAGCTCAAGCACCCGTGTTACGGATATTAGAATCAACAGTGGGTTTGACTAAGGTTCTCAAAATACTTTTCTTTTGTAAATACATACTTTTATTACATAGAAAACACCCAGACCAATTACCAGCAGACATGTTCATCCACATAAATGTTTGTACTATGCGGGGATCGAACCCGCAACCCTTGGACCAAGGCAGCGTTCACTACTACTGTTCCAAACGGGTCGTCAAAAAAATCAATACATTATATAAAATATTTGCAGTTATATAGAAAATAGTAGATAGAAAGCTGAGGGCCTATTCTCGAGCACTCGACATTAAAGTCGAGAATGAAATTTGTATCATCATCATCATCATCAGCCCATTTAAGTCCCCACTGCTGGGGCACGAGCCTCCCTCAATCACATGAGGGGCAATTACCATACTCACCACGCTTGGCAGACGGGTTGGCGAGGGTTTTGATATAAATGCAGAGTTTTCCTTCTCTGAGTGCTGATGATCATGCCAGCAGCTTTACCTTAGTCGCCTTTTACGACACCTCGGTAAGAGTGAGGGTGGCCTATTCTACTCTGCCGGGACCACACGGCACACACCCACGGGGCACACGGGGAAATTTGTATAGACGATACAAAATACAAAATAATTTATTTCAGTCACTTAGGTATAGGTACTAGTAACTTAATATCACACACTATCACTTAGTTCTAGCTGTCGTGAATACTACAGTTAAACCATTCCACAATACTGAGTCACGTCGTTGAAAGTTCCATGAGAAACTTCTGAGTACTGGAACGCCAACCAGTTTTTTTTATGTCATATGTGGCAGACGAGCAGACGGATCACTTGATTCCGCTCATGGACACCCGCCACACCAGTGGAATCACAAGTGCGCTGCTAGCCTTTAAACCCCCCTTTCCCCCGGATTGAGTCTCCGGTATAAAATAAATAAATAAATATTTATTAAGCCGTGTGGTCCCCGGCAGAGTAGAATAGGCCACCCTCACTCTTACCGAGGTGTCGTAAAAATCGACTAAGGTAAAGTTGCTGGCACGATCATCAGCACCCAGAGAAGGAAAACTATACATTTATATCAAAACCCTCGCCAAACCGTCTGCCCAGCGTGGTGAGTATGGCAATTACCCCTCATGTGATTGAGGGAGGCCCGTGGCCCAGCAGTGGGGACTTACATGGGCTGACGATGAAATCTTTATTGTACAAATTGTGGTTTACAAAAGCACAGTGCTGCTTCACGCCGGTTTTCTGTGAGGTCGGTACCACTCCGGTCGAGCCGGCCTATTTATGCCGAAGCGTGTCTCTCTCGCGGTAAAGAAGGATCCAGAGCGCCTAATTTAAATCACACGCTACGACCTAATCCGAGTTTCCCTCCCTTTCACACGCGCTGTCTCTCCTTTGTTTGGATGCGTCAGGTATATTCTCGTTCTTTACTGGACGGCTTTAAATTATGCCAACAGATAATGAGTATGGAACGACAATCGCTCGCGTGCTCTTGAAAGATAACTACATTTAATACCACATATTCCCCTCTGCCCGTGAACTTTATAAATCAAATGATGAAATAATTAATTTCCCCACCGGGTTTATTTGATCGCTTATAGTTAAATCAGTATAGCGCGTCACGTTCGCTGTGACCTTGTGGACAGGCGGCCTTTGCAATGAAAGTAAGGCCTGTGTCCACTGGGAGTGGTACAAATTATCTATGATAGAGTTGGCGCCACCAAAGAAGTGACGTTAAAAGCGCGCATCAGTTGCCATCAACATTCAAATTTGAGCATTATATCCATAGACACAAGGAATCTAAAATTGTATTACCGTGTTTTGATGAGGGACTTCTTTCTTGGTGCGGACTCTAATAACATTTTTGGCTATTTCATTTATAAAGAAGTAAATCTAACGATGGAGACAACGATAGGGCTTAAAAAGGTTATCTGAAAAAAAAATACACTTGCGCGATGTAATCGACACTCAGCGACATCTTTTAGTAAAGTTTGGAACTAATAACAAAATTAAGGACCAAAATTAAGTCAAGTTGATAAAGCTCGAGGGATTGAGAATATACGATAAAACGTGGTTTAAAAGATAAATTAGTTGAATAAGTAATTAGTTAAGCATTTTAGAGCGATGACTCCGCTTTGAGTTACAAGTTCGATTCCCGGGGAGCCATAAATTTTTGGTGCTTGAGTTTTTATGTCCGTTACAAACTTAGTTTAAAATTTGAGACCAACACAGGAGAGGGTATTTAAATTACTATGTCTATACATAAGTAATTTAAAAAAAATTAAGATTTTTTTATTGGCCACAGAATACAAATTTAAACATAAATACATAAATAGAACAAATTCTGTAGCCAACAAGGCCCAACCTCAAACCAAGGTTTTCAGACGGAGCCTTGGGCGACGTACGTGCACACATATATACAAAAGGAAGGAAGACAAAACAAAGAACATAGTTACAATAGAATCAAAGAAAAAATAATATTAATAACATAAGTCTCCAAGTAACATAAAAATGAATTAGGCGAAGTAGGGTTAAATAACCATGCACACATATTGGGTCCGTTTTTGTACGCGAAAAATTGATTAATGCCAAAAGTGGCCGCTTTTGACGTGAATCAATTTTTCGCGTACGCGTTGGACCCAACATTTGTACATGGTTATTTAATAAATAATATAAATGTTTGCCGACAGGTTGTAACCCCGAAATTGTTTAAAATAAATCCAGTTTAGTAGCTAAAAATAAAAATCGATTAGCGTCGCTAGTGTGCCCTACCCGTTACCTTTTTTTATATGGGAAGTGGCAGACGAGCAGACGGATCACCTGATGGTAAGCAATTCCGCCGCCCATGGACACCCGCAACACCAGTGGAGTCACAAGTGCGCTGCCAACCTGTTCCCCTTCCCCCATTGGGCCTCCGGTAACCTCACTCACACGGCGAAACACAGCGCAGGCGCTCCTTCTCGCCGGTCTTCTGTGAGGCAGTGGTATCACTCCGGTCGAGTCGGCCCATTTATGCCTAAGCGTAGCTCTTCGCCGTGTGGTCCCGGCAGAGTAGAATAGGCCACCCTCACTCTTACCGAGGTGTCTAAAAGGCGACTAAGGGTAAGCTGCTGGCATGATCATCAGTACCCAGAGAAGGAAAACTCTGCATTTATATCAAAACCCTCGCCAACCCGTCTGCCAAGCGTGGTGAATATGGCAATTACCCCTCATGTGATTGAGGGAGGCACGTGCCCCAGCAGTGGGGACTTAAATGGGCTGACCATGTAGCTCTCCCACATTTGTCTCCAAAACAACATCTTTGGACGCAAATGGAAATGACACACTGAGACTGTGAATTAATATCGAATCAGAAGCAGTGAGCCGTTGCCTTTAGCCACATTCAATTAGCAAACAGTGGACTTGTTAATCGCCCGGGGCCGGCTAATATTTGCGGATGGGCGATCAACGTGCGGCTTGTCACAACATTTCACCTAGATGAACAATTATTAGATTTCACTACCTTTCTCTACAGGTTTCGAAGGTTATTATTCGGTGTCTACAGGTAACCCTGAAATTGTTTCAAATAGATCCGGTTTAGTAGCTAAAAATTAAAATCGATTGGCGTCGCTAGTGTGCCCTACCCTTCACCTTAAAAGGATTCTATTCACTGCACGTAATCCTGAAACCCCATGTAAGCACATGAAGAGAGTCCGAGCGCGCTGTTTAAGACAGAGACCAAACAAACAACCTTATCGGGACTCTTAGATCTTTTTCTTCGGTTTGAAAAGGGTTTCACTGGACCCGCAACTAAAGGGTCAACCTTTAGTTGCGGGTCCTGCTTTTGCAACTTGTATCTCAACTAACCTTTTTTTATGAAATAGGGAGCAGACATACAGACATATTACCTGATGATAAGCTGCCGCCCATGGACACCTGCAACACCAGTGAGTCACAAGTGCGCTGCCAACCTTTAAAACCCCCTTTCCCCCGGGTTTGGCTTCCGGTTTGACTCACGCAACGAAACACAGCACAATGCTGTTTCACGCCGGTTTTCTGTGAGGCCGTGGTATTCACTCCGGTCCAGACGAGCCGATGGAAGGTGTGTTAATAAACACTGAACTAACATCGCCCAGTGGTTTAGAGAAGTACATCCCTACTAGGTTTTTATAATCATCATTGGCCTCATACGTCTGTGACAGACGATTTAATCAGTGTCTGAGGCAAGACTTTTCGTGGCTATATAAGCCGATACGGGAGCGGCATAATTTAACGCACGTTCTACAAGAGAAGGTGGAATTGGAGACTGGCTGATGGTGTCGTTTTTGCGGTTTGTAGGCGAGACCAGAGAACCAGGCATCATCGTGTGTTTAGGCTCATCGAACACACGCTTTCGCCATTCGTCTCTATTCACAGCAAGCTTCTCCCAGCTTTGATGGTCGATGTTAAACGCAGTCATGTCCCGCTTAGCGCAATCTTTAAAGCGCAACATAGATCTTCGGACCCCTCTTATGTTTATATACCTACAGAGTAAAGCTTTTATCATTTTTTCCTTCGCTTTTTTCAAGTTTCTTAGACATAATGTCTACCCATGTCAGTCGGGCGTTTTAGCCCATATACATATTAGCAAACAAATTAATCTTGATGTGACATCATTTATGCTGTATCACACATGATATACTTATAAAGGGAGTGACTTTCAGTATAATTTTTAGGGTTTACAATATTTAGCCTGAATACTAAACCAAGAAAGGGTAGTCATAAAATAAGTTACACGTGTGTGTATGTCCACTGCTGAAAGTCACCCAGAGAGCAATGGAGAAGGCTATGCTCGGAGTCTCCCTGCGTGATCATATCAGAAATGATGAGATCCGCAGGAACTAAGGTCACAGACATAGCCCAAAGGATTGCATGCCTCAAGTGGCAATGGGCAGGGCACATAGCGAGGAGAACAGACGGCCGTTGGGGCGGAAAGGTCCTCGAGTGGAGGCCATGTTCAGGAAGTCGCAGCCGTGGCAGGCCCCCCATAAGGTGGACCGACAATCTGGTGAAGATCGCGGGAATACATTGGATGCGGGCGGCACAGGACCCATCTGTGTGGAGAACATTGGGCGAGGCCTATGTCCAGCAGTGGACGTCTATTGGCTGAAATGATGATGATGATGACTAAACCAAGAAAGGGTAGTCATAAAATAAGTTACACGTGTGTTTATGTCCACTACTGAAAGTCATCCAGAGAGCAATGGAGAGGGCTATGCTCGGAGTCTCCCTGCGTGATCCTATCAGAAATGATGAGATCCGCAGGAACTAAGGTCACAGACATAGCCCAAAGGATTGCATGCCTCAAGTAGCAATGGGCAGGGCACATAGCGAGGACAGAGGGCCGTTGGGGCGGAAAGGTCCTCGAGTGGAGGCCACGTACAGGAAGTCGCAGCCGTGGTAGGCCCCCCACAAGGTGGACCGACGATCTGGTAAAGGGCGGTCCAGTAATGGGCGTATATCGGCTGAAATGATGATGACGATCATGCTTGCACTGACTCCTGCTGTTAAAGAGTAGGACTTCCGAAAGGGTTTTAAAAAAATTAAATAGATTTTTACCCCATGGACCAAAAATCTCATCACTTTGCAATTTTATTACATAAATCTTTTATTGCGAAAAAATCATGATGTTCATGGAAACACTTTATCTGAATGCTATCTGACGTTTCTGACAAGGGTGGGTCGGAACTGACATGAAAGGGGCGCATTATAAATGAATTATTGTTATGTAAGAGGAAAACCCCCGGCTCTTTAAGACTTTTTAAAGTAATGCTTGCTTTTCTGTATCAGTCATCATAGATTATATGATGAGAAAAGGGCTATGCTCGATACCTCCCAAAGGTCCGATTCAACCAATCTTTTTGTACTAAATCTACGGTAATAGCGCTGTCACTCTAAAAAAACCGGCCAAGTGCGAGTCGGACTCGCCCATGAAGGGTTCCGTAGCAGCAAGTAAGATATATGGAAGGTAAATTGCGGTTGACGGTTTATAACGTATTAAAAAAAGACTAGTCACTATATCTACATAGTTTAAACCAATTTTCGTTGTTAGTTTTCATGATTATGTACATTATATATTTTTTTTAGTTTTATAATTCATTTATTAAAGAAGTTAGAGATGATGAGATGATGATGAGAATGATGTAAAAAAACCTGAACATCATTTTCGAAGACCTATCCTTTGATACCCCACACGTATAGGTATGATGAAAAAAAAATTTTTGAGATTCCGTTTCAAGTATGGAGACCTCCCCAATTTATTTATTTTTTCCAATTTTTACGTAAAAATCGTAATGCGGTTAACAAAATACATCTATTTACCAAGTTTCAATAGTATAGTTTCACAGAAAAGTGGCTGTGACATACGGACGGACACACAGACGGACAGACGGACAGACATGACGAATCTATAAGGGTTCCGTTTTTCGCCATTTGGCTACGGAACCCTAAAAATCTGACTTTATACCATATATCCCCTCCTCCTTGTGTCGATGACCTCAATGCTGAGGGTCGTGACCCCAACGTAACACTCTTTCCAGGATTTTCTTTCGCCAGCTTGACCTGTCATCAGCGGCGTGAATGGCATCGTACACTGAGGTGTTTAGCGTGGTCGTAACTGATCTGGTCTGACCATCGCGTTGGGCTTCTTCCTTTCGGTCTTTTCCCGCCAACTTTGCCTATCAGAAGCAGTTTCTCCAGATTGCCCTCCCTTTTTCTGGCGACGTGTCCTCCAACTCGAGACACCTTCTCAGGCATATGGTTGAAAGCCTCATTGGTATCTAGATTTCACCAAGGATAGAGGCTTTGGTCTGGTGCTCTGTCCAGTGCATTACAAGCATACCATATATATCCACGGATAAAGATTAAGATTGGTCAAATCGGCCCTAAAGGTGGATTCGACCAATCTTTATCCAAAGATAAATCTATGGTATAGATCAGTTATACGCAGTGTAAAATAAAAATCCGTTCTACCAACTACTCATCCATAGTCAACGCCTAATACCAATGGTAAATTGTTTTTTTTTTTTATGATATAGGTGGCAGACGAGCAGACGGATCACCTGATGGTAAGCGATTACCGCCGCCCATGGACGCCTGCAACACCAGTGGTGTCACAAGTGCGCTGCTTACCTTTTAACCCCCCTTCCCCTGGATTGGGCCTCCGGTACCCTCACTCACGCAGCGAAACACAGCGCATGCACTGCTTCACGCCGGTTTTCTGTGAGGACGTGGTATTTCTCCGGTCGAGCCGGCCCATTCATGCCGAAGCGTGGCTCTCCCACTGTTAAATATCTATCTTAGTTAATTCAAAATGGCGTTGTGATTGTCACACCTGTTTTTGACATTTGATATTACCTGTACGACCCTACTTAACAAAAATATCATGCACCACAAAACAATGAATGTTGTTGTTTGACGGTTGAAAATGTCATTCGTTCATTCACTCGTTAAACGAGGGTGAGGTAACGAGGTATAGCTACGTACCGAGGCGGCTCTTGCCCATGTAGTAATAGATAGCCCAAGCTTTTTTTTTATATGAGAGGTGGCAGACGAGCAGACGGATCACCTGATGGTAAGCAATTCCGCCGCCCATGCAACACCAGTGGAGTCACAAGTGCACTGCCAACCTTTTCCCCTTCCCCCCTTGGGGCCTCCGGTAACCTCACTCACACGGCGAAACACAGCGCAGGCGCTGCTTCACGCCGGTCTTCTGTGAGGCAGTGGTATCACTCCGGTCGAGCCGGCCCAATCATGCCTAAGCGTGGCTCTCCCACATTTAAAATGGGTGCAATCAATATTTGGCGCCCTCTTGTATCAAAGAGCGCGAACAAAATGAAATAGTTTGGTGGTCAAAACACGCAGTAAGCTGTATAGTACGCACTTGCCACGTTTATAAAGGTATTTCATTTAGGGTGCCAAGCCGAAGGCCATGGTTAAATGGGATTTACAGTGAAGGCTCTTGGCGCGAGCGGCTCTCGGCGCCTCCTAACATCCGGCGCCCGGGTACCTGGCCCTGCACTATAGGTAATGACGCCCCTGGCTTCGTATACCGGCTTTGGAAGAACACAATTGAATTTATTAGGAAAATAAAGTAACGAAGCAAATTATCCTGCGGATAGTTATCCTCTTTTAACTGTCGAGTTGGTCAAGTCCGCCCTTAGTCAGAAGTATTTTGACATCTTCATCACCATCTTAAATTCCGGCGCTTAGAAGCCTGGAGTCCGCTTTCCTGCTACATCACCTCCACTTTACACAGTCTTTAGTATCCATCATCATCATCAGCCCATTTAAGTCCCCACTGCTGGGGCACGGGCCTCCCTCAACCACATGAAGGGTAATTGCCATACTCACCACGCTTGGCAGACGGGTTGGTGAGGGTTTAGATATAAATGCAGAGTTTTCCTTCTCTAGATGCTGATGATCATGCCAGCAGCTTTACCTTAGTCGCCTTTTACGACACCTCGGTAAGAGTGAGGGTGGCCTATTCTACTCTGCCGGGGACCACACGGCGACCAGTATCAATAGTAGTGAGGTTATTGGCACGCATCGCATCCCTTACGATGCCAAGCTAAACCTTTTAGAGTCTGCCCCGGTATCTGGCGACGCAATGACGTAGAATCATTGGAACTGACGTATCTTGGAGTAAGGTTCACGGCAGACAGTAAGTTATATATACTCAGATAAAGGCATCAGTCGGGTAGCCAATGCTAGCGCCATCTAGAGGAAAACGACCGAATACTCAACGGCCATTGGACCAGAAATCATTTCTTTGCTAAATAATAAAATTTCAAATACTTTCTGCATCTCTGGTTTATATATTAGTTACTTATGTGGGCCGGCGGCTTTACGTCATTGTTTTAAAAACAAAGCTTTACTAGCGCGATGTAAAAATGCATAGTGAAATCTACCGAAAAAACGCCGAACCAACTGCTCTATTGCTTTTTAGAGATTCATCTGCTTTTTACAAGCTCCATCTAATGAAAAATGCAAAACTATTTTTAAAAAAGTACAAAGTGAAATGGTAAGGCAAGCATTTGGAGAGCGCCCTAAAACTAGTAGGACTGATAAACACTAATAGAAACGGAACTAGTTGCTAGTGCATGTACAAAATGGACTCCTTCAAACGACCGTGGAACGACCATGGGACACCGACTGGAATGATACCATGGCCTCACAGAAAACCGGCGTGAAGCAGCACTATGCTGTGTTTCGCTGCGTGAGTGAAGGTACCGGAGGCCCAATCCGGGGAAAGGGGGGTTTAAGGATTGGCAGCGCACTTGTGATTACAATGGTGTCGCGGGTGTCTATGGGCGGTGGCAATCGCTTACCGTCAGATGATCCGTCTGCTCGTCTGCCACCTATCACATAAAAAAAAAGAATCGTCACGCGAGCAGTATGTCAGTATGGCAACGGAAATGATAGCCGTGCCATGGCGTCCGTTGTAGGGTACGTGGCTTCCCCTTTTGCGTACCATCAGGCTATGGTGAGCCAACAGTATGGAACTATAAAAAACCTAGGACTACAAAACTTTTAAATTCTTGAATTTTGTTTTGTTTGTTTGATTGCAATTCTTACGTAGATATTTTTTTATAAGAAAGGAAGACAAACGAGCAAGCGAGTCACCTTATGGTAAGTGATCACCACCGCCAATGGACATCAGCCTCACCAGAGGGAGTGGAGATGCGTTGCCGGCCCTTTAGGAAGGTATACTCGTAGGCTTGTTTCTTGAAGATCTCAATGTCGTACCAGTCCGGAAATACCGCTGCGGGAAGTTGATTCCACAATGAAGAGGTGCGTGGCAAAAATGACGTGTAAAGCGCACAGTGGTGGACCTCCACCCATCCAGATGGTACGGGAATCCTAGTTTACAGCGTGTAGTACGGTGGTGAAATTCAGCAGTGAGTATTGACTCAAACAACTACTCGGAACACTCACCATGGTAAAGATAGGTTACTTATTGATGGGGGTTCCACAGGGGCCGGTCCTTGGACCGCTCCTGTGGAACCTAGGGTATGACTGGTTCCTGCGCGCCAGTCTCTCCCCGGGCAAGAGTGTAATTTGCTATGCAGATGACACTCTCGTCACCGCCCGAGGGGGAAGGACATTCGACCGTGCGGCGCGTCGCACACAGCGGACCTGGTCATGCGGAGGGTGCGGCGGCTCGGCCTGGAGGTGGCCGTCGAGATGACTGAGGTGATTTACTTTCCTCAGTCTTCCGGCGAACGTTTCCCCTCCGGCAGACACATTACTGTCGGGGGGGCCCAGGTTGCAGTGAGGGCCGAGATGCGCTATCTCGGCCTCACCCTGGATCCGCGGTGGCATTTTGGCCTGCATTTTAGCAGGATGTCACCGCGGTTCCTCAAGGCAGCAGACACGCTTTTATGGCTGCTGCCCAACCTGGGTGGACCAGGCTCCAGGTGCCGGCGACTTTACGCCGGTATCCTGCAATCGATGGCGCTCTACGGGGCGCCAGTCTGGTCCGACTTCCTAGCAAGGGGGGAAAACCTTCCATTCTTGCGGGGGCCTCAGCGGGTAATAGCGCAGCGGGTCGCTAGAGCTTACCGTACGGTAAGTTTCGACGTGGCCTGTTTACTCATCGATACGCCCCATGGGAGTCAGACGCCGTGGACGACTACACGGTGGCACAAAGGGCAAATGGGGTGTCCATTTGCCCCGCCGAGCGGTAGGTCGTACGGAGGGAGGCTATTTTTTATCTTTATCTTTATCTTAAATATAATCAAAAGATAAAATAGAATAGGTTCAAATAAGATTTAAATTTTGACCGCGTTTATCTGTAAAATGAGTTTAAAAATTGTGCGCCAGATTAACTAGCTGCTCCAATTGAAACCAGCTGAACAATAATTGGTATACATTTCGTGGGAAACTCGACAAAAGAACAATTAACAAATTTACAAGTCAAATGAGAATGCTAGAAAATTTCACACTCGTCCGTAGAGACCTACGATGTTTTAAGCATTTCCACAACTTTGTTGGGGTTTCCTCAGAGGAATCGAATGTGAGATTATAACTTGTAATAAAGTCATTAGGATGACTTCATTCAGCCGTTTACAATAGGGACATGTTGTGTCGAAAGAACAAAAGTGTTACTGTATATAAACTAACGCCACCTATGGATATGGGTATCTATGGATTTTAAAAATGATGTTCAGGTTTTAAACATCATTTTTTTCTAAACACAATACTTTGCGCAAGAGACGCTCCCAAAGTCGTAAATTTTTTATATTAAATGGGTTTGCACTTGACCTCATTTCATCTGATGGAAAGTGACAATAAGGTCTAAGATGTAGCGTGCTTACCCAGAAGAAGCCTATTCACTCTCGACTTAAAGACACCCAAATTGTACGAGTACCTCTCTGGGAATGTTGCATTGCACCTATCTGTACCCACCTTAACATTGCATGTTCCCTGCGAACTTGGAAGTGTGGCGCCGTATGCGCATCAACTACGAACCATTCGAGAACATCTGTTCTACACTGGGCACCCCTTTGTGTTCGTACCAAAAACCGACAAATCTCGGATCGAACCGCGCATGAATTGTAACGCTCGGAGCGTGCGCGACCCAGGCGCAGTTCCTGCGCGAATCGTCCAAACCATGAGTATTTGTTACAGGGTATGTTACCTTGCATGATACATTGCAGCAACGTTGTATTGTTGAATGGAACTCTCTGCCAGAAGTTTTGTACCCTGAACGATATGATCTGGACAAATTCAAGAAAAGAGTGAATAGGCTGTTACTAGACAGACATGATCCATCCTCAGCCACGTCATCACTTACCATCAGGTGAGATTAAATAAATAAATAATTCACACCGTCACATACATTGATCTGACTCCGAGATAGGTACCTCGAGTACCTGTGTCTCGGATATCAGAATCAACAGTGGGATTACAATTATACCTATACATATAATACTTTTCTTTTGTAAATACATACTTATAATACATAGAAAAAATCCCAAGATTGTAGCCAAATGTCTGGCTATTGTAATAAAAAAAAAAGTGGACGTCAAAGTCTTGCATTAAATGCTACAAGTAGGTACCTAGCTTTACTGATACATTGATTTATAAGCTAACTTAATAATAATCTAGTTTAGACCATCTGTAAATCAAAGTTTGTCACTAAGTTTGTTTCACAAATATTTCAGTAAGGGATGGCTCTCACAACCCTTTGCAGAGAACTGAAACTTCAGTATTTACTCAAAGCCCAAAAGGGTAGGTATTGTGGTCAGGAGGTTAATGTGCTTTCAATTATATATCACTTCGCTGGCTACAACTCATATTAGCCCAGTATAAATGTAGCTCAGTATGCGATGGTAATAGCCGTGTGGTCCCAGGCAGAGTAGAATAGGCCACCCTCACTCTTACTGAGGTGTCGTAAAAGGCGACTGCTGGCATGATCATCAGCACCCAGAGAAGGAAAACTCTGCATTTATATCAAAACCCTCGCCAACCCGTCTGTCAAGCATGGTGAGTATGGCAATTACCCCTCATGTGATTGAGGGAGGCCCGTGCCCCAGCAGTGGGGACTTCAATGGGCTGATGATGATGATGCCTTCCATGCGGGTGGACGTGGTCCGAATACTCGTAATCATGTATGGATATTTTTATGTGATAGGCGGCAGACGAGTAGATGGATCACCTGATGGTAAGCAATTGCTGCCGTCTTTGGACACTCGTGCCACCAGTGGAGTCACAAGGGCGCTGCCAACCTTCGGAACCCCCTTTCCAATGGATTGGGCCTCTGGTACCCTCACTCACGTTTTCTGTGAGGCTCTCATCATCACTCCGGTCGAGTCGGCCCATTCATGCTGAAGCCAGGCTCTCTCACTGTTAAAATCTAAAACAACTGATTCCACTGTACCAACGTATTAAATAATGTTGCGTTCTGTGAGAGGAAAATTCAAAATACCGAGTAGTAGAGTTTATTCCAACTGACTCCTCACACACATAGGCACAATTATACCAGTTTTATATATTACACGAACCGAAGTACATGCGCAGGAGTCATATTTTCAAAAACTGCGGCCAAATCTTAACCAATCACAACGCTCCATTTATGCGCGCCAAAAATTACAATTTCTCATTGGTTGATGTGTCAGCGCCATGTTCGGTGCGAGTGCGATTAAGAGAGAGATAGAATTTCTCTCTGGATTTATTGTGTCAAGGCGACGGGTAGGGCAAACTTATAAAATATTATATAGGATATTAGTTTTTAGCTACTAAACCGGATCTATTTTAACAATTTCAGGGTTACAGCCTCTCAGCAAACACTCAAACTATTTTTATGTTTTTATTTATTAAATAACCATGCACAAATTTTGGGTCCAATGCGTACGCGAAAAATTAGATTACCGCCAAAAGCGGCCACTTTTAGCGTGAATCAATTTTTCGCGTACAAAAACGGACCTAACAATTGTTTATGGTTATTTAATAAATAGTATAAGTGTTTGCCGAGAGGTTGTACCCGAAAATAGTTTAAAATAGATCCGGTTTAGTAGCTAAAAATTAAAATCGATTGCCGTCGCTTGTGTGCCCTACCCGTCACCTTAAATCTTAACGTAACGCAATAAAATCTGTATTTCAACTGCTTTCGCAATCGTTAATCACGTTTAACAGTGGGAGAGCCACGCTTCGGCATGAATGGGCCGGCTCGACCGGAGTAATACCACGTCCTCACAGAAAACCGGCGTGAAGCAGTGCATGCGCTGTGTTTCGCTGCGTGAGTGAGGGTACCGGAGGCCCAATCCAGGGGAAGGGGGGTTAAAAGGTAAGCAGCGCACTTGTGATACCACTGGTGTTGCAGGCGTCCATGGGCGGCGGTAATCGCTTACCATCAGGTGATCCGTCTGCTCGTCTGCCACCTATATCATAAAAAAAAATCAATCGGATTTATCTTGCTCTTCTGCGTAGACGAAATTTGCCTATGTAACTTATAATCGTGGTACAGCTGTACATACGTGTACAAACCCTAGGTTGCCCAGGTCCTAGTCGAGAGGAATGCTAGGTCGCTTTGCTACAAATAAAAGCCAACTTAGCAAACAACGGTTTATTGTTTACCGAATAGTCCTAAAAAGCCGTTAACACACATCACTACTGAGCTTAAGTAGTGTTAGAAAATCGCTTTGCTGGTGCGATGTAATTATGCACAGTGCCCTCTCTTGGTACTTTTATGAACTGTTCGTACCATAATACAGTTAGGATCGATCCGAACAAAGTGATCGATTGTACATACGAATAAAATGTAAGGTACTGGTGGAGGCACACACAAAACCGAAAGCTCAAATTTCCGCATGTGACCCTACAAATACAAAAAATATAGCTATTAAGTAACCCAGTTGTGGTAGAATGCGTCCCATTTTTCGCACGTTATACTCGTATAGTCCCAGTGCATTCTCGTGTGCCAAAAGCGAATGCCCTGCACGTAAAAGATAAATGCGTTTTGAAAGGCTCCCATACCTAATACCAAATGAAGTCACCCTGACGGCTCAGACGAATTTCGTGGAAACGGAATGCATCGCATCGTTGCGTGACAAAGGTTAGAATTTGGTTACTCCATTTGGTTACCTGAAACGCTAGTGTGGTGAAAAATTCGTGCTCTGTAAAGTTGGTGCGCTGTAAAGTTGGTGCGCTGTAAAGTTGATGCGATGTAAATTTGGTGTACTGTAAAGTTGGTGCGCTGTAAAGTTGGTGCGCTGTAATGTTGGTGCGCTGTAAAGTTGATGCGCTGTAAAGTTGGTGCGCTGTAAAGTTGGTGCGCTGTAAAGTCGATGCGCTGTAAATTTGGTGTACTGTAAATTTGGTGTGCTGTAAAGTTAGTGCGCTAAAACCTCTCGTACGTGGAATACTGCCAACTGTCAAATTTCATTTTTTGACGTGTCGTGGATCCCGCTCAGGGACGCTCCACGGACAGGGGTAATTTTGTGGCAGAGGTTTAGAAAAACTCAATTTTCGCTGAATCTGCTTGATTATATGTATTAATAACATTATTTTTGTTGATAAAACATATTTCTTCAAGTAATTACTCACACTTCACCTGATTTTGAATTTAATTGGAACTGTACTCTGAGAAAAGATATGGGTTACTTACAAGTTCGACTTGAAACGGAATGCATCGCATCGTTGCGTGACAAAGGTTAGAATTTGGTTACTCCATTTGGTTACCTGAAACGCTAGTGTGGTGCAAAATTCGTGCGCTGTAAAGTTGGTGCGTTGTAAAGTTGGTGCGTTGTAAAGTTGGTGCGCTGTAAATTTGGTGTACTGTAAATTTGGTGCGCTGTAAAGTTAGTGCGCTATAAGGTTGGTGCCCAATAAATTAGGTGCGCTGTTAGGTTGGTGCGATATAAAGTTGGTGCGTTGTAAAGTTGGTGCGCTGTAAAGTTGGTGCGCTATAAATTTGGTGTACTGTAAATTTGGTGCGCTGTAAAGTTAGTGCGCTATAAGGTTGGTGCCCAATAAATTAGGTGCGCTGTTAGGTTGGTGCGATATAAAGTTGGTACGTTGTAAAGTTGGTGCGCTGTAATGTTTGGTTTGCTGCAAAACGGTCTGGCCCATCAAATACAGAACGATAGCTAAGTAATTTTGTGACATCAAATGATATATAATTTTTAATTATCATCAAATAACATTACATACTTTTTTTTAATATACATTGAATTCCACGGACACTGGTTCCGTGTCTTTTTTGTGCTTATACTTTTTTAAGGGTCACAAAATTTTAACATTTTCTCCGCGACAAAATTCATGCATGGTTATTGTTAGTAGGATGAATTTAGTGTAATTGTAAGTGGGTTTTTTTTTATGTCTTTGGGGGTAAGGGTTGGTTTTTACGTAGTTTATGGGCCTCAGAGTGGAGGGTTTTGTGGTAAGTGAATATTTTATGTTTTGTTTAGTACATACTTATTATACATGTACAGTTAGAAGACAGCACATAAAAATGTAAAGACCCCCGATGAAAACAAATAGGTTATTCGTCATTTTTCTGACGGCGGCCATCTTGGATTAAAAATTTGTCACAATAAATATATTGTGCTACTCAAGCCCTTTTTTATGACATATTGTGGGAGTTGTGTTAAAACATACAATAAATATCTTTGTGACGGCGGCCGTCTTGGATCGATTTTTATCCACAGAACACTTGGCTTCTCTTCTGCTATCGAGAGCTATGAGTATTTACGAACTTATATTTTAGGAATTAAAAATGCTATTCGGCCAGGCAATAATGGAGCGTCACTTATTAATATGAGTACACTTAGCGACATTAATTTGTACAACAATCCTAGCGATTGCTAAGACAGTATTCCCTTAAATTAAGCTTAATATTAATAGGTGTAAATCTGTACCGCAGATCAAATGGCAACTTGTTTATCAGGCGAAGAACTATGATTATGTTGTAGGTGGGAAAACACATGGGATAAATTAAATAAGAAATGCTAGAAGAAAGTTTTTTCGTGAAAAAATGCGAACTGTCTTCGAGGTAGCCCTGTAGAGTTAATGCGCCTAAAGTTGGTGAGCCCTAAAGTTGGTGCTCTTATAAAAGAAAGGATCTCAATTCATTCGGGCCCAGACAAACGCTTTTTCGACTAAATCTACCTGAAATTGGAATGCATCGCGGGATAAAGGGGAAAGCTCTTTGCCGATGTCAATAAAATTGTCCGCGTTTGACATTTGAATAAGGTGTGGTAACTGAACAGTTCACTCAAACCCATGGAACTAATACGCGCAGGTCCTATAAAAGAAATGCTTTACAAAAACTTTACAAAGTGAAAATAACGCTTCGCCAAGATTGACTCGACAAGAGTGATACGTTTAAAGTGCGCTAGCAACTTTTTACTTCTAGGGACCCCACGTACCTACCTACCTCCATCACGTCTTTGCTTCCATCTAGAAGTGTACTCACTCGACGGACCGCATGTATTTTGGTGGGCATATAAATAAGAAACATCTGGAAAAGCTGGAGATGTTTTTCATATGTTTTGTTCTATTGCTCGTATATAAAAGCAAGGGCTCTAGAGAAAACTCGCTTTTCCCAAAGATTAGGCCTCCGGCACCCTCAGACTGTCAAAATTTGGCTGACTTCAAATATTATTGGTTACCCAATTCTTCATTTTCAATAAAAAAAACTACGGAAACAGTTGGCTCCTCACTAGATTAACAATACAAATCCATAAGCTCCAAGTGAACTACATAAATATTTTCACTTTTTTGTAGATAGCTCTTTCCTAATTGATGTTTCATGCGAACTTCAAAATCTTTAGCCTTTGCAATCCAGTGACACTGGAATTCGAATGGGATTGTCAAGCTGTCACTATAATGTAACGACGATTTGCGATTGAAGCGTTTCTTGTCGACTGTAGTTGTAAGACATAGGTACGTTATTTAATAGTCTGTAGGGACGACCAAATTAAAATGAGGTACTACCAGTAGCGTAGCATAGTGAGTGCGGGGGGTAGCGGCACTTTTTAGGGCAGTAAAATCTCAGTTTCAAACTTCAGGAAAAGAGCGTACTCCCTTTGAAAAAGGCCGGCAGTGCATCTGTGACTCTTTAGACGTAACAGGTGTCCATGGGCGGCGGTACTCGCTTACCATCAGGTGATACGTCTGTTCGTCTGCCCCCTTTATCATAAAAAAGGTGGACTACGAAAAGAAGGCGGCAAAGAGACCTTACGCCATTGATATAAGCGTATAAAGTAGGCACTTAGGCAAAATCTAAACTTTTTTCGGGGGGTGTAGTGAGTCGAAGAAAAAAGGGGACAATAAAATAGTCTTCACCTCCGGACGACCGCTCTCACGCTTCGCCACTCTATACTACGCTTCGCTTCAGCGCTCATTTTCCCACGCTCGTGCAAACTCTGTAATGAGCTTCCAGCCGCGATGTTCCCTGATCGCTACGATTCCCTTCCCTTTTTAAACGAGATTTGAAAATAGTTCTTCTTTCACGGTAATCATTGGCATGACTGTGCTCCGGCATTGTTGATGTTTATGGACAACTTGGGGCCCATGTGATGTAAATGGTAATATTTACCATGACATGGGCCCCAAGTTGTCAGCCTATATTACTTACCTACGTAAAGCACTATGATGAAGATGGACCAGGATTTGAGTCCTACACACCACCGTGTTTCCCCATGATGACGGTTCTTCATGTTTTACCCTAGGACACCAAAAAAGGACATAATTTCCAAATGAATGGTGATTCCGCCCTACCACTTGAATAGTGGCCGTTACGTATAATGGACCAAAAGAGAGTCGTTTGCGGAAAAATAGTCCATAAAACGACTACATTAAATGTAATGACGCGCTTTGTCCATTTAACATGCTTTTTCAGCGTGTAAAAAACGTGTCTAAAAGATAAGGTTTAGGTACACCTCGGACACTCGCAAAAAAATGTATGAAAACCAACGCGTTCTTATCACACATTCATAAGCTCGTGTACGCGAACGCGTATGTTTGTGTGTGTGTGCGTGTAAACACGCTAGGGTTGGCGGCATTTTGTCGAAATCATAGTTCGTTCGAAAAAGCTTTATAAGGCGGTAATATAAGATGATTATCCATTTTACTATCTACTGTACGTACACCGTACGTAATTACGGTACTAATACCTTTGTATTGTACTTTTTTTTTAGCCTAAACTATTATACTAGTAAAGGCCCAAAAGTAGTCTCCTAAACTCCTCTAATGGTCTCTGTTCGAAGCCAGCGCTTGACAATCCTGAAATTGAAGGTCTAAAACAACACGCGATTATAATATTTATTTTATTTATAATTATTGACGTAATGCGCAGAAGCTGCGGTTTCTGCGGCCGCCATTACAGCGGAAGTCGCAAGTACACAACTCAACTGTGTCTAGGGATTTTATACTAGTGGCCCGCGCTCCCTTCGTTTTGGGACATTAATTCCAGTTCATACCATTAGATGGCGCTAGGTGTCGATTACTTCGCGCTAGGGTTTCGTGTTTTTGGATTAGCTATAAGCGTTGCCGCTGTCTGTAGAATTAAGCTCATTTTAAATTGAATAAAGAAAACAGAGAATTTATACCTATAGATATATACGGCTCCAATACTAAAATTGTATAGATTTAAAGCCATCAACTGAACCTCAGCCGGTCACGCTTAAGGGATAAATTTTCAGGCGTGGAATGATTGATGATTTTGATGTTTTCCCATAGGAATGAGACGTCTTCCCGAAGTTACTACAGATTTACAGTAATGAAGGATAATGTACCATTGTAATGGTAAAAACCGGTTACGTAGTTTTGGATTATATATATTTATACATGTTTCGAATGTCAAAACGATCATTTTTCCAATATCCCTAGACATAATCAAAGTAACTGCGCCCGCGCAACGAACGTAAAGATGGGTTGTGATAGTAAAATCTTTTCAGCACCCCGTGAAAACTTAGCCTCAGGTCTGTAAGTGTCAATTGAAAATATTACTAAACTAAATGCAAGTTTTTTTTATGTGATAGGTAGCAGAAGAGCGGACGGATCACCTGTTGGTAAGCGATTGCTACCGCCCATAGACACCCGCGACAAGTCACAAGTCACAAGTGGAGTCACAAGTGCGCTGTCAACCTTTAAGCCCCCTTATCCCCGGATTGGGCCTGTATCCTTACTCACGCTGTAAAACACAGCACGTGCAGCTTCACGCCGGTTTTCTGTGAGACTGTGGTGTCACTCCGGTCGAACCGGCCCATTCACGCCAAAGCGTGGCTCACCTACGGTCAAAAAGTATTTTCAATTGAGTTGTTTTTAAGAAACCCAAATATATTGCTCTCCAGTGTAGTCAACTAAAAAGCTCACATTTCATACATTACGTTTGAGCTCTTATTAAAAAAAAACTGTGTACACTTAATTACATTATCTCGTGCAAGTTAAATTAGGTTAAGTCCAGTCCTTGGCCGTGTGGTCCCCGGCAGAGTAGAATAGGCCACCCTCTTTCTTACCGAGGTGTCGTAAAAGGCGACTAAGGTAAAGCTGCTGGCATGATCATCAGCACCCGAGAAGGAAAACTCTGCATTTATATCAAAACCCTCGCCAACCCGTCTGCCAAGCGTGGTGAGTATGGCAATTACCCCTCATGTGATTTAGGGAGGCCCGTGCCCCAGCAGTGGGGACTTAAATGGGCTGACGATGATAAGTCTAGTCCTTGGCTGGAGCTCGAGGTCAGGGTAAAGCTTACTAACTCCTCAAATTTACATGGCTACATTTTTAATCAGTTCTAGTGGCCCGCCCTTACTTCGTTACGGGACATATTTTTTCAAAACCTGGTGTTTTCTTCTTTCTTAGCAGGTATTCAAAAAATTACATAATATTCATCTATTGAAATACAATAAAAGTGTGTTTAAATTAAATTTGTATTAAAAACCCAAATACTAGTTTTTACGACTATCGGCATCATCAAGCGTTTTGTCCCGGTTACGTCCCAAAATCTGGAGCCCGTGGTTTGACTCCTTCGCGCGATCTTGTGTATCCATCATCATCTTCAGCCCATTTAAGTCCCCACTGCTGGGGCACGGGCCTCCCTCAATCACATGAGGGGTAATTGCCATACTCACCACGCTTGGCAGACGGGTTGGCGAGGGTTTTGATATAAATGCAGAGTTTTCCTTCTCTGGGTGCTGATGATCATGCCAGCAGCTTTATATTATTCGCCTTTTACTACACCTCGGTAAGAGTGAGGGTAGCCTTATTCTACTCTGCCGGGGACCACACGGCCGTATATCCATTGTGGTCAATTTATTGGCACGCATGTCATCCCTTACGATGTCAAACCTATAGCTTTAAAAATGACAAATCTTGCATACGACCTTTTTGCCCCCGTTCGCCGTTTTAGGGGTTGAACAAAAAAAATGCCTAAAGTACTTGTATTTAATTTGTTTCAAGATCCCAAACACCAATTTGAATGACTCTAGCTATAAAAATGACTAATTTTCCATACTATGTTTTTATCCCATTTTGACCCCTTTATGGGTTGAATTAAAAAAAACAGAAACAGGTTAATTTTTATTTTTAATAAATAATAAACATAATTCTAATTTTCAAATCTTGAACACCAAAACTGAACGAGTTTCATACGAACATTAATGTCTTATTAGACCCATTAAGGGGTTGAAGTTTTAAAAATCCCACCTACATAATAAATACTATCTATGTTCCAAATTTCATGATTTTCGGTCCAGTAGTGTCGGCTGTGCATTGATTTGGGAAAGACCAAAAAATATTTTCACATCCTCACATCTTCACATACATATTCACAAATTTACCCTCGAGCAACAGATGGCGCTAATCTGACTGTTCCAGAATCAAAAACGAATTCGCATACGATCCTACATCGCGATGCAACATTTTTGTACCGACTTAAGATATATACGACAAACCAAATGAGTAAAGTTACATCTTCCGAATGTCCTCGAAAACGTTACCTCTTTATAAATAGTATAGACTAGTGACCCGCCCTCACATTGTTTGACTACATTCGTTTTTACCAATAGATGGCGCTAGGTGTCGATTACATCGCGCAAGCATTTCGTGTTTTCGGATAACCTATAAGCGTTGCCTCTGTCTGTAGGAAAAACCTCTTTATTAATAGTATAGATAATAATAAAACTGTTACCAAAGAGTACTAGGTTACTTTGGCCATATCGTCCGGAGACAGTCTGACAACATGGACAAGTATTTTGTTGTGGGGAAGGTCATAAGTGAAAGACGAAGAGGTCGTTCACCTCTTGGTTCATCATCATCATTTCAGCCAATAGACGTCCACTGCTGGACATAGGCCTCCCCCAATGTTCTCCACACAGATCGGTCCTGTGCCGCCCGCATCCAATGGATTCCCGCGATCTTCACCAGATCGTCGGTCCACCTTGTGGGGGGCCTGCCACGGCTGCCTCTTGGCACCTCTTGGTTGGTCATACCAAATTAATAAGGGATGTAACCGGATTGCCCTAAGACAAGCCGAGGATAGGGAAGAATGGAAGACCTTGTCATCGCCTCGGTAAAGGCAATTCAAGAAAGGCACGACCTTCAGCAATGAAGAAAATCGATTTTAATTTTTAGGTACTAAACCGGATCTATTTTAACCAAGTCCAACGCGAACGCGAAAAATTGATCCATTCCAAAAGCGGCCTCTTTTGGCGTGAATCAATTTATCGGGTACAAAAACGGACCCAACATTTGTGCATGGTTATTTAATAAATAGTACCTATAAATGTTTGCCGAGAGGTTGTAACCCCGAAATTGTTTAAAATAGATCCAGTTTAGTAGCTAAAAATTTGTCGATTGGCGTCACAAGTCTGCCCTACCCGTCACCTTAATCACCACGCTTGCCTAATACGGAGTGGTGATCACAAACCCGAGCTATGTTCGAAAAATTCGGAAAATACCTTTCCTAAACCACTAGACCAACGGGGCGTTGGTAAAGTGGTTTTATGTATTAAAAAGAGAAGGAATATTTTTTTGGCTGGTTGGTTATGACTACGCCAACTATTCGCAGCTACATTGAATTATAAAAGGTAATTAGTTAAAAGAGTGTAACATATACGTGTAATAATATATAAATTATACTTACAAAAAAATAGTTCTAATATTTTTAATGTATGACAATTCGAGTGCTGTATGTATACAAGCCTATGCAAATTATTTTTGAATTTGAATTTAAGTGTATTTTTTAAGCTTCGGCCTTCTAAAAATATAAAAAGCCAGATACACCGGTGTTTTATTACGTAACATTTTGACTTTTAACATCAAATATTATAAATAAATTATTTGAATTGAATTGAATTGGCAAAGGCCACAGGTATTACATAATAGTGCACAAGTTTGTATATGTGTCTATTCCCTTACTTCGATGAGCCCCCTTGTGTATCTCGGCCGAAGAGAGCGATGGACCAACGGCTTTGCAACCTTCCCAAAGCACCTGTATACAACCTGTGACTCAAAGTCCCTATCCAAATAAACAGTCAACAATACATCCAGTTACCACCGCATACATCGCTTCGTTCCGTTACAGTCAAACACCAAATATATAGGATTGCGCCAATCGCTTACCATCAGGTGATACTTCTGTTCGTTTGCCACCTATTACATAAATAAACCTTTGTATCAGTGTATCTATCTAAACAAATAGCGAACAATACATCAATGTCCCACCACACCCATCGCCCTGTTCTGTTACTGTCTGACGCCCAAAGCAAATATAGAGGGCTGCGATAATCGCTTAGCAACAGGTGATACGTCTATTTGTCTGCCACCTATCACTTATAAAAAATTGTCTCTGTATCCAAAGAAATACATTAAGATATTCTAGAAACGAGCCTATAACTTCCTTAAACGCCGGCAACGCATCTCCACTCCCTCTGGCGTGTGTGTGGGTGGCGGTGATCACTTACCATCAGGTGACTCGTTTTCTCGTTTGCCTCCCTTTCTCTTAAAAAAGCTCAAAACCACAAAAAGTAAAAAGTCAGCTCTAGCTGACTTTGACATCGAAGAGTTCGATATAGCTATAGTTAAGAATCCTGCGGAGATCAGTTCAAACTTCAATTCGAGACAAGCTTCGCTGTTTCTTGGACATCTCGCTATCTCTGTCGCGCCACCACGACCCTTGCGTGCGAGTAGAAACAGCATGATCAATGAAACTTGATTATGTTTTGATTTTCTTTAAAATATTGTGTAAACCGGACCCCAACTGGAAAACGTTCCGCCAGATACAAGCCGAAACTAGAATCAGAGACTCCGCGCGCAGTGTGTCTCTTTTGTTTGGATGCGACAGGTATATTCTAACGCTAATTAATCAAGACGGGAATTATAACGATATTTATTACGAACTGACTCTCGCTCGTGATCACGGCTGCTGTAACGTAGCCGAAACGTCGAGTAAAATATGTAAGTACACAATGTTGTATCACATAATAAATATCGTGTTAATTCCCGTCTTGATTAATTATAGTTATAATGCAACGCGAAAATTTAAAAAACTAGGTATATATTCTAGGTCTCTCTCTCTAGGTCAGAGCTGATTTCCAGTAGGGCCACACTAGGAGGTCGACGCTAGCTCGCACGCACCTTAAGGTGACGTAGGTAGGGCACACTAGCAACGCCAATTTTAGTTTTTAGCTACTAAACCGGTTCTATTTTAAACAATTTCGGGGTTACAAACCTTTTGGCAAACACTTATTTTATTTATTAAATAACCATGCACAAATGTTGGGTCCGTTTTTGTACGGGAAAAAATGATTGACGCTTAAAGTGGCCGCTTTTGGCGGTAATTAATTTTTCGCATATAAAAATGGACCCAAACTACGTCACCTTAAACGGGCTACACACAGGCCGATATCAGTGGCGATATCGGGACGATAGTGGTGGGGATGAAATCGGTTCCTACTCTACGCACATTTTTGCCAGTGAGTATGTGACTAACCGTGTAACAGACTGGTCGTTGATCCAAAAAATATTAGTTTAGCACGCGATGTAAGCAGCTTCCATTCTGTAACCTATATACTGTTATTTTTTTATTATTAACATCCCGAAAACCTCATGTTAGATCATGGGCGGCGGTAAAAGCTTACCATCAGGGGCATTAGGTGATCTATCGGTTCGTCTACCACCTTTATCATAAAAAAAAAACCAAATAAGCGAAAAAATAAATCAGGAGCCCAATTCTCGTGCTCGTGACATTTCTTTTCATCACCAAAACATGGTTTTTTGTATGGTTTTCAGGTAATATCCGCCATGTTTTCAAAATGTCACGAGCACGAGAATTCCATACATAATCTTTGAAAATATCTATTAATTTCATTCATCAGTCAGTCATCATTTCAGCTTCTCGCTCTTTTTTTTTATTATGGTTCTACCCGAAGATAATTCGCCAATGTCAAGTAACTTATTGAGAATAAGTAGGTAGTCAACAGTCGAAGTCAGTCAAAGTCACAGTCACTCAATAAAACGCCGGTGATTTACATTTTATCGACCATCGGATTCAGCGGATATCACTCTAAAATCAATCGCCGGTTTTAAGACTATTTGGTCCAAGCAAGTTGTCACGAGACAACTCACTCGACACAAAATAGCAGTGTTAAAAACGGTACAATCCAACGATTCTTATTATTAGGATAACTTTACGGCACTTCACTGCACAAATAAACACCAAATTTGAACACTAAAAACCACTAGACACTAATTTAAAACCTTTGAATTGCATCAGCCCATGCGGCTTGTTTTAGCCCTACCCGCGAATCACACGTGCCGATCACGCCCCCGACACGATAATCGGTCCTAAATCGAGAGCTCGCCCGAAGCGATTTTTGAAATCGGGCCGACTAAAAAATTATCAGCCCGATATGCCCACACATGAGGCGATTTAGGAGACGATATCGGGTCCTCTCCACCACTGCCCCGATATTGCAACTGAATATCGGAACGTGTGTAGCCCTTCTTAGGTCCCCGCGCAAGTCTGTCTCTGGCATTACTGCCGAAACTAGATTACTGTAAGCGCTGTACTGTACTGTATGTGTACGTAGCCTGTGTGCGATGTATTATTATTGTGTATTATTAGCGTTTTGTGGCAAAACAACACATAGACCTGCCACCGCACCCATCGCTCCGTTCCGTTACTGTCAGACGCTCAAAGCAAATATACAGGGTTGCGACAATACATCAGCGGCAAATGGCAATGCGTGTCGTGTCGCCGTGTTTACGCTCCAAACACGGCGACACGACACGCGACGATGCGCTAATTAGACGATACGGTACACTCAACCACAAAACGTAGATAATTGTATATTATTCGATTTGATGATGTTGATGGCATAATAAAAAAGCAAAGTTTATTCTTAAAAACCGACAGTGTAGGTACCCATGACGCCCATATGATGTATATGTGTGGGGGAATCACTTAGTTGTCTGCGCTCTTTTGCGATCACAGACACCCAAAGCAAATATACAGGGTTGCGACAATAAGTAGACATAAGTACACTCAGCTATGATACATAATATTTTGTCCGTGGGAGAGCCACGCTTCGGCATAATTGAGCCAGCTCAGCTGGAGTGATACCACGGCGTCACAGTAAACCGTAAAGCAACGCCTGCGTTGTTCTTGGTCGAGAGAGTGAGGGTACCAGACGCCGAATTCAGAAGAAAGGGAAAGCAATGCACCAAATTGTTTTAAAATTGATTATGTATGTATCTCTGTGTTATTATTTCTTTGTTTTGTATATGTAATATTCCATTTTCTTTTTACTTGTATTTATTGCATGTCAATCTTTTAAAATATTTTTTTCAATGCAAAGGCGTCACCCAAGGTCCAGCTTGAAAACCAGCGCTGCAGCTGCTGTGTGTGGCAGTTGCAGCATATGCTGAGGCTGAGCCTTGTTGGCCGCAACTCTTTGTCTCTGTACCTTGTTTTCTCTGTTTTGTTCTATGTGTAATGTGTTGTGGTCAATAAATTGTTTCTTATCTTAAATTCATCATTATGTGCTAAATACCTATGTGTTTCGCTGAGTGTGTGAGAGTACCGCAGCCCTCATCTGTATGCCCACATATGGCATAAATAAATACATTGTTAAAGCTAATAAAGTTTTTTGTTAAATCAAAATATCTATGAGCCAATTCGATTAATCTTAATCCGGTACTAAATGGAATAGCGCTATACCCAAATTTGACGTTATACTATAGATTTATCCACGGATAATGATTGGTCAAATCGGGCCTAAGTGAACCAAACATAATGTTTAAGTAGATCTACGGAAAAGAAAACTGCTAATGAAGCAATAACGGAAAATGAAACAAAAAAAAGATTAAAAAGACTTAGTTATTTTTTTCCTTTCCACAAAGCAAATTTATTGTACCTCAAAGAGAACAAAACCCCTTTCTACCTCTATATTCGGCCAGAGTAAATGATAATTTAATTTAACGATTAAATCACTCGTAAATCCTTTGGAATAAAGGTCTGTTCTCGAAAAGGAAAGAACCAACCAGATATAATCATAATGGCGTCAAAAATTTATGACCCGCCAAAATTATCGCCGTTCTAATTAAAATTTTCAGCTTGACTGTACTCGGTTTGGAATAGGTCACACTAAAAGCTATGCTTTAACATCGAAAAGAAAGAAAACACATTTACTAATTTGCACAGACAAATTACACACACATTTAACACAAACAGAAAAAAAATAACAACAAAATTGTAATAATAATATCAATAAAATTACGACTGTAGAGCATGCAAGGAAGGAGCCATATTATAACACCTAAAATGTGAATGCGACTCACTTGCCAGAGGCATAATAAATATCTTCTCATCATCATCATCATCAGCCCATTTAGTCCCCACTGCTGGGGCACGGGCCTCCCTCAATCACATGAGGGGTAATTGCCATACTCACCACGCTTGGCAGACGGTTTGGCGAGGGTTTTGATATAAATGCAGAGTTTTCCTTCTCTGGGTGCTGATGATCATACCAGCAGCTTTACCTTAGTCGCATTTTACGACACCTCGGTAAGAGTGAGGGTGGTCTATTCTGCTCTGCTGGGGACCACACGGCTATTACATTTATTACATTATATATATTCTAGCCAATAATGACATATTTTACATATTTTTAATTATTTATATCACACACAATGGGCGACGGCAATTGCTTATCATCATCGTCTGCCATCTATCACTTAAAAAAATACTAAGACCTAGATTATTTAAGATAGTATTATTTCATTGATATAAATTAATGAAACCATTCGCAAGTTGCCCTGATTAGGTGTTAAGTTATGCACATTTGTTGCAAATTTGACAACAAAATAATTATTACTGATTATCTCAGCGTGAAATTCCCAATCGCGTCCAAAATTAGGACTCTGGTGCCCGGAGGCTCTGACGCCCGGATAATATCTAGGATTTGGTAAATTTGGTAATTACAGTGAAGCAAATGCAGTATAACGCCCTGTTAGTCTAGTGGTTTAAGTATCGCGATCTCGGGGTCCTGGGTCGAGCATAAAGTGTGTTTCGAATAGTTCGAACATAGCACGCATTTGGCAAGCGGGGTGATTAAGCCTAATCCCATCATAGTAGGGATGACTTGATTTCTATGATGGAGGCGATTGCCTTGCAGTGGGGCAGTCATAGGCTAATACTTTACTTTACTTTTTTAAATGCAGTCTGGCAAACAGGAGAAAAAATAAAAACTGAATCATGGTCACGCGTCTGCACATTACACAATTCGAAAAACCACAATAGTCTATGCGAAGCGTGCAAATTAAACAAAAATGGATGGTCAAAACCACATACCACAATAACATAGCACAGTTTTCATGATGTACTATCTTTATAAGGTACCATTACTGCTCTAGGAATTTTTCGTGATGGCAATATTAATAAGAAAATAATAAATGTCCCCAAACATGAGGCTCCAAAATGTTTCGGTTTGCACATCCAATTGTATGGAAAGCGTTAATTGTTAAGGTATACATAGCATGGCAGATACGTTAGAAGTAGTGGATTCTATTATTAGAATTATTCAGAAATTCAGCGGTAGATTCCATATTTGACATTCATAAAATACAGGTAGGAAAAGGTTGAGTAACTGCGTATATTAAATAAAGTACAGTACTGTAGCGGCCGGTAATAAAAGTATTTAGAATAAGAATAAAATAATTTATTCAGCGCCAAACATAATCAAAATAAAAATAGAACAATATAAACATATCCGTGTGGTCCCCGGCAGAATAGAATAGGCCACCCTCACCCTTACCGAGGTGTCGTACAAGGCGACTAAGGTAAAGCTGCTGGCATGATCATCAGCACCCAGAGAAGGAAAACTCTGCATTTATATCAAAACCCTCGCCAACCCGTCTGCCAAGCGTGGTGAGTATGGCAATTACCCCTCATGTGATTGAGGGAGGCCCGTGCCCCAGCAGTGGGGACTTAAATGGGCTGACGATGACGATGATGATGATGATGATGATATAAACATCAGAATGACACTGAAATGGGCTCTACTCAGCAGATTTCGTAGTGTCTAAAGGACACTCCAACGCTGGTCTTTCGTGGAGACCAGAGGAAGTAAGGGAAGTCACTCTGCGTGCCAACGTCGTAAAGCACATAAGTGAACTTAACCTTAATTAAATTAATTACATTTAATTAAATTAATTTAAATTATTTATTTTGAAATAGCGACACAACTTGTAGAGGTACAGCTTTAACTGATTAATCCGAATATAACACATCACACTCATACACTTCGTAGCATCAGAAAATCTAATCTAAAAAATAATAACAATAAATACACAGTTTGACTATTAATAGTACTTCTGGATAGATAAAAGATGAGACTTGATTTTAAAAATATTAATACTAGGAGTATTTCTTATGGGAGGAGGTATATTATTCCAGCATTTCGTGGCAGCGTAGCATTGATAGTACTTTTCTCAAATAAAGCAAGGATATTTTAACTTATTAAATTATTATAATAGAAACGTCATTTCGATTGTACGGTAAGCAATACGTGAATGTATACACATCTGTCTGTGTACACATATTTCAATATTAATTGAAGAAACTTGAAGGAGGTTACCACATCTGATGTGTGGCTGTCTGTACAATGAAATGAACTCGAAAATCGACACCAATATTTTGTCACGCTACCTATATAAAATCTTTATTTATTTTTATCGTATTTAGTTCCATTCAGCCAGTTCCAATTTGAAATAAACTTACGGTAAGTTAGCTCCTTGGTTTTATTATTAGTACGTAATGTACCCTTCCATTTTTAAATAAAAGGACAGATATAAGTCTTCATATTAATTGCTCGCTAAGTTTCTTCGCAGAATCATGTGAATCATTACCCTTTGGATATGTAACCCTAAAATGAAACTATACTCAGTATTCAAATATGGACCTTATTCCATTGCCTTAAAAAAGCACACATCTGGAAGCTATCCGTTTTGTAGGTAGGTATTGTTGAGTAAAATCGTACGTCAACGTTAATGAGCGTTGATGGAGGATAACAGCCTCGACAAGGGTGTAACCTTCCTTTGATGGTTCCACATAGTTGATATAAGAGCCAGTAGCTTAAAAGTAACAGCCTGTATACTGTCCCACTGCAGGGCTAAGAACTCCATCATAGAACAGTGGGAGAGCCACGCTTCGGCGTGAGCGGAGTAATAACTCGTCCTCACAGAAAACTGGCGTGAAGCAGTGCATGCGCTGTGTTTCGCTACGTGAGTGAGGGTACCGGAGGCCCAATCCAGGGGAACGGGGTTCAAAGGTAAGCAGCGCACTTGTGTCACCACTGGTGTTGCAGGTGTTCATGGGCGGCAGTAATCACTTACCATCAAGTGATCCGTCGGCTCGTCTGCCACCTATATCATAAAAAAATAAATAGAATTTAAGTCAACGCTACTCCGATGTTGCCAAATATGAATTGTATAAAAATTGATACACGGTTATTATAAAAAACAGTTATATTTCAAAAAATCAACTCTAACGAACACACTTATCAATTTAATCACAGATCTAAATTTGAATTACATTGAATTACATAGAATTTGATGCACTCAACTCTGATTTGACTATTTAAGCTATATAGAACGACTAATTTAAGCACCTTAGGTAAACGGGCTTATAATTTCAATTGACAAATAATACACAGATAATTTAAATAACGAACGGACAGTGTTTCACCAAAGCGTGTTGTCTCGACAAGACTCAGGAGCAAAGTGAGCTCGAGCGCCGACCGAGCGCTCGAGCTCGAGACCACCATCCGTTCCAGCGTTGGAGAGGGGCGCGCTGCGGCGGGAAAACAGCAAACGCGCCTTGCGGACGTGACGTCATCATGGCGCGTATTTTAAATGAGCGATAACAATCGGTGATCACAAACCAGAGCTATGTACGGAAAATTCGAATAAAACCTTTACTCGACCCGGACCGGTACTTAAACCACTAGACCAAGAGGGCATTAGTGGCTTCCAACTGTCCTATCCTTGAAACTTGAATATAATGAATGGGCCAGCTCGACCGGAGTGAAATCACGGCTTTACAGAAACACGACGCGGAGCACTGAGCATGGTTTTGCTGAGCGAGTGAGGGTGGGAGCCCAATTCGAGGGAAAGAGGTTTTCCTTGCCAAACTTCTGTTTGGGAGTAACTCCACTGGTGTTGCTGTCCATGGGCAAGGGCAATCGCGTACCGTAAGGTTATCCGTCTGCCCGTTTGGCACCTATCCCTTACAAAAATCTTGATATGACTAATCGTTGACGTTCGCCGAAGCCAAATTAGTTGAAACAATCATCTCAATGAATCCTCGTAATAGACCTTGAGCCTGTGACCATATTGTAAACGTCATATGACAACAAAATAAAATGCATGGCAGACGGTCGCAAAAGGTGTACGGAGCGAGAATCAAAAGATAATCACATCTGCAATTGGCCGTAAATATGAAAAAATCGTTTGACACGGTTGTGGTTCTGATCGAAACGAAGCCTAAGTTTCTGTTTACAAGGCTATCGGAATGGCGATATAGGCAAATTGCCTCATGACACCATTCATAAAAATAACTTTTAATTTAAAAATTACTCCGTAAAAGGGTCCGAAATATATAAACTTCAAGGAATTGCTGTAAAAAATCAACCGTTTTATTTTTACTTTTTTTCTCTTGATTTAAAACGCTCGACATGTTCTACGTCACCATTATTTTAAACAACAACACGTCAAACGCCAATTTCAACTTATTCGTGGTCTTTTATTTATACGCCTTGACAGTCACGACAGTCACGCGTATTGTTTACAAGAACAGTGACGTCACGGCACAGATAATTAATAGACCGTAATGGCGGACGGCTTTAATGCCTGTATATTTTTTTAATTTAAAATATATTAGGAAAACTAACTCAAAAAAAATCATATTTTTTATGGCGTAATATAATCGTAATCAGCAATTCTATCAAATAATAAAAATAGTGGCAACTAGCCTATTGTCAATACATTCTATATCGAGCTACTGGCGGCTATCAATAAACTGTGACGGTTCCGTATGTGGTGTGAATAGTTTTCCGACTCTCATTAAGAAGTTTTGCTTCAGTGGTTGCGAAACGTGATTTATGATTTCAATAAGATTTCCATTTTGACCTATTCAGCATACAAAGTAAAACAATCAAAACAAAAAAGGAAGAAAGAAAAACCATTTATAAGTATGTATTTACAAAAAAAAAGTATTATATGTATATATTTGTAATCCCATTGTTGGTTCTGATATCCGTAACACAGGTGCTACAGCTACCTATCTCGGATCAGATCATTGTATGTGACGTTGTGAAATATTTACTATTTTTTTACGAGTTGACCATCACACAACCAATCACGGCTACGGCGGCCAATCTCATCGATCAGCAACGTACGCAGGATATATTATAATGCTCAAGTGTGTGCGCAAATAGAAGTGCACTCTCTATTCCCTTCTCTACCCTCTTCGGTCGTGTCACGCTGGTCTCCCATCGGAAAACGAGGGTAAGGGACTCTTCCCTTAGAGTCCACCTTAGATCCACTTGACTTCCCTTAGAGTTTTTTTAATGTGATAGGTGGCAGACAAGCAGTCAGATAACCTGATGGTAAGCGATTGCCGCCGCTCGTGGACACTCGCAATATCAGTGAAGTCACAAGTGCACCTTCAACCTTTAAACCCCCCTTTCCCCCGAATCGTGAGTCCGGTACCCTCACTCACGCAGCGAAACACAGCACAATGCTGCTTCAAGCCGGGTTTTTGTGAGGCCGTGGTATCACTCCGGTCTAGCCGGCCCATTCGTGCCGTAGCGTGGCTCTCCCACGGTCAAAGTTTCCGCATACTTGAGCACTATAATATAACCTACGTACGTGGCTGATCGTTACGTTCGGCCGCCGGAGCCGTAATCATCATCATCATCATCATCAGCAACCCACACTCGTCCACTGCTGGACATAGTTCTCCCCTAATGCACGCCACTGCTCCCGATTTTCGGCCACTCTCATCCAGCTCACACCAACCAGCCTTCGAATGTCATCATGAATTTAATGTGGGAGAGCCACGCTTAGGCATAAATGGGCCGGCTCGACCGGAGTGATACCACTGCCTCACAGAAGACCAGCGTGAAGCAACGCCTGCGCTGTGTTTCGCCGTGTGAGTGAGGTTACCGGAGGCCCAATGGGGGGAAGGGGAAAAGGTTGGCAGCGCACTTGTGCACTGGTGTTGCGGGTGTCCATGGGCGGCGGAATTGCTCACCATCAGGTGAACCGTCTGCCACCTCTCATATAAAAAAAAAAAAAAACATCCCATCTTGTCGCAGGGCGTCCAACTCTACGCTTACCGAGTCGCTGTCTCCAACAGCTGTCAGTTCTGCGGCTAATTTGACCAGCCCACTGCCACTTCAGTTTGCTGATTCGGTGGGCTATGTCGGTGACTCTGGAGTCGTAATCGGTTGGAGGATATTAATGACTAACGACTTTAGACGTAGGCGTTTGTAGTCGAAGAATCACCTAAAGATATTTCGATGATTTCTGAATCTGATGGTTCATCTTCTCGGGCAATGAAAGAGCATCATTCCGGACTGTAGATTAGGACAACCCCTAAAAATGGCAATCGACGCAGTTTTATTAAGGTTCCGAGGGTTCCCTTACGAGTCCTGATAATGAACGTGTCGGGGATCTTCGAATATAAGGCGCCCGGAGTCAGTTCAAAAGCTTCAGTCGGAAAATAGGCAGCTATCCCACCGCAGGCGATGAGCGAGAAGCGAGGATAATTAGAAACAAGTTGGCGAGAATGGACAATACGACAAAGAATCATTTTTCGAAATGAAATTACTATTTCTATATTCAAAAATCAAAATCAAAATCAAATAATTCTTTATTTGCATAGGCTTGTACACAGCACTTACAAATCGTCATACATTTGAATGATTTAAAACTATTTATAAGTACTTATGTAATAATTTACATGTTAATACATATATATGTTGATACATAAAATATACTAAAGAAATAAATAAACATAATGCGATTCTACCACCGGCTCGGAAAGTTGTTTCTGGTCGAGAAGATCCGGCAAGAAACTCGCCAGTTAAAAAGCAAATTAAAAGCTAAATATGAGGTAAACCGAAGAGGACCAGTCCCCAAAGGTGGCACCTGTTCACAAGTATGACGTATGTGTCAGCCATCATTTCACTCAACCATATTAGAGGGAATGTAATGACCCGCCACATAACGCCACCACCTCAGAGACATTTGAGTGAGCATGACTACTTAGGTTCCCCTCATAGGTCACAGAGTACTTAATCCAATACTAATAAACTGCAGGACGAGGTGTACAATGGTAGGTGGTTAGCATCTTGTCAATTGTTTGATTAATCAATACTAATCAATTTGTATACAATAATAAATGCTGCTAAGCCTAATTTATTAAAATTGATTAATTATATAATAATAGTGATTTCAGTAAATATTTATAAAATTACTACATGTGTGCAGGCACGGAGGTCATTATGTCCACGAATCCTTATCATTTAAGTAATCTACAATTTTATAGTATCCTTTACTCATTAAACAGGTTTTCACGTGGGATTTAAATTTATGCGTTGGTAACTCAATTACATTTTGTGGCAACTTATTGTACATTTTAATACTTTGTCCAACAAATAAACTATTAATCTTTTGGAGCTTCAGATTTGGAATCGCGAGCTTGTGTTTATTTCTAGTGTTAAAACCATGACAATCAGATTTTTTAGAAAAAATATCAATGTTCTTACGCACGTACAAAATACAGTCCAAAATGTATTGGGAAGCTACAGTTAAAATGTCGATATTCTTAAACAGTTCTTTCAGCGAATCGCGAGGCCTAAGGTTGTATATGGAGCGGATGGCCCTCTTCTGCAATACAAAAATAGTCTGTATCTCAGCCGCCGACCCCCACAACAAAAGACCATATGACATTATACTATGAAAATAACTAAAATAAACCAGTCTCGCGGTTTCAATATCAGTCAAATGTCTGATCTTCTTAACCGCATATGCGGCGGAACTAAGTCTTCCCGCCAAGGCTGCCAAGTGTGGATTCCATTGAAGTTTGGCATCCAGTGTAATACCTAAGAAAATTGTCGAATTAATAACTTCAATGTGTTCATTATTCATAACGACGTTAGTGTTGACCTGCTTTACATTGGGCATAGTGAATTTTACACATTTGGTTTTCTTGGCATTTAAAAGCAAGTTGTTAGTTGTAAACCAATGTAGCACTTGTGAGAGGGTGTCATTTACGTCGTCAAACGTATTTTTTCGACGGTCAACGTTAAAAATCAACGAGGTATCATCAGCAAATAACACTACTTCACAAAGATCTTGTGCAAAGTAAGGGAGGTCATTTATGTATATTAGGAAGAGCAGAGGTCCCAATATTGATCCTTGGGGCACTCCCATTAATAGAGGGGCGCCTGAAGAGTCAGTTCCATTGACACTGACTTTCTGAAGTCTATCTGATAAGTAAGAATTTATCAAACTTAATGCATTATTTAGAACACCATAGTGAGCTAACTTCAACAACAATGTTTGATGCTCAACGCAATCAAACGCCTTCGAGAGGTCACAGAAAACACCAATTGCATCCTGTTTGTTTTCCCATGCATCAAAAATATACTTAATAAGTGCAACTCCTGCGTCAGTGGTTGACTTACCCTTGGTAAACCCAAATTGTTTACTATGAAGTAAGTCGTTAACTTTAAAAAAATATCGTATTAGACTCATTGCCCGTGGGCGAGCCACGCTTCGGCATGAATGGGCCGGAGTGATACCACGACCGCACAGAAAACCGGCATAAAGCAGCACTGTGCTGTGTTTCGCTGCTTAAGTGAGGGTACCGGAGGCCCTATCACTCCAGTCGAGCCGGTCCTTTCATGCCGAAGCCTGGCTTCCACGATATTTTTTTACATATTACATTTTTTTACAATTTTCAAAGTAAATAAATATTAATGGTCCTGTTTCATATTTAACTGTGCTTTAATTTAAGAGGTTTTCAAAGAAAAAATATTATTTATTGAAAAAATTATGAATGCTGAAAGCGTCAATTCTGCTTAAGGCGACGGTTAGCCCTAACTAGCGACACGATTCGTTTTTAATTGTTAGCTACTAAACCAGATCTATTTTAAACAATTTCGGGGATACAACCTCTCGGTAAACACTTATATTATTGATGAAAAATTGATTACCGCCAAAAGCGGCCACAAAAATGGACAAAAATGGACCCAACATTTGTACATGGTTATTTAATAAATAGTATTAGTGTTTATCGAGAAATTCATCATCATCATCATCAGCAACCCACACTCGTCCACTGCTGGACATAGGTCTCCGCTGTTGCACGCCACTGCTCCCGATTTTCGGCCACTCTCATCCAGCCCACACCAGCCAGCCTTCGAATGTCATCATCCCATCTTGTCGCAGGGCGTCCTACACTACGCTTACCGAGTCGCGGTCTCCACTCAAGGACTTTACGGCTCCAACGGCTGTCAGTTCTGCCGCTAATATGACCAGCCCACTGCCACTTCAGTTTGCTATTTCGGTCGCTCAAAGAGAAAAGGGCTATGCTCGGAGTATCTCTGAAGGACCGCATCAGAAATGATGTAATCCGACAGAGAACCAGAGTCACCGACATAGCCCATCGAGAAATTGTAACCCCGAAATTGTTTAAAAATACAACCGGTTTAGTAGCTAAAAATTAAAATCGATTGGCGTTGCTAGTGTGCCCTACCCGTCACCTTAACATAAAAAGAGTCACTTTCAAGTTTTTTTTCTCCATCAAGTATATCTGTGAACATTTACATCCCTTTAACCACGAGTTCTATCAACCATTCCGAACAACATTATTTTGTTCTATGACTTTTGGAAATTCGCATAAAAATATTTCAACTTTTCATACAAAGTCGGTCACGTGACTTGGGGGATATTCTATGGGGAGTCGAAAAAAATTTCGACTAATTTCGAAAAGTCGTAGAACAAATGTACTTCAGAATGGTTGAACACCCTGTACAATTTTATCTGATCTGCACATTACACACTTTAGAATTATAGACTTTTATCAAAAGAAAAATATACCACAGTATTCTTTTTTTGGATTTTTATAGGAATTTTTAATCTTGTCGGGTCTAGTAAAAACGCCAATCATGTACCCTATTATTAATACATGCATCTCTTTTGTTTACACGATAAGTATAATGTATTGTACGTTTCTTGAGGGAATCGCTGAAAGCTTGTCGCTTTATCGCCTGGTGTAACTGCCATAGACCGAGATTTTTTTTTATCATTTCCCCTTTTGGACGGCTTCATTCTGAGCTAGGGATGATCGATATTAGAAAAACATCGATGTTGACATCGATGTTAACATCGAATTAAAGGTTTCGATGTACGATTAACATCGATTAAAAGACATCGATATTTCTAAAACGTCGATGTATTTGGAAACAAATTAAACTGTTTTAATTATTAGATAAATGCCCTCTTACTGAAACACAGAAGTTTCATTTACTCACAATACAACAAGCCACTCATCAAGTGTGTGACAGTGACAGTTTTTTTCAATCTCTTGAGAAATTAAAAAATAAAAATCTTCATAAAGCTGTGGGCTTATTCCGATTATTTTGATCAGTGTAATTTAGTGGAAAATAGTTATAACTTAAGGTGACGGGTAGGGTATACTAGCGACGCCAATTGATTTTAATTTTTAGCTACTAAATCGGATCAATTTTAAACAATTTCGGGGTTACAACCTCTCGCCGAACACTTATACTATTTATTAAATAGCCATGCAACAATGTTGGATCCAACGCGTACGCGAAGAATTGATTACCGCCAAAAGCGGCCACTTTTAGCGTGAATCAATTTTTCGCGTACAAAAACCTACGCAACATTTGTGCATGGTTATTTAATAAATAGTATAAGTGTTTGGCGAGAGGTTGTAGTCCCGAAATTGTTTAAAATAGATCCGATTTAGTAGCTAAAAATTAAAATCAATTGGCGTCGCTACTGTGCCCTACCCGTCACCTTAATATATGCTAATATTATTTTATTGAAGCTAGTAGTAACACCTAATACACGCTAGACGCGTCGGAAAATCGTAACATCGATGTTTCGATGATATCGAAAGCAACCCAACGATGTTAGAACATCGCTGAATATCGATCATCCCTATCCTGAGCATACTCAAAGGAATGTGATAAAGCCGGAAAATTTAAAAAGGAATCATGTAATGAGAATTTACTTTTAATTTTTATTTTCAAAGTTACCGATTTCTTTGACATTCCTCAGATGTTCATTTTTTATAATAATTTTTAAGAAATGGGATTTCTGCTCAAAATGGGTTGTGCTTAGTAAGATCCTCCAACCGATTGTTACGTTATGCCACGTTCGCAAGATACTTGTATTATAGTGCTCAAGTATCACACACTTGAGCAGTTGAGCACTATAATTCAATTCAATTCATTTATTTCAGATAACATAGATCCACGATGGTTAGTAACAATGTTTACCTAATTCTATGTTAGTATTAATAACATTACATTACATAAATAAAATCAAATAATAACATAATATATAAAATAATCAAATAAAATCAAAGTTCAAAATTAAAATACATTAATAAAATTAGATTATTATTTTAAACTTAACTGCTTGTTTGTCAGTACGTGAACCATAGAACAATGGTTCATGTCATCGTCTTCGTCAGCCCATTTAAGTCCCCACTGCTGGGGCACGGGCCTTTCTCAATCACATGAGGGGTAATTGCCATACTCACCACGCTTGGCAGACGGGTTGGCGAGGGTTTTGATATAAATGCAGAGTTTTCCTTCTCTGGGTGCTGATAACCATGCCAACAGCTTTACCTTAGTCGCCTTTTACGACACCTCGGTAAGAGTGAGGGTGGCCTATTCTACTCTGCCGGGGACCACACGGGGCCACACATTTCACGAATGATTACTACTTATGTTAAAAGTTAATATTATAAAAAACAACTACATACAACGTACCTAGTTGCTCTACATCACGAGGTTTGCACGGAAGACCAGCTTCGAAGCGTTCCTTCGGCATATGCTGAGTGCAAACCTTTTTGGTGACACATTTTTTTTTATTGCCTTTATCTCTTTTACTGTACATAACCTTAATATTTTTATAGATGTAATAATGTTTTATAATTTTGTTACTTTATTTGTGTCACTAAATAAATATTATTTCAAAAACCTTTCGAAATTTGCCAAAACAAAGTTGTTAAATCTAATATTATGTACTTATTTTCTTTTTAACAGTTCAGAATTAGCTTGTTAGACTAAGTGGGCGAAAGCAATTTCATTAAGAGGTCCTCAATTTCGCCTAACGTCACTCAAAGTAAAGGCGAGGTATTTGAAAGATGTCAAGTTAGGCGATTTTATCGGTTTTAACGTCATACTTTTGATCCTTTCCAAGCGAGACCTCGGGTATACTGCTTTTGTCATATTTTACCTTACGATTAATTAAGGTGACGGGTAGGGCACACTAGCAACGCCAATCGATTTTAATTTTTAGCTACCAAACCGGATCTATTTTAAACATTTTCGGGGTTACAATGAAACAAACGGCAAACGCTTATACTATTTATTTAATACTTATAGTCAACTCGGACTTATCTCGGAGTCAGATCAATTTATGTGATGTTGTGAAATATTTATTTATTATCGTGAAGGGAGGCTTCGGCTGTATCACCTGATATTCCGATATCCGATATCAATATGAGAACCGCAGGGGATTTAGTGGGTATGCTTTTGCCTGGCTGCTCTTTGGGAGAACCCCCCCGCCAAAGGAGAGCCCCACATAACCGGGCCGCCCCCCGGTAGTCTGATATATATAAGGTAGTCGGCTCATCTCTTGAGCCTACGGCATTCCCCCTACGTAACCAAAAAAACGGACATATTATAGTTTACAAGTGTTTGCGCAGACATAAGTGCACTCTATATTCCTTTACCCTCATATTTCGATGGGGTAGGATCAGGCGCAGGACTAACGGCCTATCGTGCTTTATGAGGCACACCCGTACAAGACCGCCAACTTCCAGACTCCGGGCTGACACTGAGAATTTCTAAGCAGAAAAACTCACGTACAAATTTTGGCATGACCAGCGGAACGAACCTGGGATCTCTTGCGCAGCCGTCGCTTTATATAGTGCAACGCACTAACCTCTACGCCACCGAGGCAGTCATTTATCCATAATAACGTTAAAACGTTCTATCTAGTGATTCTATCTCTCATTATCATTTATTTATGTACATTAGTATTTATTTATTTATGGTTACACGGTCGTCACTCACAACAGGTCCTGCCAGAATACCAGCGCTGCCGCGGCATTTCTGTCGTGGCAGCACCATGCTGAGGCCAGGGCCTGATTGACCTCACACTTCACACACGCCTACTTATTTTGAATATTTTCATTATATGACTGTGTATTTACCTACCTATCGTCTGTTCTCGTACCCACCTTTGTCTGTAGTTTTAATGTGTCAATGTTACCTTACCTATGTTTACTAATGAATGTTCATTGTTAAATTATTTATTGTGATGGTCAATAAAATGTTTCTTTCTTTCTTTCATAATAGAGGCTATCCATATAGTCGACTATCGATCGGCATCACTACATGCGAGCAATCTACCACAACGTTGTATGGGACAAAAATATTGATTTACTTTTAATAATCTTATAGAGACTGTAGGCAACCCAAAATCGCACAACCCAAATTAGACCCGCGGCTCACAAACGGCTTCTAGAACCTTAGAAAAATAATAGGGACAATCACGGGACACTGTACCCTAAACAAACACCTTTACATCCTAGGCGCTCCCGACAGCCCTCTATGCAGGGGATGCTTCAGCGCCGAGAAATCAGTCACACACGTGATCCTGGAGTGCGATGCGGTGACTAGACAACGCGAATAAATCCTCGGATCGGCGAAGCCTGTAAAGCTCCCAGGAGCGGGCTTCGCGGCTTTTTTTTTATTGTAAAGTAAAGTGGACTACTTTGTTTGCACTTAACTTTTTAATTTTAAACTTTTAAATTTAATTAAAAACGATTATTTTATTGGAAACGGGACCAGGAATAAGCAAGTTGTTTTTCCTATTTCAATGCTGTGACGTAGTTAAATCTGTGAAAAATGATAACTTTATCATCGTGACCGGTTCAGTCGGATTCTCTATTCATTGTCCGAATAGTATTTGTAAGTCAATTGGAACTTTTGAAAATAGCGTCACATTTTAATTTACACTCTCAATGTCAAACTGAGTGAAAATTATAAGCAAAAGCAACTGATACAAAATGTGTATCATTGGGACAAAGACAGACTCTGATGGTGGTATGAATTCGTATGTAGATAAAAACGGGCGTCTTTTGAAATGGAGGTTAAATGATAGATCTACACTTTCCTGCCGTGTGGTCCCCGGCAGAGTAGAATAGGCCACCTCCACTCTTACCGAGGTGTCGTAAAAGGCGACTAAGGTAAAGCTGCTGGCATGATCATCAGCACCCAGAGAAGGAAAACTCTGCATTTATATCAAAACCCTCGCTAACCCGTCTGCCAAGCGTGGTGAGGATGGCAATTACCCCTCATGTAATTGAGGGAGGCCCGTGTCCCAGCAGTGGGGACTTAAATGGGCTGACGATGATGATGATGATGATGACACTTTATTGCACAAAGTTTACAGATCTATGGTATTATCCCAGCACAACGCACCGCATCGCACACATTACCGCACCTGTATAGAATCTGCGTCAGAGCCGGTTTGATCTCTATCACACTCTGTGACGTTTTTTTACAAAAATGACATTCCGTTGACATCTAGCTCCATGATGACAGCTAGAGAGGAAAGAAGATAGGCAGAGAGTAGAAACGTCAATTATCATTTTGACACGTTTCAACGCGAATGGTCACTGTCAGTTGAATTTTATTTTGCTTTGACCATAGGCATCGACTAACATTGGACCTTTGAATGAATGAATGAATGATAACTTTATTTGGTACAATACAAAATAAGGAAACTTAATAAGAAACATAACCTAAACATTAATAATGACGAAAAGTAGGACAACATTATCCCTGTATGTGCCAAACAGGCGGCCGCTCAGCTATAGTCGGTGCTGATCCATGAGACCAACCTCGACGCTGGTTTTCAGCGACTACCATTAAATAATTGCGCATCTGTTCCCTATCCATGCATGCATGCATGCATAATTGAGATTGAGACAGAAAAAAAAGAAACAGATAGGTGCATTTGCATTGACATGACGTTCTTAACAGATGTTATGTTGAAAAAGAAAGAAATAATAAAGAGGTAGAAAGTAGAGGGCCCTTAGCTATTGTTACATTAATCAAAGAAAATAAAACTTAAGTTTTATTTTTGTCTGATAAGTTCAACAAACTATAATGTATCGATACGGGGATTAACACGATATTTATTATGTGAAACAACATTGTGTACTCACATATTTGGCTCGACGTTTCGGCTACGTTACAGCAGCCGTGCAGTCCGCTCGTGACCACGGCTGCTGTAACGTTACGTCGAGCCGTATATGTGAGTACACAATGTTGTTTCACATAATAAATATCGTGTTAATCCCCGTATTGATATATTATAGTTATAATGCAACGCGAAAATCTAAAAAACTATTTAAGTTCAACAAAACCTTTAATTTCTGGAAAATAATTAACCAAGTGTCGAGTATAAAATACCAAAAAAACAATATCACACCTGTCCTATTTGGATTTATTATAATGGGGTCCTCTCTTGCCTTTCTTCTTTGTGTCTATTTATTATGAACAACAAAACAAGAAAGTCAATCCCCAAAAGCCGTGTGTCTTAGAAATAGCTGCACTTAATCCCTCTGTATTAACTTCTTGCCGGGTGCAAAAAGTACGGAAGTCCTTTTTGCACAACAACTTCTCGCATTAACGAAATACGAAACTCACTTGTCTTGCCACAGTAACAATTTTGCCAGCGGCAAGACATGAGGCGACCAGCGTTCTGCCGATCATCACCATCATCTTTTCATGGCCGATTTCGGCTACAGTGACTGGTTAGGGCTGGGGTGCTTTGTCCTAGTGTGACTTACGTACCCTATTTTATGGGTAAATGTGTGAGTTTGGATAAATCAGATGTACAACCCTATAGCAAGGTGACAAGGTTTCAGGATTAAACGGCATGTCATAAATAAATCATATATTGAGGTATCTAGCAATGGTGCAAGTACCTGGTGCAAAGAGTAGTATGACTTGGTGGGTTATGCATTCACATGGTATATATATGTGAGAAAAAACGAAACGCTTGTGCGATTTAATTTTGCACAGCGCCATCTGTTGAGCAAAGTTGAGACTAAAATGTACTTACCCAAATTTTTAGGGCATTTGTTTTGCTTTTGTTGAGCGGTGACTGTTGAACTTGTACATCAGGATATTGTTTACGTAGTGATCTCTAAATAGAGCTGCTTCGTCGGATAAGGTACTGCCGAACCGCACTGTCACTCCGATGCAGTGCAAGAGCGACCACTCTCCTAATGCCGCTTATGTGCAGACATCAGACAAAGCCCAACAATATCTGATGTCAGACCTCTCTAAATCTGTCCATCGGCTTTTGATCTCAAAACCTTTAAATATTAAGGTGCATAAGTGTGCGCGCAAAAAACACAGATGCACCCTTTTGTCCACTTCCCCCTTGTACGATGGTAAACCGGTGCGATCGGAGGAAGAGCAAATGCAGCGGTCTGGCTGACGATAGTAAAACCCCTATCTCAACCTCAAGGCATTCTCGCACACGCCATGCTACGTCACCACCGAAAGTGGACTGCTATGAAGCTGTGGTAGACTTAGATCACTAGTCCAGAAGGTGACGGGACAGACCTGTGGTCTGAAACCCCAGGTCCCCCTCTTCCAGGTTTAGCCCACGGGTCGACGTGGTTTACCGGGGTGTGGCCCGAAGCATGGAAGACAGCTGCTTGGAGCCACTGGTAAGAGTTTATCGATCATCGACGAGATTATAAACTTTCGCGTTGCCAATTATTAATGTACAGTGGCGGACACATCAATATTGCCCGCCACTGTACATTAATTATTGGCTGAGTTCGAAATCGATTGAGGAAATTTGACAGTTTTGTATAGCTTGAACTGTCCGCCACTGTACACGGGACAAATCCGGTTATTTTTATATGTAAGTACATACTCGTAGTAGCATATACTTGCTAGCTTGAAGTTTCGACCGCGTTACAACGGTCGTGGTCACAAGCGGACTGGAGGTGCACGGCGTCATCTTGTGAATCTTCGGATACCCTCTTGTTTTCGTTATTTACAGTGTCACTAAATAAAATGTTAGTAAGGTCACTCCGACACCCTACCTACACTCACAGTATCCGGATTGGGAGTAATTCATCATCATCATCATCAGCCCATTTAAGTACCCACTGCTGGGGCACGGGCCTCCCTCAATCACGTGAGGGGTAATTGCCATCACGCTTGGCAGACGGGTTGGCGAGGGTTTTGATATAAATGCAGAGTTTTCCTTCTCTGGGTGCTGATGATCATGCCAGCAGCTTTACCTTAGTCGCCTTTTACGACACCTCGGTAAGAGTGAGGGAGGGTGGCCTAATGGTGAGAGTAATTAGAAGTGGCAAATTGAGAGGTTGATATTTGTCAACCACTGGATTCCACGCCGATGATAATTTAAACCCGTCCTCCCGATTGAAATTCTGATACTTCTTTGTATCCATCGCTTCACGTACTATTCTCGTGTGGTAATGACGATCAGTGGAGAGGATTTTTGGGGTGTGGAACTCCATCCAATGATTGACGACGCTTTCTAGTAGATGTCCTGCTACGGCCGACTTGTCTGTTTTTTACAGCTGCGATGTGTTCTTTGACGCGTTCGCATCGACGAGATTGTCTGATTTCTATCACTCTAATGAGTTGCGGGTTTCGGGTGTAAGCTCTCGCTCTGAAGCCTGGGGTACGCTCTGGAGACGAGCGGACGGATCACCTAATGGTAAGCGATGGTAAGCGATTGCCGATTCTTTTTTAATTATGGCTCTACCCGAAGATAATTCGCCAATGTCAAGTCAATTATTGAGAATAAGTAGGTAGTCAACAGTCGAAGTCAGTCAAAGTCACTGTCACTTAATAAAACGCCGGTCTTTTACATTTTATCGACCTACGGATTCAGTGGATATCACTCTAAAAGCAATCGCAGGTTTTAAGACTCTATTTGGTCCAAGCAAGTTGTCACGAGACTACTCACCCGACACACAATAGCAGAGTTAAAAACGATACAATCCAACGATTCTTATTATTAAGATCACTTTGAGGCACTTCACTGCACAAATAAACACAAAATTTGAATACTAAAAACCACTAGACACTAATTTAAAACCTTTGAATTGCATCAGCCCATGCGGCTTGTTTTAGCCCTACCCGCCGAATCCCTTGGTCCTATACATTCTGACATATTTTAACTGTCAAAATAACAAAAATGTATGGGAATGACACATTGACATCTGTCAGTTCAGTCCGCATTTATATAAAACAGCGCAGAGTAAAGCGCGACCACAATCAGAAGGCATTTCAGTAATATTGACAGAGGGGCGCTGTTTCTATAGGAAAATCTCAAAAAAAGAAAAGGGCGTACTCTTTTTTTAAAAAGGCACATACATACACATTTGCGATCTCTGATTTCGCGGATGTTCATGGGCGGCGTTGGTTACTTTCCATCAGGTGACTCGCTTGCTCGTTTGTCCGCCTCTAACGTAAAAAAAACTTTGTTGTCTATGAAATTTGTGAACGAAATAGCATTAGTTCCAATTTTCGCCACCTGCCTAATAACTGCAGGGCGAATAAGTATATTTTGTGCCCTGTGGTTTTACATGGATAAGGGAATTCGCACGCACGCACGTAAAGATTGTATGCGATATGTACGGAACGTGAAACCAGTAAAATCATGGACTGATGACAAGGAAAGCATTTATTATTTTCTTTGTCTGTTCTCTTTAGGATTCCGTCATAAAGAGCGGGAAAAAATATTGAGTTTGTAACATTACTTATGTTTATTTGAGAAAAGCTTTTTCCTGCGACATGGTATTTCTTTTTTGTTATGTGGGAATGTCCTTGTTTTTATATGTTATACAAAAAAGCCATTTTTTTTGCAGACTTGTTAAAGCGTAAGTGGCTATGGGCAGGGTACATAACGAGGAGAACAGACGGCTGTTGGGGCGGAAAGGTCCTCGAGTGGAGGCCGTGTATAAGAAGTCGCAGCCGTGGCAGGCCGCCCACAAGGTGGACCGGCGATCTGGTGAAGGTCGCGGGAATCGGATGCGAGCAGCACAGGGCCGATCTGTGTGGAGAACATTGGGGGAGGCCTATGTCCAGCAGTGGACTATATTGGCTGAAAAGATAAATTTAAAAAGGTTATGACGCAACCTCACTGAAACTAGCGTAAAGCAGTGCCAGTGCTGTCTACGGCCGAGTAGTGGGGATACCGGAGGCCCACTTTGAGCGGAAGAGTAAGGGAATTTAGTTTGGCAGGGCATATTGACTCCACTGGTATTGCGGGTGGTCTATGGTTCATTGTCAGCCCATATAAGTCCCCACTGCTGGGGCACGGGCCTCCCTCAATCACATGAGAAGTAATTGCCATACTCACCACGCTTGGCAGAAGACGGGTTGGCGAGGGTTTTGATATAAAAAAATAAATTGCCAAGGAGTTTTCCTTCTCTGGGTGCTGATGATCATGCCAGCAGCTTTACCTTAGTCGCCTTTTACGACACCTCGGTAAGAGTGAGGGAGGGTGGCCTAATGTTGAGAGTAATTAGAAGTGGCAAATTGAGAGGTTGATATTTGTCAACCACTGATTCCACGCCGATGATAATTTAAACCCGTCCTCCCGATTGAAATTCTGATACTTCTTTGTATCCATCGCTTCACGTACTATTCTCGTGTGGTAATGACGATCAGTGGAGAGGATTTTTGGGGTGTGGAACTCCATCCAATGATTGACGACGCTTTCTAGTAATGTCCTGCTACGGCCGACTTGTCCTGTTTTTTTACAGCTGCGATGTGTTCTTTGACGCGTTCGCATCGACGAGATTGTCTGATTTCTATCACTCTAATGAGTTGCGGGTTTCGGGTGTAAGCTCTCGCTCTGAAGCCTGGGGTACGCTCTGGAGACGAGCGGACGGATCACCTAATGGTAAGCGATGGTAAGCGATTGCCGATTCTTTTTTAATTATGGCTCTACCCGAAGATAATTCGCCAATGTCAAGTCAATTATGAGAATAAGTAGGTAGTCAACAGTCGAAGTCAGTCAAAGTCACTGTCACTTAATAAAACGCCGGTCTTTTACATTTTATCGACCTACGGATTCAGTGGATATCACTCTAAAAGCAATCGCAGGTTTTAAGACTCTATTTGGTCCAAGCAAGTTGTCACGAGACTACTCACCCGACACACAATAGCCAGAGTTAAAAACGATACAATCCAACGATTCTTATTATTAAGATCACTTTGAGGCACTTCACTGCACAAATAAACACAAAATTTGAATACTAAAAACCACTAGACACTAATTTAAAACCTTTGAATTGCATCAGCCCATGCGGCTTGTTTTAGCCCTACCCGCCGAATCCCTTGGTCCTATACATTCTGACATATTTTAACTGTCAAAATAACAAAAATGTATGGGAATGACACATTGACATCTGTCAGTTCAGTCCGCATTTATATAAAACAGCGCAGAGTAAAGCGCGACCACAATCAGAAGGCATTTCAGTAATATTGACAGAGGGGCGCTGTTTCTATAGGAAAATCTCAAAAAAAGAAAGGGCGTACTCTTTTTTTAAAAAGGCACATACATACACATTTGCGATCTCTGATTTCGCGGATGTTCATGGGCGGCGTTGGTTACTTTCCATCAGGTGACTCGCTTGCTCGTTTGTCCGCCTCTAACGTAAAAAAAACTTTGTTGTCTATGAAATTTGTGAACGAAATAGCATTAGTTCCAATTTTCGCCACCTGCCTAATAACTGCAGGGCGAATAAGTATATTTTGTGCCCTGTGGTTTTACATGGATAAGGGAATTCGCACGCACGCACGTAAAGATTGTATGCGATATGTACGGAACGTGAAACCAGTAAAATCATGGACTGATGACAAGGAAAGCATTTATTATTTTCTTTGTCTGTTCTCTTTAGGATTCCGTCATAAAGAGCGGGAAAAAATATTGAGTTTGTAACATTACTTATGTTTATTTGAGAAAAGCTTTTTCCTGCGACATGGTATTTCTTTTTGTTATGTGGGAATGTCCTTGTTTTTATATGTTATACAAAAAGCCATTTTTTTTGCAGACTTGTTAAAGCGTAAGTGGCTATGGGCAGGGTACATAACGAGGAGAACAGACGGCTGTTGGGGCGGAAAGGTCCTCGAGTGGAGGCCGTGTATAAGAAGTCGCAGCCGTGGCAGGCCGCCCACAAGGTGGACCGGCGATCTGGTGAAGGTCGCGGGAATCCCTCGGATGCGAGCAGCACAGGGCCGATCTGTGTGGAGAACATTGGGGGAGGCCTATGTCCAGCAGTGGACTATATTGGCTGAAAAGATAAATTTAAAAAGGTTATGACGCAACCTCACTGAAACTAGCGTAAAGCAGTGCCAGTGCTGTCTACGGCCGAGTAGTGGGGATACCGGAGGCCCACTTTGAGCGGAAGAGTAAGGGAATTTAGTTTGGCAGGGCATATTGACTCCACTGGTATTGCGGGTGGTCTATGGTTCATTGTCAGCCCATATAAGTCCCCACTGCTGGGGCACGGGCCTCCCTCAATCACATGAGAAGTAATTGCCATACTCACCACGCTTGGCAGAAGACGGGTTGGCGAGGGTTTTGATGATGCAGAGAGATAAATGCAGAGTTTTCCTTCTCTGGGTGCTGATGATCATGCCAGCAGCTTTACCTTAGTCGCCTTTTACGACACCTCGGTAAGAGTGAGGGTGGCCTATTCTACTCTGCCGGGGACCACACGGCCACGGTCTATGGGTGAAGGGCGGCAATCGCTTACAACCTTTGCGGATAAAGAATGGGATCAGAAATGGCGGCGCATCTATTCACTTCCCGCTCGCACCCCACGAGTGCGAGTATAGACGCAAATAGTGTGCGAGCGAGAGGTGAATAGATGCGCCGCCATTTCTGATCCCAATCTTTATCCGCACAGTACTAAGTACTAACTTACATTTTTCTGCTCATGAAATAAACATAAAAAAAACTAAATCGAGATTTAACTAGTTCGCACAAGCCTTCGATAACTCGATTAAACTTATTATTGTTTTATATCGCTGATGGAAAAAGTTTTCTATCAAATTACTTTTAGATGACTATGTCGTTAGAGGCAGGGTTGGAGATCTAATAAATAGACGTCAATATCTCTCCTAATAATATATTTATTGAAATATTACGGACCAAATGACCGGCTTGAACGAATTTTGCCAATATAGTAGTTGAGTATTATCATGTACATGACTGCGCCCGCGGCGTTACTCGTGCAGTTTTAGTCTTTATTACAAAAGTCTTCATTCAAACTTCAAACCTGCGCAGCTACCCCTTAGGAGTTAAAGTTCAAAAGTCCCTTTTTTATGCAAAACCCGTGCCCAAACATCAAGTTTAAGTTTCTTTTTACTATTTAACAAACCCCCATACTGAATTTCATCCCTATTTCACCCCTTCAAAGGATGGTTTTCCAAAAACATTGAAGTGAATTTCTGTTTACTTAAAATTTTACGTATTAGTATAAATTTTCACATTCCTAACATCAAACACGACGGAGACTATCTCACAAACTTCAATACCTTTTTTCTCCCCCTTAAAGGTTGAATTTACAAAAATTTTAATACAAATAAATAGTTTTTGTTTTTAATATAAAAAGGACAAATAATGATTTTCAAGATCCTTACATTAAAATTGCTAACCCCCCACACCCTGTTTCTCCCCCTATTTAACCCCCTGTGAAGGTAAAAACTTTTGATGAGTTATTTTTAGTCTAAGTACACATTTTCACAATCCTAAGATCGGACTTTTATATAAACTTTTAACCCCCTTTTTTACCCCCTTAAGGGTTGAAGTTTAAAAATCCCTTTTTTATATTTAATTATTGTTTTAATTTTTTTATGTGATAGGTGGCAGACGACAGACGGATTGCCTGATGGTACCTAAGTGATTGCCGCCGCCCATAGACACCTGCAACACAAGAGGAATCACAAGTGCGCTGCCAACCATTAAACCCTGGGATTTTTTTCCCCGAGATTAGCCTCCGGTACCCTCACTCACGCAGAGAAAGCACAGAATTATTTTATTATATAGATAATGTTAAGTTGCTGTGCCCTTACAGGGAGTCACATGTTGCTCTTATCAATTAAATTTAATGTAACATCTTGATGTAATGTGATATAAACTATTTGAATTTTACATTTTGTTGGACCGATTGGAAATTCGGCCAATTATCATACTATTTCTTATCGACTTTTTGTAGGTAGTACTAGCGTAGCGCTATTTAAGGTCACAGGCAGGGCACACTAGCGACGCCAATCGATTTTAATGGACAACATTTCAAAATTGCTAAGCTCTGAAACAAAAATACCAATTCTTTGTTTACTTTTCCGCTGCTCAAATATATATTTATTCATTATTTATATTGCTTATTTACTGAGAAAAAAATTAAAAACTAAAAAACGTAAGATGACGTCATCGGACGGCAGAATGTAAAATATTTCTTTGCTTAGCACATTATAGTTTTAAATTTACGAAATGCCAAACCCATGACATGTAACTGTAAAAAAAAGACAACTTGTCAACCACAGATTACTAATATGTAGCAAGCTATTGTCAACGTTGAATGTATGAATGACGTTGACAATGTTGACACTAGTATTATTTAGCTTTGTCAGTAGTACCTTTTTTTTATCAAAACAATGATAAGCAAAGGAATATCGCTGTATTCAGCCGTCCGATGACGTCATTTGGCGCTTACGTCTATTTAGAATAAAAAGAATTTCTATAATTATTTTATGCATGAAAATGGACAAATTTTGAAAAAAGAAAAAATATGGGTCTGTTCATTTTATGTCAAACAATATGGACATGTTAAAAATATGAAATGTTGTCCATTGTAAGTTACTAAGCCGGATCTATTTTAAACAATTTCTGGGTTCAACCTCTCGGCAAACACATATACTATTTATTAAATAACCATGCACAAATGTTGGGTCCGTTTTTGTACGCGAAAAATTGATTCACGCTAAAAGTGGCCGCTTTTGGCGGTAATCACTTTTTCGCGTACGGAGCCAACATTTGTGCATAGTTATTTAATAAATAGTATGTGTGTTTGCCGAGAGGTTATAACCCAGAAATTGTTTAACATAGATCCGGTTTAGTAGCTGACAATTTAAATCTATTGGTTTCGCTAGTTAAGGCTACCCGTCGCCTTAAGCGTTGATCTATTTTTCTCCTTTAAAAATCGATCACCGACTATCGGTCATGCGGGATCACCCTAAAACGGAGATCATGATAGTATGAACTAGCTGTTACTTTACTTCATTTTAGCAAGTAAAAGTTCCTAAAATGAACCCGGCTGCATCCAAAGCCACGCTTCAACTTGAATGGGCCGGCTCGACCGGAGTGATACCACGGCCTCACAGAAAACCGGCGTGAAGCAGCATTGTGCTGTGTGATTTCGCTGCGTGAGTGAGGGCACGGAGGCCCAATCCGGGGGAAAGGGGGTTTAAAAATTGGCAGTGCTCTTGTGACTCCACTGGTGGCGGCGGTCGCTTACCATCAGGTAATCCGTGTGTTCATTTGCCACCTATCATATAAAAAAAGCTATCACGCCCAGGTTACGCTTGGACCATGATTCAGGATTTGATTCTGATAATTGAACGTGGGAGAGCCACGTTCCGGCATGAATAGGCCGGCTCGATCGGAATCATACACTGGCCTCAGAGAACCGGCGTAAAACAGCGCTGTGCTGGGTGAGTGAGTGCAACGGGTATTTAAAGGTTATCAGCGCACTTGTAACTCCACTGGTGTCGCGGGTGTCTATGGGCAGAGGCAATCAGGTGATCCGTCTGCTTGTCTGCCACCTATAACATAACAAAAAAATCACAATCTTTTATTATTATTTTTATAACATACTAGTGGCCCGCCCCCACTTCGTATCGGGACATTAGTTCCTTTATACCAATAGATGGCGCTAGGAGTCGATTACGTCACGCAAACGTTTTTTTCCTATAAGCGTTGCCACTGTCTGTTGGCTGTATCCACAAAACTAAGAAGAAGATTATGAATTTACCGCTTTGTAAATAGTATCGATGAAATGAAGTACAATTTATATTCAAATAAAATATAAGTATTAAATATAAGCACAGTAATTGATAGGTACCTCATTCACTTATATACTTACATACTTACATACTTACATACTTACATACTTACATACTTACACAATTACATACTTACATACTTATATTCTTACATACTTACATACTTACAAACATAGACAGCTAAAGTCATAACTCTACCTTTTTGGCTTTGTCGTAGGTCGGTAAAAACGAATGAAAAGAAATTAAAGTCCTATGTTAGGCTAAATTGAGCTGACTTTTACTTTAGACAGACGAACTTCATCTGATTAAGGTAGACCGGATCTAGGTTAGTACCTAGATGTAGTCTTCTTACTAAATTTTAATAAATTGGTTTACAAACTTACTAAAAGCTTGTTTTAGGATCAAATGAACAAGGCACCCTAAAAACTTATAGCCATGTAGTTATCTCAAGGTTAAGTGAAGGTTATGTCAACATTTAATTTGAATGTTAGTACTCTCTCTGAAAATTAATTTAACTTTGAACGAAAGTTCATAAGGTAAGATAAACAGATGGTTATATCTGCTTTAACGTTAAAAGGGTTAATAACACCTGAGTTTAATGGTGGATTTGGCCACCATTACAGTTATAAGATCCGCGTGGTAATTTACTCCGTTACTTTATTTCCGTATTTTATTTTATTTTTTAATTATTGGTTAAATATCAAAATAATAAGTATAATAATCTGTGGATGTTGTGTATGTTTGAAAAGTGTCTATGGTTATGTGGTGAATAAAGTCACAGATCACTATATATGTAGCAAGCTAAATAAAGTGCCAGTCTGTCTGTTACCAAAAAACCGTCGTCGTGCCATTCCATATTCTCCCTCCATAAATAGTTAAATAAGTCACGGGAGAGCCAAAAGCTGGCAGCTACCTCGCCTAGCGAATTTCCATCGCGATCCAGCGGGGTAATGCTGCCAGCATTTTGGGGACACTGCCACGGGGACCTACTTTGTTTTAACTTTCCTTTTTATTTACTTTTAGTTTAATCTAATTTCTTAGTTATTGTCTTAATTTTCTTGTGTTTTTGTTAAATAAGTACAACTTAATTGTGTTCATCCAAGGTCGGTATAGCTATAGAGTCCGCGCCACCAAAGCAGTCCCGTGAAAACCGCGCTTGACTCGCCATCAACATTCAAATTGACCTTTGTTCCCGTTGAGTCTATAGACATGCACCCATAGAATTATAACAAGACCAGAAACCTAGTCTGCGGCAACAATTTGAAGCAACTCAAACGGAGCCGTACAGCTCCAAACGCCCGGACCGATCCGCAGACGTCAATGTCAATGCCTGTCAAACGCATCTCGCGAAAATTAATTTACTATGACGATTTGTGCGGTAAAATTTTGTTACAATGATTCGGAAAGCTTTAGAAGTGTAATAACATACATTTTCACTGGTAAGCCTTCAATATTTTATAGTATGTTCTGTTTTATAAGCTAAAAATAAATAACGATTTGTTTCACGAGTGAATGAAGGAATAATATTATAAACCACCATCGAGAGTCGAGAGCTTGGAGTCCTGTAGTACAGGCTCATGGCCTATTTCAGCCTCCAGTTCTCTCGCAATCTAAACTATGTTAACTAGGACATAAGATTCTAACTCAAAATTGGCGGTTTGAAGATTTATCTTTAAAATAAGCGTTGACTGTGGGATAATAAATTCATAGAATGGATTTTTATTTAACACTGCATATAACGGCGCTATATATTTATCGTTGGATACACAGATTTGAAAAATAATACATAGGCCTCCCCCAATGATCTCCATACAGATCGATCCTGTGCCGCCCGCATCCAATGGATTCCCGTGATCTTCACCAGATCGTCGGTCCAACTTGTGAGGGGCCTGCCACGGCTGCAACTTCCTGTACGCGGCCTCCTCTCGAGGACCTTTCCGCCCCAACGGCCGTCGTCGGCCCATTGCCACTTGAGACATGCAATCCTTAGGGCTATATCTGTGACCTTAGTTCTCCTGCGGATCTCATCATTTTTGATAAGATCACGCAACGAGACTCGTGAAAGAAACTGCAAAGATGCATGCTCAGATTCAAATCACGACCCCCCCGTATGGAAGGCGCGTTCTTATGCAATGAGCTACCATCGCCCAACATGTGGCTGTCCATATTCAAGATTCGGATCAGAGCAAGGATAAAACCTTTTCATTTCTAAAAGATAAGCCAAATTAATCGATCGTTTTTTTATTTGTTTCGTTCGCCCGTTTTAAGAATGAAAATAGCGACACCAAGTGATTTGTATTGACTGTGGCTAATAAGAGACATTTAAAAAATATACACCGTGCTTTTTTAACGTCGTGCACCCTTATACTGACGACATCAAAAATGTTCCCCCAAGCACGCGTAGATAGGTTTGCTTATTTTTAAGCATGCTAATAGATGGCTAATAGCATGCTTATTGATAGCAAATGTAGAGAGTTCATTAAGCATGCTCATATTTGGCATGCTTTTTAAGTATGTTACAAATAAGTATATGTAACAGTAGTTTATTTGTATTATGACATAGAAGCAAAATTTTAGTTCCATATTTTTTCCTTTTAGTATTCATTGAAATGCATTTTTAAAAAATATCTCTTAATCGCCACAATCAGTATTGAATTAAGTGGCGACGCTAGTTTCGTCGCGGTGTCACCTGAGGGAGTTGCCACACTGGCGGATTGCGAGTGTTTTCAAAGGCGATGACGCAGCGAAAATGTCGCGGATGTGCAAACGGATTCGCCGGCGTTTTTCTCCGTGGCCGCCACAAAAAAACAAAGCCGTTTAAACTTATCTCCGTAGCGATTCCGTCGCGCATCCGTTGCGCATACTCGGCGTGAACGCTGCGTCGTCAAGCCGCTTTAAAAACGCAATCCGCCTGTGTGGCAACTCCCTTAAGGCTAAGACACAAGTAGGGCATCATAACAATAAAAAGTACAATTTACAACCCGCTAGTTAACACGCAGGTTTGGTTGGAAGTAAAAGCATGCCTTGGATCGTTTAAGTGTGCCTACCATTAACTTTTTAGAGTTTTTTTATTACTTGTTTTTAAGGTGTTTACTTATTCAATGTATTTATTTCTCGGGAATTTAGCGCCGGGAGTTAGAGTACGCCGAGAGACACACAAAGCTACACAAAGAGCCTCCACTTGCTCCGCAAGCAGCGGGCGCGAGTACGAGTACTGATTGTTCAGTTGCGTCCAATGCTCTCGCTTCGAAGCCCGGGGTATGCTTGAACCATGATATAGGATTCGGGATGTCTGATAATTACAATGAAGCGACTGCCCATAGGTAGTCGAAAATGTTGTAAGTATTCCATTTTGTTTGAGTATTTTGAAACAAGGGCACCAGGTTATTGATTGCGCCCAAGCGCTTTTGGGCTAGAGGCGCGCCTGAATCCACCAGTGTGGCAACTCCCTTAGAAGTAGTAGAGATTACGGATTCATATAATCCAACGTACGGAAACCTTTAATCTGACACATCTATTCAATTGATATTATACCAAATATGTGTGACATTTTTTTTAATATGGCTCTACATCAAGATAATTCGCCAATGTCAAGTAACTTATTAAGAATAAGTAAGTATTCAACAGTGAGAATCAGTCAAAGTCACAGTCATTCAATAAATCGCCGGTGTTTCACGTTTTATCGACCTACGAATTCAGCGGATATCACTCTAAAAGCAATCACGGGTTTTAAGACTCTAAAAGGTCCAAGCAAGTTGTCACGAGACAACTCACTCGACACACAATAGCAGTGCTAAAAACGATACTCGTACAATTCAATGATTCTTATTATCAGGATCACTTGACAGCACTTCACTACACAAATAAACACCAAATTTGTTCACTAAAAACGACTAGATACTAATTAAAACCTTTGAATTGCATCAGTCCACGCCAGTCCACGCAGAGTGTTTGACTCCTACCGCCAAAATCCTTCCTCAATTGATATTAAACCAAATAATGGTTGACATCTAGGCGAGAGTCGACTGAAGAAATTTGACGATTCGGCGAGTAGGGCTAAAACAAGCCGCGTGGGCTGATGGAATTCAAAGGTTTTAAATTAACGTCTAGTGATTTTTAGTGTACAAATTTGGTGTTTATTTGTGCAGTGAAGTGCCGAAAAGTGATCCTAACAATAAGAGACGTTGGATTGTATCGTTTTTACACTGCTATTGTGTGTCGAGTGAGTTGTCTAGCGACAACTTGCTTGGACAAAAACGCGAGTTGCTAGTCTTAAAACGCGATTGCTTTAAGAGTGATATCCGCTGAATCCGTAGGTCGATAAAATGTAAAAGCACCGGTGTTTTATTGAATGACTGTGACTTTGACTGACGTCGACTGTTCATCATCAGTTCATCAGTCCATCTAAAAGTGATGTGACACACTTTTAGAGTAAATGGACAACACAACAAAAAAACATTTTTCGAAATGTAAAATACTATTTCTAGGTTAGACTCATAAAAATTTAAGAAACATGATTCCAGATTTTTTAGACACATTTATGGAGAAAATAAATAAAATGTTAAATCCTCCTGTGACGTTATTACTCGGCAATACTAATTAATAACGCTTTTGCTCGCGTTAATAAAAAAAAAGAGTAAAATCTCCGATTATAAAATGATAAGACAAAATAATGACAGTGACAGTAAGTAACTTAAAGTACACCTGAACATTTGTAATTGGGCATATAGCACCGACACCACTCAGGACTACGTCACTTCCGCCATATTAATTCCTAATTTAAAAAAAAATGAATTTCAATAAAAAGACACATCTAATGATTACTAAAAAATATGGGTCATCTTTTTTCTCTTTCTTTATTCGAAATGCGTATAAAAATGCGAATATTTTTTTTTGTCGTATTGTCCATTGTTTATGGAAAGAGCCTTTACGTTTTGGCTTCGGCTCCACGCACGTCTTCCGAAAATCCGGAACATAATTGCCCGAGGTTATGGATTTAACGACAAGCATAATAATAAATAATTCTTTATTACCAGCAATAACACATTACTAATTATTATGACTCGCTTTATTTTATTAACCAAAGATCGTAAATCACAGACTAAGCATATCCTGGAAGCAACCGGGATTTTACACGAAGCTCGCCAAGCATGTGGCCGAGCCATAAGATATGAATTTAAAATATAAAATTTGAATTTAATTTATTTATTTATTTATTACCTAATATTTAATGTAATGTAATTTAAATAATTTTAATTTTAACTTTTTAATTTAAATTGTAATTTATTTTTATTTTTTTTTATAATTTTTAACTGAATGAATAAATAAATATACAATATAAATGTGATGTTAATATGAGCATGGTTGAAAAAAAAAAATTTTTTTTAATTTATAAGGCAGGGTCATTTCACTGAGTACTTTTTTCCTTAGTATGTTAAAAATAGTTCAGCGGTTTTCGTTAGATGGAGCTTGTAAAAAGCAGATGTAGCCTTAAAAAGCAATCAAGCAGTTTTACATCGCGCTAGTGTTTCCGAAACAATGACCTCAAGCCGCCTGCCCACGCATTAGCAATATTAGAAAAGTATAGAAAATAAACCAGAGATCTTGAAGGTATTTTTTAATCATATTTTTTTTAAACAGCAATTAAAATTATTTCTGATATTTTATTTCATCGTCTTCGTGACTGAATCTTGAAGGTGGTCGCACTATATAGCCGTTAAGTATTTGCCGTTTTCCTCTAGATGGCGCTAGTACTTGTGATCTAGCTGATGCCTCTATCTCAGTATATATAAATTACTCTATGCCATAAGGGCTTGGTTTATACAATTTGGCCGCACTATGAAGTAAAAGAGTATATTTAGATGGTTTATGTTTTACAGCGTTTTTATCGTATAAACAGTGCTCATCGACGACTCACCTTATTTCTGGAAACGAAGGATGGTTGGTAGATGATGCAAACCTGGAAATAAGATTGAATGGATTAGTTTGTTTTTTAGAATTGATATTCTAGTTCGGCGCTGAGGGAAAACATAGTGGGAAAATTTGCACGTTTCGGATACAATTACAATCATTGTAATACAATTACAATATAAATATGTAGGATTGCTGTATGTGAGATGAGGAGTATGTGAATATTAAAGAATGGAAAGGAACGCAGACGAGTGAGTGAGAGGGAATGATGAGTGTGAAAGAGAGAGAAAAAAGATAGTGGAGTAAGACGAAAGACGCGCGCGAGAAGTGTTCCAATTAATTAAAATAAAAAGATTAATAAGGCTGATCTAAGATTGTGAAATAAGAATAAAACCCGTGTTGCTGTATTATCTAATTTCATTATTAATAATAAAAATACTTTTTATATCGCTTAACGCACTCTTGACATTGCATCCAGAACTAGACATATTTACAGATAATGTTAAGTCCTTAGTAAATAAAATTGATATGTGTTTATAAATACAATAAGAGCTAATTTTGTATAATTATGTAATAGGGTTTATCCCGTACAATTATATTAAATAAATAAATAAATAAAATAAATATCATAGGTGGCAAACGAGCAGACGTATCACCTGATGGTTAGCAATTGCCGCCGCCCATGAGAGTCACAAGTGTGCTGCCAATCTTAAACCCGATGAAACTAAGGACCGATCTGTGTGGAGAACATTGGGGGAGGCCTACGTCCAGCAGTGGACGTCTATTTTCTGAAATTATGATGATGATTGTCATTAGTTTGGATTGTAAGTTAATCAACTTTCGGAAAATAATAGACGGTGTAAGGTTTTTCGAAAACAAGTAAGGTTAGAAGGTCTCTAAACCGGCTGACCCACAGATTTAATAGGACAGACCCTACAGCGCGTCAGTCGTTTTTATGTATTAGCTTTCACCCGCGGCTTTGCCCGCGTAGTATTCGTGTTTATCCCACAGGAATCTCGCATTTTATCGCGATAAAAGTCCTTTTATCGCGATCCCATCCATCACCAGCCATCTCTACACCAATTTTCAGCAAAATCGAACCCGCAGTTCTTGATTTATAAATGGTGAAACTAACACGGCTTTCTTTCATAAATATAGATTTATTTAGATAAAGCCGAGTAATAGCCGTCTGTTCGTTTGTGCATATGCTATAGGCAAATGTATACTGCCTCAGTGGCGCAGTGGTTAGTGGGTCGTATTTTAAAGCGACGTTTGCGTCTGGTAGAATCAAAAATATGTACCTAAGTTTTCGGTAAGAAATTTTTAGTGGCAGCCCGGAGTCTGGAAATTAGCGGTCTCGTACCCCCGTGCCGGAAAGCACGTTAAGCTGTTGGTCCTGCGCTCGACCCGTCTCCAGTCGTGTCACAGTAGTGTCCCATCGGAATTTGAGGGTAAGTGAATAGAGAGTGCACTTGTGTTTGCGCACACACTTGAGCACTATAATAATATCCTGAGTACGTGGCTGATTGTAGAGATAGATAGATAGATAAGTAATATGTTTATTTGCATCAAAGGACACACATGCATACATTTTAAAATGAATGAATGAATTTATTGACATAATAAAGCATACAATTTCTTAGTGACTATAGATACTTCACTAGGCTCACAGGCCTGTATCGAGGTATCTAGTAAGTGACTACAGTTTAACAAATATATATAGAAAATGAAAAAAGAAAATGTATAAAAAAGAATGAATAAGAAAAATATATATATAGAAATTGGCCGCCGTGGCTGTAATCGGTTGGAGGATATAAAAATATGTAAAAAAACGTGCCGTTTGTTATTCCCCGAGAGATGGATAAAATTACCTTCAAAATTTATAAATTTGCGATCCTTATTGTTTTCCGGTGGCATATACACAGATGTTTAGCTGTCTGTACCTGCGCCCCCTCAACTTGACACTCGATACGCCCAAACGTGACTCACGTTTTTATCCACCTGAATCCGACCCGGGGGGCTGCACAATTACCTTCGTTATAAAAGAGAAAATGTTGGGATGCCAAGTGGTCAGACTGTCGAGTCAGCCTTTCGTACGGATTGCTGAAAACAATTGTCGAATTGTAGAGGTCTGAAGTTTGCTTTCTATACCCAACCCGGCCCGTTTGGATCAGTGGTTCGACCCCCGCACAGTACAAACATTTGTGTCATCATCATCATCATCATCAGCCCATTTAAGTCCCCACTGCTGGGGCACGGGCCTCCCTCAATCACATGAGGGGTAATTGCCATACTCACCACGCTTGGCAGACGGGTTGGCGAGGGTTTGGATATAAATGCAGAGTTTTCCTTCTCTGGGTGCTGATGATCATGCCAGCAGCTTTACCTTAGTCGCCTTTTACGACACCTCGGTAAGAGTGAGGGTGGCCTATCCTACTCTGCCGGGGACCACACGGCCAACGGATAAAATTACCTTTGTGAAAAGTCAAATATGGAAAATAAAATGGTCTCTCTGACCTCTCGGGCACGGTGACTAAAAGGGAATGGCGGGATAAAGAAGAGGCCTCACTCAGCAGTGGGTGGTTGTGGGCTGATATGAATGATAGATGATGAACCTCTCTGGCCGTTCTGTGCAAGGTAACTTTGTAGTAACGAATCAGCAGATGTATTACGGTTGACAATTTTATCAAAAGACCTATCTATCATAGAAACATCGTTTTAAAGAATAAATTAATTCTTATTTAAAATACCTGAGATATCAGAACTTTAAAATGACGACCCGTTTGGATCAGTGGTAGTGTATGCTGCCACTGGTGCAAGGGTTGCGGATTCGATCCCCGCACAGTACAAACATTTGTGTCATCATCATCATCAGCCCATTTAAGTCCCCACTGCTGGGGCACGGGGCCTCCCTCAATCACATGAGGGGTAATTGCCATACTCACCACGCTTGGCAGACGGGTTGGCGAGGGTTTTGGATATAAATGCAGAGTTTTCCTTCTCTGGGTGCTGATGATCATGCCAGCAGCTTTACCTTAGTCGCCTTTTACGACACCTCGGTAAGAGTGAGGGTGGCCTATTCTACTCTGCCGGGGACCACACGGCCAACGGATAAAATTACCTTTGTGAAAAGTCAAATATGGTAAAATAAAATGGTCTCTCTGAACCTCTCTGGCAAGGGACTAAAGGGAATGGCGGGATAAAGAAGAGGCCTCACTCAGCAGTGGGTGGATGTGGGCTGATATGATGATGATGATGAACCTCTCTGGCCCGTTCTGTGCAAGGTACTTTGTAGAACGAATCAGCAGATGTATTACGGTATTTGACAATTTTTTATTATTTTTGTAATCAAAAGACCTATCTATCATAGAAACATCGTTTAAAGAATAAATTAATTCTTATTTAAAATACCTGAGATATCAGAACTTTAAAATGACGACCCGTTTGGATCAGTGGTAGTGTATGCTGCCACTGGTGCAAGGGTTGCGGATTCGATCCCCGCACAGTACAAACATTTGTGTGTATGAACATGTATTTCTTCATTCTTCTCTCAACAACTTATCGAAACCTGTCTCTATAAACGTAGCAACTACATCGTCGAATTTATAAAACAATATAATCCTAGTCCAATTTGTCTCCGGTGAATTCAAGAGCAATTTTATATGTTGTTTTCTGAGCGCTCCTAATATCTATTACACAGAATATAGCTTTCAGAAAACCAATTGGTGTTATTATTTCCTCTATCAAAAAAATTATCGAAAGCTGTCCCTGTCGGAACACCGTCGAATTTATCTCCGTCGGTTTTAAGAGACGAGCGAGAGACTGACGCTCCCCGGCCCTTCAAGATATGGAACTTATTTCACCGTCAACTACGAAATGGCCTGGGATTACACAGTTTTCAACTTTTTAAGGATTCGCTGAACAAGAATCCTTATAAGTTACAGCGGTTTTTTTAATTTTCTTATTGAACAGAGCTTTTTTTCAATGCCGTATTTTAGTTATTGCAGAGTTTTCCTTCTCTGGGTGCTGATGATCATGCCAGCAGCTTTACCTTAGTCGCCTTTTACGACACCTCGGTAAGAGTGAGGGTGGCCTATCCTACTCTGCCGGGGACCACACGGCCAACGGATAAAATTACCTTTGTGAAAAGTCAAATATGGAAAATAAAATGGTCTCTCTGAACCTCTCTGGCAAGGGACTAAAGGGAATGGCGGGATAAAGAAGAGGCCTCACTCAGCAGTGGGTGGATGTGGGCTGATATGATGATGATGATGAACCTCTCTGGCCGTTCTGTGCAAGGTACTTTGTAGAACGAATCAGCAGATGTATTACGGTATTTGACAATTTTTTATTATTTTTGTAATCAAAAGACCTATCTATCATAGAAACATCGTTTAAAGAATAAATTAATTCTTATTTAAAATACCTGAGATATCAGAACTTTAAAATGACGACCCGTTTGGATCAGTGGTAGTGTATGCTGCCACTGGTGCAAGGGTTGCGGATTCGATCCCCGCACAGTACAAACATTTGTGTGTATGAACATGTATTTCTTCATTCTTCTGTCAACAACTTATCGAAACCTGTCTCTATAAACGTAGCAGCTACATCGTCGAATTTATAAAACAATATAATCCTCGTCCAATTTGTCTCCGGTGAATTCAAGAGCAATTTTATGTGTTATTTTCTGAGTGCTCCTAATATGTATTACACAGAATATAGCTTTCAGAAAACCAATTGGTGTTATTATTTCCTCTATCAAAAAATTTATCGAAAGCTGTCCCTGTCGCAACACCGTCGAATTTATCTCCGTCGATTTTAAGAGACGAGCGAGGGACTGACGCTCCCCGGCCCTTCAAGATATGGAACTTATTTCACCGTCAATCTACGAAATGGCCTGGGATTACACAGTTTTCAACTGTTTAAGGATTCGCTGAACAAGAATCCTTATAAGTTACAGCGGTTTTTTTAATTTTCTAATTGAACAGAGCTTTTTTTCAATGCCGTATTTTAGTTATTGCAGAGTTTTCCTTCTCTGGGTGCTGATGATCATGCCAGCAGCTTTACCTTAGTCGCCTTTTACGACACCTCGGTAAGAGTGAGGGTGGCCTATTCTACTCTGCCGGGACCACACGGCACCAATTATTTAATTATTTTGATTTATATCAAAACCCTCGCCAACCCGTCTGCCAAGCGTGGTGAGTACGGCAATTACCCCTCATGTGATTGAGGGAGGCCCGTGCCCCAGCAGTGGGGACTTAAATGGGCTGATGATGATGATGATGATGATTTTAGTTATTGTTTTGAAGACTGCAATTATGCACGATTTCGTCTTTGCGTGATCGTATCAGAAATGATGAGATCCGCAGGAGAACTAAGGTCACAGACATAGCCCAAAGGATTGCAAGTCTCAAGTGGCAATGGGCAGGGGACATAGCGAGGAGAACGGACGGCCGTTGGGGCGGAAAGGTCCTCGAGTGGAGGCCATGTACAGGAAGTCGCAGCCGTGGCAGGCCCCCCACTAGGTGGACCGACGATCTGGGTGAAGGTTGCGGGAATCCATTGTATGCGGGCGGCACAGGATCGTGTTTTTCATTGTGGAGTGATACCACGGCCTCACAGAAATCCAGCGTAAAGCAGCACAGTGCTGTGTTTCGCTGCGTGAGTGAAAGCGCAATTGTGACTTGTCGTAGCGGGTGTCCATGGGCGGCGGCAATCGCTTACCATCAGGTGATCCGTCTGCTCGTCTGCCACCCATCACATAAAACAGATAGAAAATAAGAAATACCTAACTTGTTCGAGTCTCTAAAAGCTCCAAGACGAATGTCCAACACCACTCAAAATCATCTATAGTGTTGCGTAATAGTCGGCTATTTTCAAAGTTACACACGATAGGTAACTCCAACTTACAATGATGGGCAAAGATGGGAACAGGCTTCCTGGACGTAGGAAAAAATCATGGTTGCGAAACATACGGGAGTGGACCGGGGTCACTAGCGTGGAAGAAACTCCTCCGTCTCGCAAAAGATATCGAGAGACCAAACTTTAAGTCTGAAAAGGCACCCAAAGAAGAAGAATTTTCATAGAATGAATTGAATTTTCTTCTCCGGATTTAAGTTACCTATGTAAATAAAAAAAATCGAGCAAACGCGTGTGGCTTAAACCGTTCGATTTTTGTACAGTCATGTGCACTAATAAGTATACAACCTTATTCAAATATGAACCTTATTGTTCCGTCTTAAGAGTGAGGTGCTTACATTTTATTGCGGGATCCTATGAACCAAGCAGAAAAGTAATTTCACTCAAAATCTCCCTCTTGGATTAGTCGACCCGTTTGGATCAGTGGTAGTGCACGCTGCCTCAGGTGCAAGGGTTGCGGGTTCGATCCCCGCACAGTACAAACATTAGTGTGCATGAACATGTCTGTTTGTATTGGTCTGGGTGTTTTCTATGTATTATAAGTATGTATTTACAAAAGAAAAGTATTAAATGTATATTTGTAATTCCGCTGTTGATTCTGATATCCGTCAGGGCGTCAGGGTTGGTTGGATCTCTTTCACACTCTGTGATTTTTTTTCCAAAAATGGCACATTCTTCCACTTGTTCCATGGAAAAGACACACTATGTCTGCGCAAACATTTGTACAATATAATAAATATCCTGCATTATTAACTGATCGCTTAGATTGACCGCTATAGCTGGAATACCGGTAAGATGATTTAATTCAATTCAAAATATCTTTATTTGCATAGGCTTGTATACATACAGCACTTTCAAATCGCCATACATTAGAAATTATTACTATTTATTTGTAAGTATAATATACATGTAACACATATATCATCATCCTCTTGCCCTTTTCCCAGGTTATCTGGGGTCGGCGCAGTATGTTTTCCTTTTCCATACGTCCCTGTCATTCGTCATCGAATCATCCACCTCTTTTTCCATCATGTCATTCTTCACACAATCCATCCATCTCTTTTCGGCCGTCCTCTGTTCCTCCACCCACTTACGTTTAAACTCATCACTTTTTTGGCAACATGTTCTTCCCCTCTTCTCTATTACTGGAGTACATATATGTGATATGTCGATACATAATACTAAGAAATGAATAAACATATTTAATGTGATTCTACCACCGGATTCGGAAAGTTGATTCTGACGATAAGATCCGGCAAGAAACTCGCCAGTTACTCTTTTTAATCGCCAAAAATTTTAATACAATGTTAATAATACTATATTACTCGCATAAATAAGTCGATTTCATGTTTAACAATAAATATATCCAATACAATGTCTAAGGTGTAGGCGAACAGTTTATCATTTCCAGAAATTCTTGTCATTTAAATAATCATCAACTGTATATAGGCCTTTGCCATTAAATAATTTTTAATTTGTGTTTTAAATTTGGGCATTGGTAAGTCAACAAGCTTTTGTGGTAACTTATTAAATATTTTAATACTCATTCCGGCAAATGAATTACCAACCTTATGAAGTCTGAGATTTGGAATAGCAAGCCTACGTTTATTTCTGGTGTTCAGGCTATGTTTATCAGATTTTTTTGGGAAAAATTTCAGATTTTTATAAATATACATAATACAGTCAAAGATGTACTGCGATGCTAATGTCAAGATGTTAATTTTTTTGAACAAATTTCTAAGTGAATCCCGTGGCCTGAGCCCGTATATGGCCCTGACAGCTCGCTTCTGTAGCACCATCATCATCATCATCATTTCAGCCAATAGACGTCCACTGCTGGACATAGGCCTCCCCCAATGTTCTCCACACAGATCGGTCCTGTGCCACCCGCATCCAATGGATTCCCGCGATCTTCACCAGATCGTCGGTCCACCTTGTGGGGGGCCTGCCACACCACCACCATGTAGCAGCTGCAGGGCCCACAACAGCAGACCATCATATTATATCAACAGGCAGTCGTGGTTACAAGTTGTCATGTGTTTCTTATCGATATTCTCCTATCGAAGAACAACACCAATCGCGTATTTCATGTCAAAACTCTTGCAAATCAGGTTTCTGTGTCAAGACGCCTTTATTCGATGTCATATTGCACGGTTTTGGTTACATTCACGTCTCTAATGCTCTATTGAGACCCCGTCTATTTTATGAGCTTTTCTAAAGAAATATGAAAAATGCTGAATAGTGTTCGGTAGGCGGAAAGTAGTCTTGAAAATTAGCTTTATTTTTTGCCAGGAAACCCTTCACATTTCTACGGCATTTAGGTAATTTGACATAGCAACTAAATAATAAATAATAATAATAATTTGACCGCCTCGGTGGCACAGTGGTTAGTAGGTCACACTTGAGCGACGGCTGCGCAAAAGGTCCCAGGTTCGATCCACGGGTCAAGGCCAAAAATTTGTACCTAAGTTTTCGCTAAGAAGTTCTTGGTGTAAGCCCGGAGTCCGGAATTTTGCGGTCTTTCAACCCCGTGCCTCGGAAAGCACGTTAAGCCTTTGGTCCTGCACCCGATCCCTCTCCGGTCGTCTCACACTGGTGTCACATCGGAAGCTAAGGGTAATGTGATAGATAGTGCACTTGTGTTTGCGCACACACTTAAGCACTATAATATATCCGGAGTACGTGACTAATCGTTGAGATTGGCCGCCGTAGCCGTAATCGGTTGGATGATATTATTATTATATCAAAATAATAAATTAATTTATACACAACTTAAACATTGACCTGATAGAGTAATAAGAAGATTAAGCACTTCTGTATTATTTATGTGATAGGTAGAAGAATCACCTGATGGTAAGCGATTGCCGCCGCCCATGAACACCCGCATCATCAGTGGAGTCACAAGTGCACTGCTACTGTTTAAACTTCCCTTCTCTTGTAATGAGCCTCCGGTACCCTCACATACTTTGCGTGCGAGTGCGGCGAAGCGTCGTTCAAATTAAATTCGCGGCGAGCTTCGCCGTTCCTCGGACATCTCGCTATCTTTGTCGCGCCACCCCTCGACCCTTACGTGCGAGTAGAATCAACAAGATAGCTGTTTGTTACTAAATTTTCATAATAAATAATTGAGTCACTATAAAAAACCGGTGGCGGCGTCACATACTTATCTATGAAAGACCTCTTAAGTTACCTCAGTAAACGCGTTATTGCTCTTGACATAATATATTTCAAAAGTTACACCATCTATTTTAATGTTGTGCAAAAATGAAAGCACGCAATTTCTTATTCTAAGTAACTCGTCAAAAGGAACAATCGCCAAGATGGCTCTCAAAAGATAATTCTAAATTATAAAGCGAGAGTCTCACTAGGGATTTTTGCGCTCCGTCGCTTTTGTTAATTTGGATGTATAAATCTAACTTATGCAATATTTCTCATCGTATTGCTTGACAGGGATATAACTGGAAGGAGATGGGAGTGAGAAAAGATAAAACGGTCAAATTTTAACAAAGTACCCATTGTGTCTGCCATCCTCACCCTAATGGCCTGCTGAGATGCCGTTTCACGCCCCGTCTAAAACACCTCGGATTGTATGAAGGAGGAAACACATGAGCTGGGAGGGCATTCCATGCCTTGATGGCTCGGGGCAGGAACGAGGAGCCAAACCTCTTGGTGCGCGCCGCCATTGTCTGGATGGTATGCGGTCAAATGGGCGTTGACTGGTGTTCAGAATGGAAATACAGGGACGCCTTTCCAAATCTCTATTTTATCATATTCCTGCGATTATAGCATATTTATTTATATTATATTTTTATTATTTACGGAGCTGTCCGATGCTATCTGATCAGGCAGCGATAGGTCACAACTTAGTTAGGATATAAGGCTGCACTATCTGTGGAATAAACTACTTGCACACATCATCATCATTTCAGCCAATAGACGTCCACTGCTGGACATAGGCCTCCCCCAATGTTCTCCACACAGATCGGTCCTGTACCGCCCGCATCCAATGGATTCCCGCGATCTTCACCAGATCGTCGGTCCACCTTGTGGGGGGCCTGCCACGGCTGCGACTTCTTGTACGTGGCCTCCACTCGAGGATCTTTCCGCCCCAACGGCCATCTGTTCTTCTCGCTATGTGCCCTGCCCATTGCTACTTGAGGCATACAATCCTTTGGGCTATGTCTGTGACCTTAGTTCTCCTGCGGATCTCATCATTTCTGATACGATCACGCAGGGAGACTCCGCGCATAGCCCTCTCCATTGCTCTCTGCACTGATAACTTTAACGGAAGTATTATTTATGACCCTGGTTACTCAGTATACTTCACAATCACAAAAAGAACACCGTCCAAAAGATATTCAGTTCATTATTCAGTTACAGCACTGCAATCTGGACATAGGTATTCCAGGCAAGAGTGAACCGGTATCTTCTAGGCAAACGCGTTACATCCTAGGCCTCATCGTCACTTTTCATCAGGTGAGATTGTGGTCAAGCATTGGCCGCTGCCCGATTTTTTACAGTCTAGGAGAAAAGTAGAACGTAAAGCGAACGTAACGAACGAGAATATACCTGTCGCATCCAAACTTAGGAGACACACAGCGCATGTGAAAGAGAGGGAAACTCCGGTGCAGTCGTAACGACTGCTTTAAATTAGGCCCTCAGATTTCAATTGCACAACGCACACGTGCTACAAAAAGTTGGTAAGAAATAGTGAAGCATTTGTTGGACCGACATACAATCGATCCGACAAAGAGTCCCTTTTTTACATTATAGCGGACAAACGAGCAAACGGCACACCTGATGGTAAGTGATCACCGCCGCCCATGGACACCTGAGGTATCACATAACCCTTTAAGCAGTTTCATCTTAACTGGTGGATTCATTTTTCTAAAAATCTTTCGAATTGAATATTGTTAGAAAGGTGAATGTTCAAGAATTAGAAATTCTACACTATCCTCATTACACCTAGCTTAGTATAAGGGGCAGAAAAGCACTAACTAGCACCGCCAATAATATTTTTATTTAGTGATAATTCAAACTAAATTACAATGGACGATTATACCTACAGGGTGTATCGATGAACATTTTCATCCCTTTAACCACCTCTTCTACCAACCTTCGCATAATTAACCTTTAATACAAAGTCCGTCACTTTCGCATCAAAAAATTTTTCGACCAATTTCCAAAATATGTAAAAAATCAAGTCTTTAAATAATAAGACTGTAGCACCCTCAAGTTCAAGGGCGTATGTTTCATAAAAGTTATTAATAATATATTTATCAATAAATAACACACTTAAAAATTTCATCTCGCGTTCAGGTGGGACCCGACTGTCCATTCTAAAAGTGGCCGCTTTTGGCGGTAATCAATTTTTCGCGTACAAAAACGGACCCAAGATTTGTGCATGGTTATTTAATAAATAGTATAAGTGTTTTCCGAGAGATTGCAACCCCGAAATTGTTTCAAATAGACCCGGTTTAGTCGCTAAAATTAAAATCGATTGGCGTCACTAGTGTGTTTTACCCGTCACCTTAATATACCTAACGCATCGATACAACCGACTAAATTGTATCCGTACACCTAACTGATACATTTTGTATGTTATGCAATAAAGAGTAAGTACTATCCAGCTAATGCGAAAGTTTCAAATTGTATAATTTGAAATAAGTTCCAGTCAAGGTATTTTTATTTTTATCGGTTAGCCTTTAAAAGACATAAAATCATTAATAGCGCTAGCTCGCTTTACTTTCCCCATTGCTTCTCGCTCCTTACGACTGTTCTAACTGTTATCGCTTGTTTGTTTGTTTGTTACTACTTACATATTATGGCCAAACGATTGGAGTTGCTCGCGCTAATGCTGGTACTGTAAGTTTGTTGGAATGTTGGCAGTACTCGGAAAAGTTGGCGCGTTAACACCGTGGGGTAGTTTTAATAGAGGCGTTGGTGGTGCGAAAGTTTCTTTATCGTTCTAGCAAATGATCTGCACAGACTGTTATTATGTGTTAAGGGCCCTTCAACGGATCAGTGGCGTCGCCACTGCTTTTATATTGATTAGAATAAAAAACATTTTTAAGATTTAAATTTTAAATTAATTTGAGTATTTGCGATTTTTAAACTCATTTTGCACACGATATTTATATCACAATCGTCTCTAGCACGTTGTTTTTCTTATGTGATAGGTTGCAGACGGGCAGATGGATAACCTGATGCTAAGCGATTGCCGCCGCCCATGGACACCCGTGACACCTGTGGAGTCACAAGTGTTTACGGTTTATAACGTATTAAAAAATTAAATTTAAAATTTAAAAAAACCCCCGACACAACTAAAGTTCTTTCATCTGATACCTATATTGAGGCAGTTGTAACAACAAATAGGTTATTCGTCATTTTCTGACGGCGGCCATCTTGGATTTGAAATTTTTCACAATTAATATATTCTGCTACTTAAGCCCTTTTATATGATACTTGTGGGAGTTGTGTTAAAACATAAAATTCAAATCTTTGTGACGGCGGCCATCTTGGATCGATTTTTATCCGACATAATTTAATAAATAATAATATAATTTAATAAATAGTAATATAATACATAGTAACATAATTTAATTAATAAATATTTAGTAAATAGTATTAGTGTTTTCCGAGAGATTGTAACCCCGAAATTGTTTATAATAGATCCGGTTTAGCAGCTAAACATTATAATCGATTGGCGCCGCTAGTGTGCCCTACCCGTCACCTTAAGAGGCAGTGGCTGTAATTGTCTCCATTAACACTCTAAAGTGACTTGTCACTCCGCTCCAGTACTTGTTAGACTCTTGAAATCGTTGCGAAACATTCTACTTACGTAGATGTACGTAGATGATACAACTTGGCAGATACTTCAGAATATAGGTCAATTGGTGAATCGCTTTAGGAAGAAACACGAAGTCACCCCGTTCTAGGCTACTTCAGTAATTAAGCACTATTTTGGACACAAAGGTGTTGTCTAAAATTGTGTGAAGGATTAGCTAGGCCTTAGTGCAGTTTAGAAATAATTGATGTACACGGGACAAAACGCGGTTATTATTATATTATTATATATATATTATTCTTTAACAAAGGCTTCGGGTATAGGTTATATAAATTACGTCAGCGTATGTTTTTAGAAAATAGGTATATACGATTGTACGATCATTTTATTGCAGTGGCAACATTGTAGTAGCTTTTTTGGTCTTGAATTCCAGTTTCGAGTATAGTAATCCACTCAATTGTAGTGATCGTGCTACACTGCAATTAGTCGCTTGCTAGCACTGACAAGTCGACAAGTCGATCTCAAAACACTTAGGTACGATTTGTTTTATTCTAGCATTACACGCATCGAAATGCTGTGGTATGTATTAAGATACTGCACAAATAATCCAAGGAATACATCGAAGTGCAAAGGGATTAGTTTCCACCGTCGAGTAATTAGATTTTTTATAGAAAATTAAATAAAATCTTCAAACAGTCAGACGCCATTTTTTCTCATTTGACATAGAGTAACAAAGACAGAAGGGAAGTTGTGGAACAACTGTTACATACTTACTGTTTTAATTCCTTAATTAATTTTGGGAGCTCGAGTATATACATTTAAATTAGTGATGTCCTAAATAAAGTGTTACCAATTTTGTTCTTGATGCCAATCGACTTTGAAAAGAAGAATCGAGCATTGACACATTTTTATAAATTTATGCTCAACATTTGTGTTGTTTGTAAAAAAAATATATTTTTGTAATATTTTATACAACACTACGGTGGCGTAATCACATACGGTCCACCTAATGGTTAGCAGCAACCGCAATCTATCTACGCTTGCAACACCAGAGGCAGTAATTTCCTACATTTTAAATACCGATTACTAGTTTTCTGCTTATTCACTGTTCCTTAAATATTATTTTTGTCAAGGGAAACTACGACCAAATGTTCGTTCGTTCGTTCCAGCTTCTCGCTTCGGCATGACTGGGCCGGCTCGACCGGTGTGATTGCTTACCATCAGGTGATCCGTCTGCACGTCTGCCACCTATCACATAAAAAATATGAAAATAAAAAATACAAAAAATATTTAATAACAATTTATGTGTAAGTTAGGAACATAAATAAGTCATTTTATTCTAACTATTTGATGTATTTTTGTTCGTTAATCATATTAAGCACATATCACTATAATAGATCACGATATCATGATAATAGATACATTAAGATTCTTCTTAGGTATTAAAGTATACCGGCGGCAGTCGAATATCATTGATTACATAGTCCGTTCTGCGATATTTTTTTAGTCTACAGATTAACAATTAATTTTGACGTTTCAAAATGTAACATGACTGTTAGCTCGTGATAGCTTCTCTATAACTATTTATCTCAATGGTCCTAAAATAAGATTTAGGCTACTTTTATTGGTTTCGTTACAATAGCTGATTTTATAGACATTAAAAATTATTGTTTTTAATGCTTAATGGTCTGGATGATTGCGGATAAAATTAGATAAGCGCCAGCAAAATTATTGCGCTGCTTGAAGAGGACTTTAGCCAAAGTTTTGTGGATCAAATCCTAAATATAAGTCGTTCAACAGTCCAAAGAACCTGGCAGCGCTATCTAGAGACGGGTTCCATGAAAAGAAGGCCTGGATCTGGAAGAAAGCCATCCACTGAACCAAGAAATAATCGTTTTCTGATGAGTCAAGCTTTGAGAAATCGCAAATCTTCGTATGTAGACATCAAAAACAACCTCGAAGACGTAAAAAATGTGCAATTTAGTCTATGGGCGGTCAGGAGGAGGCTTTTCCCTGTCAATTTACACAGTCGTCGCCCCGCGCGCGGTCCCAAATTACTCCATGACCACCGTGTTGCCAAACTTCACTTTGCTAAAAATTGTGTATCATGGACTCAACAGGATTGGGATAGAGTATTGAATTTGATGTTTCAACTCAACAGGACTCAACAGGATTGGGATAGAGTATTGAAATTGGGATAGAGTATTGAATTCTCTGATGAAACCAGGATAACCCTATAGGGTGAAGATCGACGTCGGCGAGTGCTGCGAAGACCAGGGGAGCGTTATGCACAGGTCTGCTAAGAAGAAATAACGCCTTACGGTGGGGGCTCTGTTATGTTTTGGGCTAGAATAAACTCTTCAGATCGTAAAGAGCTAGTCTTTATCCAAAACGGCACATTAACTGCACATCGCTACGTGACGAAAATTCTTTCACCTTATGTATAACCCACATTAGCCGTTCTTGGCGAAAATTTAATGGATGATAACGCTCAGTACCCACCGATCAGGCGATGTAGGCGCTAACATGATGGAGGTCGGAATCCGTCAGTTTGGATTGGACAGCTCGAAGTCCCGACCTCGATCCTATTGAGCATGTTTGGGACATTCTCTAGTGACGAGTGAGATCAGTGCAGCCGGCTCCGCAAACCAGAGCTAAAGAATGCGATCGCTGCGGAGTGGGAACATATTCCGCAGGAAACCGATAAGGGGATATACTGGCCAGTATGTCCAGGCGAATGCAAGCTGTGATTTCAGCAAGAGTGTCACACAATATATTAACCTATTAAATGTTTAGAAGTAAAAACTTTGTTTACAATTAAAATTCGTTATTCATTTTTTAATTACAGGGCAGATGAAATACCCCTGCTTTGATTTTGTACATTTTTCTTACAAATCCAGTCAAAAATTTACGCTAGGTTTCACACAACGATTCCTTGGCGATTAAGTTACGAAACCACTACCTAAAATCACAAAACAACGTAATGTGGGATTGGTGATCGGTAGATGCATGCCAAGGAACGTGAATGAGTTCGATGTTTGAATTAGAATGACGTGCGAGAGTGAGAGAGACGACGTATGGCGGACGACGGAAGGACGGTGTAAGACGACGCTAAAAGATTGTAAATATAAGATTACTTATTCATAAAATCCCTGGCTTTATTCGAAACCCCATCCCACAGTAATGATAACTACAAAATTGATTATTTGCTTAGGTGCCCGTTTTTTTTTGCAAACGAGTGTATTTTTAAACAAAATCGTTTTCCTAATCAATATTTTTCAAAGCCTAATCATTTTGTCAGCGTCACATCGCTATCGTGTTAAGAATCTTATTACAGAAGCGTGTATAATTTTATACGCGAATGGTTTCGCCTCTTTGCGTAAATTAAATATTGGGATTAGATCGTTGGAGGATGTGTATATTGAACTTTAACCTTTCGCTGTAAACGTAATGATAAGCAATAATCCAAAAAGATTGCTCTTTTGATTATTGCCTATCGGATATTTCAAATTTCTAAGAGTAATGCGTCATTGCAAACGTCAAGGCACTCATTCAGTTCTATAATCGCGTGTTTTCTAGTTCTATGCCTATGCATAGAACTAGAAAACACGCGATTGTTATACGTAAGTAAGTAGCTACTAAACTCAAACCCCCTTATTCTAAATCGTTAACTAAAGATAGTTCCGGAACAAAATTTGTGCGACCTAAAAAAAAAAAAATTGCACCCAATACAACTTTTTTTTTTATGCTTGAGGCGACAAACGAGCAAGCGAGTCACCTGATGGAAAGCAATCATCGCCGCCCATTAACATCCGCGAAATCAGAGAGATCGCTAATGCGTTGCCGGCCTTTTTAAAAAGGAGTACACTCTTCTCTTGAAGGTCCCTAAATCGTAGCCGTCGGGAAACACTCCCATAGGTAAATTGTTCCACAAACTGAGGTAGGTACGTGGTAGAAAGTTCCGCGAAAAACGCACAGTATTCGACCACCTTGCATCGAGATGATGAGAATGGAATGACAATCGCTTGCGTGTGGTTCGATGTAAGAATTCAGCTGCAGGGAGTAGATCAAACAGTTCCTCAGAGCACTCCCCATGATAGATGCGGTATAGAATGCTGAGGGAGGCTATATCCCGCCACAGTGCTAGAGGATCAAGTCGACAAGAGAGAGTCAAGTCACCGACAATCCGAGCAGCCCTACGCTGTACGCTGTGTAACTTGTCATATTATACCATAATGAAAGGCCGAATGCTATTAAAAGACTCATTTCAATCAATAATTTAAACCTAGCTACTCGTACAACATGTCCTGTCTATTTTGTAGCTAAAGTCTATTTATTTAATTATTACTTTCAAGATTATCTGCCATCTGATGAGCCTCCCCCGCCCTTTTTAACATTGCGTGTTGGAACGAGATGACATGAGCTTAAGTACAGTAATAAGTTTAGATCGCGATTTATAATAAGGTGGAAAGTTACAGTCGGTGTCATATTTCATCTATCTATACAATTTATAAAGAAGTAAATCCTACAGACAGCAGCAACGCTTATAGGTAATTCGATACACTTGCGCGATGTAATCGACACCTAGCGCCATCTATTGTTATAAAGTGGAACTAATGTCCCGAAACGGAGTGAAGGCGAGCCACTAGTTTTATTTTAACATAAGACGTATTACAACATGTCACCTGTGAAGCATTTTGGATACACTACTTATTTTAATTTTTACGCACAGAAACCGCCTGCCACGAGTGTTTGCGAGCCAAGTATATTATTTCACTTTGGATCATTTGGATCTGGAACAGTGTAAAGAGTCGTTTCAGTGATACGCTTTATTCGGAACATTTGGAACATCAACTCAGACAGATTCGGAACATAGAACAAGTCGATTAGAATGACCCCTTATTTAAATTATTTTACCAAGTTTCATACAAACAATATATTTTTATTACTATTGTCCTAGAGATCATTTTTCTGTGACAGTAATGGCTGTCATTTCGATCAATGTAATGTCTACCTATCTCTTTCCCCGCGTGACACGTTCCACGTGTTGCCGACGGAACCGACTCACTTGTTCTCTCGCTGTCAGTGATCGTCTGTAGTTCATCGCTCATTCGTGTCAGTGGAACACAGTGAGTCAGTGAGCGTTGAAGTTGACTGATTGAACCAATCCGATTTTGTCATCCGCATCAGCCGAATGATACATTCTGAGTGAGCATTCCTGATTCTGATCCGCAGTGTATCATCTATCTCAAGCGGATCTCTAAGTATTTTCAGTAAAGAGTTACAAACGTAAGTAGACCACTTATCAAGAAAATAGAAAACAATATAATATCTTATGAATGAATGAATGTAAACATTTATTTCGACCATCAAAAACCCCGACACAACTAAATCTCAAATCTAATTTGATACCTATATTGAGGCAGTTAGAACAAAAAATAGATTATTCGTCATTTTCTAACGGCGGCCATCTTGGATTTGAAAATTTTCACAATTAATATATTCTGCTACTCAAGCCCTTTTATATGTTACCCATATTGTGGGAGTTTTGTTAAAATATAAAATCCAAATCTTTGTGACGGCGGCCATCTTGGATCGATTTTTATCCAACATAGCTAAGAACACTCCCTCTTTATTCATCTTTCAAACAAAAAAAAAAACAAAATCAAAATCGGTTTATTTGTTCGGGAGCTACGATGCCATAGACAGACACACACACACACGTCAATCTTATAACACCCCGTCGTTTTCGCGTAGGGGTTTGATAAAAATACGGAATACAGATATGCCTAAATTTAACAGAAACAAACATTGTCCTAATTAATGTTAATCAAATTACATAAAATCAATTTAAATTGAAATTAGATGTCAATAAAATAATAAATAAAGAATTTCAATGAATGAATACATTGACATTATTGTCTAAGACATTACAAATACATCACATACCTACAGACATTCAAAAATACAGGTACACAGTATCAGGACAGGATTCTGACGTGAGTCCGTACATGAACCATGTTACAATGGTTCAGGTACAGGAGCTCTATTTTTGATTCACCCGTATGACTTAACGTCGTGACGAGCGCACGATTTCTACTGATTTTCCTTCGACATACGAAATTCCGCATTTTTCAATCATTCGTCTGCAACGAGTGACCCCACCCACTCGTTGCTCGAGTGACTTAAAGCGAGCGGTAGAAGCAACGTCAAAATAGTTGTCAATAGCAACAACAAGCATAAACAAAATATTATAAATTTCAAAACTTTGATTTGACTGATTTTGACAGTTGACACAATGTGACATTGTTCATGGTTTTTTGTGACAAAAAAGCAAAGATTTTCATATTCAGCCAATAATCTATGGTTTTTGCGTTCCGTTTGCAAAGCGGAAGTTACCGGTTTTTGTAAAATTCTGCATGGAAGGGTTAGAATGTCAATTTACCATATTATATAGGCAACATCGCCGTGTGGTCCCCGGCGGCCGTGTGGTCCCCGGCAGAGTAGAATAGGCCACCCTCACTCTTACCGAGGTGTCGTAAAAGGCGACTAAGGTAAAGCTGCTGGCATGATCATCAGCACCCAGAGAAGGAAAACTCTGCATTTATATCAAAACCCTCCCCAACCTGTCTGCCAAGCGTGGTGATTTGGAAATTACCCCTCACTTGACTGAGGGAGGCCCATGCCCCAGCAGTGGGGACTTAAATGGGCTGATGATGATGATGATGATAGGCAACATCGAAATCGAATGATTCAAAAATAAGGAAAATTTTCTTCATGCGATTTAGAAGGCGAATGTGACTTACGTCGCATGCGACGACGCTAATTCATACGAGTGAATCAAAAATAGAGCTCCAGAGCGTCGCAGCGCTCGGCAAATGCGGTCAGGATGCCATCCTGGCTGGCCCGCACCCCGCGCACCAGCGATGTACATCGCTTGCGCATGGTTGCGTAGAAGCAATCCACGCGCGCAGGTATCGGCGAACATCCCTATGCGCTACAGTAGCGGGGCAGCTCCAATAGCATCCTAAACATATGTCTAATACCTAAACAAGAAAATGTATTAGAGAACAGTGGGAGAGCCACGCTTCCGGGCCGGCTCGACCGGAGTAATACCACGTCCTCACAGAAAACCGGCGTGAAGCAGTGCATGCGCTGTGTTTCGCTGCGTGAGTGAGGGTACCGGAGGCCCAATCCAGGGGAAGGGGGGTTAAAAGGTAAAGCAGCGCACTTGTGACACCACTGGTGTTGCAGGCGTCCATGGGCGGCGGTAATCGCTTACCATCAGGTGATCCGTCTGCCACCTATATCACAAAAAAAAACATAAAAGAACAAAGAAAAAATTAATTTCTTTCTAAAACTCAACTCATATTTTCTTATTTCCTTTACCAATTACGGACGTAAAATATTTAATAACTGCCATTTTTCCAACTCACCCTAAAACTAAAGGGAAGAAGCGTGACAGTTCATAAAATATGTAAAAGAAACTTATATCTAATAATATTATTAAAATGGTGAACAAAATGCTGCTTTACTTTACAACTGTGCACTAGTGTTGTCCCAAATCTCGGTCTTGCAATCTGACAAGACTTGTGAGACTTTTTTATCCCACGTCGGTAGCTAACAAGCTTGCGGCTCTCCTGATGGCGAGCGATTCATCGTCATCGTCAGCCCATTTAAGTCCCCACTGCTGGGGCACGGGCCTCCCTCAATCACATGAGGGGTAATTGCCATACTCACCACGCTTGGCAGACGGATTGGCGAGGGTTTTGATATAAATGCAGAGTTTTCCTTCTCTGGGTGCTGATGATCATGCCAGCAGCTTTACCTTAGTCGCCTTTTACAACACCTCGGTAAGAGTGAGGGTGGCCTATTCTACTCTGCCGTGGACCACACGGCGTACCACATTTACCATTACGCTTATTACCACAGCGATACCACAGTTTATTTTTTTAACGCCAGTGGAACTAATGTCCCTAAACGAAGAGACCGCGGGTCTCTAGTGGTAGGTAATGTCCCTAAGCGAAGAGACTGCGGGTCTCTAGTGGTAGGTACCTACAAAGAGACCTTCGTGAATGCAATCACTAATACTTCGCAGTGTGTAATATATATTTTTAATGATCCTCAACTTCATAATTAAAACAAAATTAATTTACACATAATATCCAGTGACCTGAAACTCTTGAAACATCGAATAAACGAGCTTGAAAGCTTCCCTGAAAATTTCAGCATCGGTGATCACCAACCAACGGAAACCAATTAGCAAAGCCAGTACAATACAAGCCATGCCAATTAACGTTGCCCTGAAAAAAGTTCACAAGTATGAATGAATGAAAGATTTTTTTATGTAATTGGTAGCAGACGAGCAGACGGATCACCTGATGGTAAGCGATTGCTGCTTCACTTAGGCACACGTAATACCAGTTGGAGTCACAAGTACGCTGCCAACCTCTATACCCCCCTTTCTCCCAGATTTGGCCTTCGGTACCCTCACTCACGCAGCGAAACACAGCACAGTTTTCTGAGAGGCCGTGGTATCAATCCGGTCGAGCCGGCCCATTCATGCCGAAGCGTGGCTCTCCCACAGTCGAATATTATACTTTTATTGCACACAAATCAGACAGTAATAAAACCTCTCAATACTCACCCTCGAATCTTTTATGAGAAAGGGAGGCAAACGCGCAAGCGGGTCACCTGATTGTAAATCACCTCCGCCCATGGGTAGCGCATTTGTATGATGCCTACTCATTTAAAGGTGCTGCCGTACTGCTATTTAAAAATGTTTACAAGCGTTAGTAAACATTTGTTAAGAAACATACGATCATAATGTTAGAAAATGTTTTCATGTTAAATAATGTTAGTAAGGCATCAAATATTATGATGCCTTGATCTACGCTAAGAAGCTGAAATGGAAGTGGGTAGGACACGTCGCGCGGCTCACTGATCAGTGGGCAGGACACGTCGCGCGGCTCACTGATCAGTGGGCAGGTTACGTCGCGCGGCTCACTGATCAGTGGGCAGGATACGTCGCGCGGCTCACTGATCAGTGAGCAGAATACATCGCGCTGCTCACTGATCAGTGGGCAGGACTCGTCGCGCGGCTCACTGATCAAAAATGGACGGCGGAAATAACTTTATGGGAAGGCCCGCAGGGGCGTAGAGGACGAGGAAGGCCACCGACAAGATGGGAAGACGATATCAAAAAAGTCGCTGGCCTAAACTAGATCCAGAAGGCTTAGGACAGAGCAAAATGGTCAACTTTGGGGGAGGCCTTTACCCAATAGGGGGTTCTTGAATTAATAGTGAAATTAGTATTAAGATATTTTATTTCGTACAAAAGGCAAGAAATGAATGGCTTTTTATTTTATTTATTTATTTAATGTTAGTAAACATTTCTAAACAAGGTAACAAAATAAAACATTTGTTTGTAAACAGAGAGTGCGTTGCCCGGCGAGTCGGCTTTTCGAGCGAGACCGGCGAGAGGGTTTTGATGTAAATGCAGAGTTTTCCTTCTCTGGGTGCTGATGATCATGCCAGCAGCTTTACCTTAGTAGCCTTTTACCACACCTCGGTAAGAGTGAGGGTGGCCTATTCTACTTTGCCGGGACCACACGGCGAATACACATTTATACATATATTATAGATAACGACCATATCTACGAATGAAGCGAAAAATAAAATATTGTTTCATAAATTGATACATATTTCCAATTTAGAGGAGCTAGAAGGGACATAAAACGGCGGCATATTGCAAAAGAATGTCGTAATTCAGTGATGGATACATCCATTGTATGAACCGACCACCTGGGTTCTGGATTAGAGACTTTACACGAAGCGATTTGCTTAAAATCTGACTCTTTGATTCAGTAGGTACCCTTACCATGAGTTTGAAAAACTGTTCTCGCTTTCGAAAACTATCGTTTTGTCCCTTTCATTGTGGTGCATGTGAAAGAGACAGAGCAATAGTTTTGGATAGCGAGGATAGTATTTCAAACTCATGGCAAGGCCTTAGAACGCGCCGTCCATACGAGGGGTCGTGATTCAAATCCGTGCATCCACCTCTATTATTTACAAAATCTTAGTGCTTACTTCTACCATAAGGGAAAACATCGTGAGGAAACCTGCACGTTTTGGATAGTTTCTAAAATGTATAATCATCATTAAGTTGGTTTGGTTCCCTTGTTAAAGGATTGTGAAGATCAGACGGCAGTCGCTTCATTGTAATAGGGTATTTGACTAAGCTCGAGATTTTACAAAATATAAATATTTTATCAAAATATAGGTAAATATGTGCCAATAGCAAAAATTTGCAATGGATGAAATGGCGACAGGTCACGGCAACAACATGCGATCCACGGATGCCTCTAAAATTGAAGGGCAAAATTTACAAATCCGTCATTAGACCTGTTGCTATGTATGGATCAGAATGCTGGGCCGTTAAGAAGACGGATGAAAGATTGCATGCGACAGAGATGAGAATGTTAAGATGGATGTGTGGAGTGACGAGAATGGACAAGATAAGGAATGAATATATTAGAGGAAGTATGAAAGTGGCCCCCATCATTGATAAATTGAAGGCAAATCGTCTTTCCTGGTATGGCCATGTAAGGAGAAGAGGGGAAGAACATGTTGCCAAAAAAGTGATGAGTTTAAACGTAAGTGGGTGGAGGAACAGAGGACGGCCGAAGAAGAGATGGATGGATTGTGTGAAGAATGACATGATGGAAAAAGAGGTGGATGATTCGATGACGAATGACAGGGACGTATGGAAAAGGAAAACATACTGCGCCGACCCCAGGTAACCTGGGAAAAGGGCAGGAGGATGATGAGTAAAAATTTGCAATTAGAAATATAATGTCTAGCCGGTTTTATGGTCATTCAAAGATTCATGGGCAAGTCCATTTTAAAAGTGTGAAATTATTAAAAAATTGTTATACCATTGAATAACCCATACAATTGGCACCACTATTAGGCAGCTGAAAAAAAAATATGGGTCATCTTTTTTTTTCTCTTTTTATTCGAACAGCGTACATATAAAAATGTTTTTTTTTTGTCGTATTGTCCATTGTGTCTATAGATCATTACGAATCACGAAACCGAAGTTTAGCTCGCGATGAATAAGGCAGCCGGTGTTTTGGATCCACTGTTGTGCAAGTGTGCTGCCAACTTTCTCTCCTTGCGACGAACTCCGGTATTCAGTTCATAAGCGATGAGTTTTATTTACACTATACCGAGCTGCGACTCGGTCGCACAGTAGTTGGTGGGTCTAGTGGTCTTTTTAATTTTTTTTAACTTAATACTTTGCGCAAGAGACGCTCCTAAAGTAGTAAACTTAAATACGTTATAAACCGTAAACCGCAATTTACCTTCCATTTAATCAACTCATTTGTTTTACAATTAAGTAAAACTCTTCATGGGCGAGTTCGACTCGCACTTGGCCGGTTTTTGCTTATTTATTAGTATGTGGCATTAGATTTCTGAACTATACATTTTTTAAAGATACGTACGGATCCCTCGGTGGCCACCCAACAAACACACCCTGACAAACAGCTGAAAGGCAAATACTTACATTTGATAAATCCTTGTATTCGAACTTACGACGGGAAAATCCTTAGGGAAAGCAAATATATATTCACAAACATGTAAAAGCCACTTGTATAATCTGTCTCAAAGGGCTTATTTCATTCATAAATATATTACATATATCTTATACGCATATCAACGGAAGAGTCGATTAATTTGGTTTGTATCTAAAAGCCAGATTCACTCTCGATATAGGTATTTAATATTCTTTATTTAACAGTGGTAGTTAACGCTGCCTTTGGTCCAAGGGTTGCGGGTTCGATCCCCGCATAGTACAAACATTTATGTGGATGAACATATCTGCTGCTAATTGGTCTGAGTGTTTTCTATGTATTATAAGTATGTATTTACAAAAGAAAAGTATTTTGAGTATCTATAATTTGCAAACACACTGTTGATTCTAATATCCGTAACACCGGTGCTTGAGCTACCTATCTCGGAGTCAGATCAATGTATGTGATGTTGTGAAATATCTATTTATTTATTTATGACCTTAAGGTGACGGGTAGCGCCCCCAATCGATTTTAGTTTTAAGCTACTAAATCCTAATCCGGCAAGAAACTCGCCAGTTACTCTTTTTAATCGATAAACTTTTCGATAGGCCCTACAGTTTAATTGTAACACAAAATAAAATAATGGACATAATAAAATAAATATTATGAGGTAAACCGAAGCAGACCAGTCTCCAAAGGTGGCACCTGTTCACAAGTATGACGTATGTGTCAGCCAGCATTTCACTCAACCATATTAGAGGGAATGTAATGACCCGCCACATAGCGCCACCACCTCAGAGACATTGAGTGAGCATGACTACTTAGGTTCCCCTCATAGGTCACAGAGTAGTAGTTACTTAACCCATGTAGGTATCATGATAGGTATGTCTGCCTTCACGGCTATTTTAGATTTTTTCCTAGAACTTTAATCAATTAATCTCAGTTCTATATCTTCTAAAGATTAGCAAAGTATCTTATCTGAAAATGTGCTGCAGCGCACAATACTCATATCTGAGAGTATAATGATCGCACAGATTATATTCATTTATTCAGATAACTCTACCAACGAAATTAGGTTGGAGAAAAACATGATTTAAGTTCTTTAATCAAACCTATTTTTAGTTGTAGAGAAAACGATTACCTAAGGCCTCTTTTACGGGCCAATGGCGCCGCCGCCGACAATTTAAGACAATAATTGAATAGATATCAAAAAAAATAATTAAAAAGGGTTACAATCAAGCTTATAAGGCATGTGTTATTTGGTTCACCGTCAAAAAGCATAAAAATTCTAAGCATAAAATAAGTTAGCATAATGTAATTACAGCACGACAGTTTTTAGCATAAATGCAATAAGCATAAACATGATTGAGAGTAAAATAATTAGTCATTAAAAAGCGGCTTACGGGTGGACTAAGGGCCACCCCCGCCGCACCTTTTACTCTGTATAATATAGGAAATAGTTACTTTTTTATTTTTCAGATTTAAACAACCATTAAAGCCTAAAAACTTTGTGCCAAAAAAAAATGCATAAGTGCATTATGCTAAATAATATTATGCTACAGTACATATTATGCTAAAACCAAATTCGGCCAAAATAATATTATGCTAAATAAATTATGCCAATCCATTTTAGGACAAAACACATTATGCCAATTAAAGGGATCCCGCGTTATTTATATCACAATCATCTCTGGCAAGATTTAAGGAAAAAAAATCATTTTATTTAAAATGGCTTTGCTCTTGGCTTCACACTGAACTCTAGAGTTATCTTCATCGTCATTGTCAGCCCATTTAAGTCCCCACTGCTGGGGCACGGGCCTCCCTCAATCACATAAGGGTTAATTGCCATACTCACTACGCTTGGCAGACGGGTTGGCGAGGGTTTTAATATAAATGCAGAGTTTTCCTTCTCTGGGTGCTGATGATCATGCCAGCAGCTTTACCTTAGTCGCCTTTTGCGACACCTCGGTAAGAGTGAGGGTGTCCTATTCTACTCTGCAGGGGACCACACGGCAAGTAACCTTTCCTTTATTGTCTTAATTTCATTACAATCAATATAAAACCCGTGGCAGACCACTAATAAGTAACAGGGCTGTTAAGTCGAAGAGTAGGGCGCTCTACGCTAACGGCTGTTTAGTTAATCTGTTCCCTCATAACTTCTGAACTAGTTATCATATTTGAACAAATGAGGTGTTGTTAGATGCGTCTTGATTGTCTTCTGGTTATAGGCGACATGACGTCACGTTAAAACTTCAGCGCCATCTAGAGGATTTAGAGTAAGGAACTAAAAAAAATGTATCAAATTGTTGGCATTTTACCAACATTAATTAGGCTTACCACCCATATGCACAATAAGCTGACAACCTTAAATTGGATTTGTCATGTTGTAAGTTAGTTTTATTGTTGTGGCACTCAAAGAGATTATTTATAAGAACAGCCGCGATTTGACCCATTGGGCCTGTGGCCGTGTATAACTATTGTCCAAGTGACAGGTCAAATTATGTCGCGAATGCATGTACAAATGACAGGTAGCTTTTCTGTTGAAATCAGCGCCCCATGGCGCATTTACATTCATTATTATCGAAGTGTTTAAGAGTAATTTATCACCATATAGGTATTATTACAGTTGCAAGCATAGAAAACACATAAGTAGGTACCTAAGGTAAAGTACAATAGTTACATTACCTACTTACTTAGCCATAGGTACATAATGTGTATAAGATCAAATGTTTCTATGAATGAATTGTAATGTAATGCTGGTAAGAAGGTGACGCCAATATCAACAATTTCATGTCTTATAAGAAGCATCTCGACCAGCTGTCAATAATTCTCTAATTATTATTATTTATTGATAGGTTAATTACACTTATTAAAATTAAAAGCACATACTCAAAGACAAATGAAAGAGATTTCTTAGCACATTTCAAATATGTAATATTATTTACATAACTAAAAATATGTTTAATTAAAATAAAGAAATAAATACAAGAAAATTGTCTCTGCTGAAATTATTATGCCGTATTGCCGTGGTCGTCTGCCACCTAATATTGAACCAAATTCGTTTTGACAATAAGGTTAGAATCGCATGTCCATATCATCATCATCATCATCGTCAGCCCATTTAAGTCCCCACTGCTGGGGCACGGGCCTCCCTCAATCACATGAGGGGTAATTGCCATACTTACCACGCTTGGCAGACGGGTTGGCGAGGGTTTAGATATAAATGCAGAGTTTTCCTTCTCTGGGTGCTGATGATCATGCCAGCAGCTTTACGTAAGTCGCCTTTTACGACACCTCGGTAAGAGTGAGGGTGGCCTATTCTACTCTGCCGGGGACCACACGGCTCTGTATCGTATATCTCAATACCCAACTTTAATTCGTATTCCACAAAGTTTTATGCCTTGTCCAGAGAATGTCTTTTGATACAAGGATAGGGTAAAAGGGAAACTACAAAAAGAATTAAACGACAGCATAATACCCGTCCTGGGCTGTGTTCATATTCAAAGGGTATGCCCGGAGCAGGGCTGTCAAAAGACAAAAAGGGTGAATAGCAAATAAACATGACGATAGATATTTTCTTTTGTGCTAAGTTGTACTTGTATGTGTGTGTGGGTTTTTACAATAATAAAGCGCTAAATGAGACAGAACCTTTAGAACTATAAAATGTAATGCAATATTTTTACCGACCTCAAAAAAGGTTCGATTGTATGTTTGTTTTTTTTATGTATGTTCACCGATTTCTCCGCCAATTGTTGACCGATTTGCACAATTCTTTTTTTATTTGAAAGAATACACTTCCAAATAGGGCCCATTTTCAACATGCCAGGATCTGATGAAGGAACCCCAGAGAAATCGAGGGCAACCCTCAAATTTTATAGGCACATTAAATGTCTTTGTATTTTTATCAAAGCTGCATCAGTATTTACGCCTGATTGAATTATTAATGTGGGTCAGCTGATGATGTAAGGTCAACTCCTCAATGGTTAGGAGTTAAAAGATAACTCTTTCAGTACTGTATTCACAATTAGGCTGATGGTTATTGGATTTATCTTTATTGCAGAACGGGATGTGGAGGGGCTACCGAAAAATGAAACACCAAAAAGCATGAAAAAAAATTCTACGAAAAATAAAACCGCCTTCAAAAACCACAAACAAAATAACATTTTTAACACTTCATACACTTTAAATAACATTTTATAACAGTACACTCGAGAAAAGGTGTTATTGAAGTCGGCGCCTAATCCCTGTTGAGTAATTGAATGAAGTATTACAAGATAGTCTTGGGCGCCCTCTTCGGTAACATCTTTTCTCGAGTGTACTGTTATAAAATGTTATTTAAAGTGTATGAAGTGTCCAAAAAAAAATTTTACACTTTTTAGTTCGTAGTTTTTGAAGGCGGTTTTTTTCTCGTAGAATTTTTTTTACAATATCACCTACATTGATCTGATACCGAGATGTAGCTCAAGTACCTGTGTCACGGATATCAGAACTAACATTTGCTATAATTATTAGAATTTAGTAATTCAAAGGTGCCAGTTCTTTTTTTTATGATGGAGGCGACAAACGATCAAGCGTGTCACCTGATGGAAAGTAATCAACGCCGCCCATAAACATCGCGAAGTCAGAGAAATGGCTAATGTGAAGAACGACGATTGAATAAAGTGGTGAGTGGAAAATGGAAAGGCATATGTTCTACAGCGGGAAAATAGATGCTGCTGAAGAAGCAAAATAATTCAAAGGTTTTTAATTAATATTAGTGTTATGTTAATATTAGTGTTTATTGCAATGAAGTGTCTCAAAGTGAGAAAAAATTTAAAAATATTTTTCAATCAGTGGAACCAAAAGTGCGCTGCCAACCGTTTAAATTCTCCTTCCCCCGATTGGGCCCCCATTACCTTCAGTCCCTCGGAGAAACACAGGTGCTACTTCATGCTGATTAGCTTAGAGACCGTGGTATCAGTCGAACTGCTTTTCACGCCAAAGCATTGCTCTCCTCCCACGGTTAAAACATTAAAGGCCGAGTTCACCAAGTTTTCAAAAACGGCAATCGTACTTTAACAGCTGAGTGACGTTTATGCATGTTCACTATAAAAAAAGTAGCTGATATTCCTTCTGCTTAACTGAAGTTTACGCTTACTGAACCGACGAAGGCAGTTAAATGTCTCTTAATCGAGATTTTTTTGTTTTAAATTGAAAATGGAAGAAGTTAATGAGCACTGAGCCTATCTATACAGATGGGTCATTGCCATCGCCATTTACACATACGGGCTGTAAGCCATTGTGTGTAAGTCGATACTATAAATATATATTTTTTGAAGGTGACGGGTAGGGCACACTAGCGACGCCAATCGATTAAATTTTTTACCGAGAGAAATTGAATAGATGAATGATGATGATGAATTAAATACATCTGGTTTCGTAGCTAAAAATTAAAATCGATAGGCGTCACTAGTGTGCCCTACCCGTCACCTTAAATTGCAGTCGATGCATACACCAAGTAGCGCTAAAAAAATATATTGACTTGACAATGTCTGTCAAATTGTTTTACTGAAATCTTCAACCATTTTTGTCAGCTGCTGGACGTTATTACATTAAAAAATATAGTCTAATGAACTGTACAAAATACGTGTGCGTAATTTTCAATATAAAAGCAATATACTTACTGCTTATCTCAAAGAGCGTTTCCAATTACAATATACAACCCACTAAGGATCGTGAGATGCGATCATCCCGCAAACTCCATCTCGCATTCCCACTCCACTCCACACACTCCTACTCACAATCCTTCACTGTCCAATCCACCCGCCACTGGAACAACATACCCTATCCATCTGGCAATCCGAATCCCTCTCTATTTTCAAGTCCCGAGTTAAAGATCATTTCTTATCTTTCTAAGACTTTGTAGTTCCTTTCATTGTCTCCTATTTCCCTGGTTACGTATCTATCAATCCAATAAACTGTTAGTATGTATGTTTATTTGTTTTGTAATGTACTAGTATGTATTAGTATTTATAGCTAGTATATATTTATTTAATATAATGTATGTATGTATATACCATACTCGTATTTATACAATGTCTTTTTTTTTCTCTTGTTCTGACTTGCACTGCCTTACCCCTTTTCTTAATTCGCTATAATTTTCCTCTACCCTGAGGTTGTCTGGAAGAGATCGCTATTAGCGATAAGACGGCCTACATTGTTTTAGTATAATAACTTAGGCTAAGATCTGTAAATTTTGTGCAATAAAGTGTATCTATCTATCTATCTATACTTTATTCTACCAACTATGAATGATACCAAAAATCGTTTTAAAAATATGAAAAGCTGACTTCTAGTTTTAGTTGAGTTAAAATATTCATAGAACAGTCAGTAAAAGTTCGTTTTCTTAACTGGGTATTCAATTTTTGTGGTGAACAGTACGGCTGGTTAATGATTAACTTAATTACTATCTATTTTTGTAACTGTCCTGTTCTCTAAATTTTGATGAACTACGCCCTTAGTTTTAAATGATTGAGTCTAGATTACCAAGTGACAGCCCTACTACGAAGTCTGCAAAATTGTATGTTATGAAAAGTTAAAGCACCAGACAACTTGGAGAAGTCTAAACAGTCGACGCGAGGCTTATAACGGGGTTTATTCTACCCTCAGCTGCAAAGTTTCCATAATAAAATGGAGCCGCCAAGGAACCGTTGCGAATTTCAATTACTTTAGATGCTGCCTTAGCGTGTAATTCCCGGTTGATCCATAGCTGTCACTATGGAGCTCGGCTTACGCTTTGACCATAATTCAGGTTTTGGGAAGTCTGGTATACAACCTGTGCGGATAAAGAATGGGATCAGAAATGGCGGCGCATCTATTCACTTCTCGCTCGCACACCCACGAGTAGGAGTATAGACGCAAATAGTGTGCGAGCGAGAAATGATTAGATGCGCCGCCATTTCTGATCCCATTCTTTATCCGCACAGGCTGTACAATAAAGCGACTGCGGTCTGACCTTCGCAAGAATGGCATTTTTCTTTTAATCAGCCTATCAGTGGGACAGCCCACTGCAAGGCAAAGGCCTCCATCATAGAAATTAAGTCATCGCTACTATGATGGGATTAGGCTTAATCACCACGCTTGCCAAATGCGGATTGGTGATCACAAACTCGAGCTATGTTCGAAAAATTCGAAACACATTTTTTGCTTGACCCAGGAACCTAAATAAAGAATTGTTATTTATTTGTTTCATAGCTCAGCAATTTTGAAATGTTGTCCATTACAATGAAGCGACTGCCGTCTGACCTTCGCAACTTTTTGATAGGGGAACCAGACCAACTGGAACTTGGTTACACGTAACATAATCTTTCTGAAACGTGCAGTTTTTCTCACGATGTTTACCTTCGCCACCGAGCTAATGAGTCTGTACATAGATTGGAATAATCCAGAAGTGCATGATCGGATTTGAATGTACGATCCCATCCCGAACCCATCACTCGCGATCACGTAATTATTCATCATCATCATCAGCCTATTTAAGTCCCCACTGCTGGGGCACGGGCCTCCCTCAATCACATGAGGGGTAATTGCCATACTCACCACGCTTGGCAGACGGGTTGGCGAGCGTTTTGATATGAATGCAGAGTTTTCCTTCTCTGGGTGCTGATGATCATGCCAGCAGCTTTACCTTAGACGCCTTTTACGACACCTCGGTAAGAGTGAGGGTGGCCTATTCTACTCTGCCGGGGATCACACGGCAAGTTATTATTATTTAACTATATATTTTTTCTTCAGAAGCTAAGGGAAGCCTTATGCTCCCAACTACTTTTGTTTACGCTTTCCGTGACAACCTGTAATTAAAGCAGCACCAACGCATGTACAGTGGCGGACACATCAAGCTATACAAAACTATCAAATTTCTTCATTCGATTAAAAACCTTATATTGTTACACATTGAGTTCGAAATCGATTGAGGAAATTTGACAGTTTTGTATAGCTTGACCTGTCCGCCACTGTACTTAACAATTTGTATCCCTTATTTTTTAAGGTGTATGTTCTTTTTGGTTGTCCAAATAAATAAATAAATAAATCTCGCCCTCGCGCTGTGCACACACACTAGCCCGTGCTGTTAATTTTTTTTATCTTAAATTGAGAAAAAGTATTCCTTTTCCATTGTAATTTGGCATAAAATAAGCAGAAAACTTTGGGGTTTAAAAGATACGTACGAAGATATTGCCGTGTTTTAAAGATACGTACATTTAAAGCAAGGGGATGTGTATAAATATTGAATAAACCATCGTTCATCGTCCGTTGAAACGCCAAAAAAAAAAAGTCATGTTTTTATGGTCAAAACGGTCCAATCATAGACCTCTATGTTGACCAATTATGGTCGCGCACGACTAATGATACAGAATGCATGAGAAGGCATTAAGAGCCGGCAACGCATCTGTGATGCCCCGTGTGTCGCAGATGGCCATGGACGGCGGTAATTCACTTACCATCAGGTGAGCCGTCTGCTCGTTTGTCTGCCATAATGTAAAAAAAAGAATGGTGGTTGTCTGGTAGAAATCGCTTCCAGCGATAAGACCGCCGAAATTGTACAATTAAGTTTCTGTAATGCCTTTTAAAGTTGTGTTTTTTTTTGTGCAATAAAGTATATATATCTATCTATCTATTGGTGGATTTTGGTCCATTGAGCTACCATCGCTTTTAAATTATGATATAAACGCCAATTGAATTTTATAATGTATCTAAATTCAATAATTTACTGTACTGTAGTACTGTTATCAAACCAAATTCAACATTTAAACCTATAGACGTAACTTTAACTTTTTAACTCATGATTACAGATTCTCTACTTCTTCTTCTTAAAGTGCCGCTCCGACTAGCGAAGTTTGACCGTCAATCTAGCATATTCTTCTCGGTCTCTAGCGAGGCGACACAGCTCGGCGGCGCTCGCGATCCCCGTTCACTCCCACATGTTACGCAGCCACGACTTTTTACTCCGACCCACTCCGACTTACCAGCTACTTTCCCCATCATAATAAGTATCAACAATCTATCTATCGTGTCTTAACACATGTCCTAAGTAGGCAACTTTCCTCTGCATGATGGTCGGTAAGAGTTCGCGTTTCTGATGCACTCTCTCTCACTCGGAGAACTTCAACATTTGTCACTTTTTGAGTCCAGCTAATGACAAGCATCCGTCCATAAGCCCACATTTCGAATGCCTCTGTGATGCCCCGTGTGTCGCAGATGTCCATGGGCGGCGGTAATCCCTTACCACCAGGTGAGCCGTCTGCTCATTTGTCTGCTATAATGTAAAAAAAACTTTGACATAGTTCCTTAGCCATCTGTATCTTATTGTGCTTTGGATGAATTTTATTCCGATTACGATAACACGCATCAGTGGCCAAATTTCCACTGTGTGGCTTAATCTCTGTTATCTGTTGGCTGTGGATTTTAACTGATAAGAATATGCATAATATGGCAACAGGTTGTTTGCCACTATCGGATGTATGATGTTTTTCATGGGAGTCACCTACCTTACTAATTAAAAGTGATATCTAAACGAGATTTTTGATGAAATACGGATATTTTTCCGGTCCGGTGTGCATGACATGAACATGTCTGTATGTTTTGTTCTGGGTGTTTTCTATGTATTATTAGTATTTATTTACAAAAAAAAAGACTGCGAAACACCGCCTTCAAAAACCACAAACTAAAAAGTGTAAAATAATATTTTCAACACTTTATACACTTCAAATAACATTTTATAACAGTACACTCGAGAAAATATGTTACCGAAGTCATATATATACATGTCGAATTAAGAACCTCCTTTTTTAAGTCGGTTAAAATAGTATTGAATGTATATATTTGTGATTCCGTTGGTTCTGATATCCGTAACACAGGTTTAAGCTATCTATCTCGGAGTCAATGTGTGTGATGTTATTTATGTTTTTTTTTTTAATATAGCGGATAAACGAGCAGACCTGATGGAAAGTGATCACCGCCGGCCATGGACATCTGCAACTGAGGTATCACATAAGAGTTGCCAGCTTAAGAAAGGAATAAACTCTTTATTATTCCTTTAGTATGTAGCAAGATATTAGTATGGATGTGTAGATCTTTGAATCCAACCTGATGTAAATGTAATAGATACTTGGAAAGTAGTCTTGTGAGAAGTTCGTAACTTCACAACATTCTATATCTATGTGTATATAAAACTAGGCATTCCGGACCAGCCGCAAGTAGGACGGCCTCACAACGAAACCACGAATTGAATCATTGTGGATTCTACAGCGTAATGCTAACATGTGGAGCGTAACAGAGTTAAGAGAACCAACGTTTTAAATTTTTCTGTAAAGCTCTAGAGTAAAAACTATTAAATTTTATTTAGTTTCGAGAGATAAGTTATGCAATAAATAAATAATAACTATGAAATGCACTCCTCATCTCAGTGCACCTCATCACTTCCCAAATTGTGTCCAAAGCTGACACTGTGGAGACTTCCATGTTGCCATCCTCTAGCTATAATGGCCTTAAGTACCACTCCAAGTCAGAGAGAAATGGACTTAAAGAGCGCTCTTTAAGGCTATTTTTTCGGAATGTGGTTTTGGTACTTAACGGCATTATAAATAGAGCACGACAGCATATGTGTTTAATTTGTAATTAAGTTTCCGTTTTTTTTTATTGAGTGAATGTTACAACCACAGACTCTGGATCCGTGCCTTTTTTGCTAGTCTTGTAAGATAATTTGCTATAATAGGCTAAATTTAAATATGTGTTGTGCTGTGTATTTTTGTACTATTTCCGTTTTTTTAATTAAAGTTTCCGTTTAAAAAGCTTTAAATTCCCTATGTTTTATTAATTTATTGTCTGATTATATTGTAATAAGTCGCCTAGCGCGCTTAGAAATTTTGTGAACTTGTTATAAAAACCATGAGTGAGTTATTTTAATTAAAATTGGAGCTGAGTAGAGTGAGTTTTATGCTGCGAAGTTTGACCGCTGATGAAGGGTGGGTAGTGTGGAGCCCAGTTTATAAACTTTTTGCTACAAAACCTGGTGGCTTAATTCAAAACTGTCCAGTAACGAACGAGAATATACCTGTCGCATCCAAACAAAGGAGACAAACAGCGCGTGTGAAAGAGGGGGAAACTCCGATTCGGTCGTAACTTCTGCTTTAAAATAGGCCCTCGCACAAATGTCGAAATAGAGAAGATTGTAAACACGCCTAACATCATCGGCGAGACCACGGCGCATCGTCTTCGCTGGCTTGGTCACCACGAGAGACTGGACGAGCATCGTCTCGTGAAGAAAGCATACCAGAGCCGACCGATGGGCCGACGCCCGGTAGGCCGGCCTAGGTATCGCTGGAAGGACGTCGTCGAGAATGATCTGCGAGAACTTCAGGCCGGTGACTGGCGACAAGTAGTGCAGGATCGATCAAAGTGGCGTTCTCTTGTTTCGGAGGCCAAGACTCGCTTCGGGTCACTGAGCCAGTGGAGTAAGTAAGTAAGTAAGTAGTGTGTCCCTATCTATGTAAATCGTGTATGTGGTCAATAAATGTTTACTTACTTATTACAGCCAGGTGTGTTCTTCTACATTTACTCCTTTATTGTAACTTAGACCACACCACAAAGGTTTCCCCTTAGTTTTGTCTAATGATTTCACGTCAAAATTCCTTAGTTTTCCGGTCCAGGGCCTTTCATTGTTTTATGAAATTACTTACACCTTTGCAATTTAATTTAAGGGGTGAGTTGATTTATTACACTTATATTTAAGGGTGAACATTATGGAAATGTTGTCGGAATAATAATTTATGATGAAAAATAAGTGATGATGTAAGATCTTGTGTCGCCCCGCCTCTAGCCGCCTTGATATTTATTAGGTATTTATTTTTTCTTTGACGGGATACCGCTAAGGGCCCTTTTGTATGCTTGACAAGTGGCACGCCCCCACTTCGTTTCGGGACATTAGTTCCACTTGAAATCAATAGATGGCGCTAGGTGTCGATTACATCGCGTTACCTATAAGCGTTGCCGCTACGTTCACCTACGGATTTATCTCTTTGTATGGATCGGGATTTAAATTATTAAATTGTTTTCAGATTTGTGCCACGTACGATTGAAATTTCGTACGATTTTTTTTATACTACGTCGGTGGCAAACAAGCGTGCGGCTCGCTTGATGGTAAGCGATTACCGCAGCCTGTGAACGTTTAAACGTTTTTTTGAAGAGTATCGATAGAAAAATTAGATCAATACTATTGATAACGCCAATTCTATCGATTGATTTTAATGTCCGGTACTATCGACCATATCGGACACATTTATTCAGGCAGCAATACTATCAAAAAATAGCTGACTGTCTTTAGTACAAAACAATCGATTCTTTCGATAGTATCGATAGTTTTGATTAAATAAGATTATAAATTTTCGCGTTGCATTATACAAATAATTGATGTACATGGGACAAAACCAGACCAGTCCGCTTGTGACGCTTTTGTCAAGCTGTGAGTATATGCTGCTACTACGAGTATGTACTTACATATAAAAATAACCGCGTTTTGTCCCATGTACAGTCAACTCCAAAAATATGTATACACTTTAGGACCTTGTCACAATACTTACCTATAAGGAAGTAGAGGTCTACTGTCTTATATTATATATTGTGACAGCGTCCTAAAGTGTATACATATTTTTGGAGTTGACTGTACATTAATGATTTTTTGATTAATTCTGTAAGGAAAAACAAACAATCAATAGTATCGATAGTATTGGCGATATCAATAGTATTGATTAGATTCTACTATTGATACTATCGATAGTTTTGACAAAGAGCACTACTATCGATAGTACTATCGCTAGTCTGAACAATTTTCGAGGTCAACTTACTACCGATAAGGAAACTATGGATAGTTCCGCAGCACTAATATGAGACGACAGACAAATCTTATCTGTCGTCTGCTGTGGAGGGTGCAGGACAGTGTCAGACATCTATAGTAAAATTAGATTAATATTATTGATGACGCTAATACTAAAGATTGATTTTAATTTCCGGTATCGGGTACACATTTAATCAGGCAGCAATAATATTGAAACATAGCTGACTATCGATAGTACAAAACTATCGATATATATCGATAAAAGTATCTTTATTTATTTATTCAAACAAGACAAATTACAGCCATTACAGAAGTATGATATTATAAAAATAAACAGTTTTGATTTAGATTGCAATTCAAAACTTTGTGTAAACAGAAAAAATTAACGATATCGTATCGTAGTATCGATAGTTTTTGATTAATTCTGTTAGGAAACACAAACAATCGATAGTATCGATAGTATTGGCGTTATATTGGTAACGCCAAGAAGAATCGATAGTAAAATTTGATCAATACTATTGAGTATTGATCAAATTTTACTATCGATAGTTTCGACTAATAACAATACTATCGATAGTCGATAAGGAAACTATGATAGTTCCGCAACACTAATATGAGACGACAGACAAATCTTATCTGTCGTCTGCTGTGGCGGATGCAGGACAGTGTCAGACAGTAATTAGTATCTGTCAACAAAACACCCTTGTCAAAGGACAGGGGGATTCTATTGCGGTAGCTCGAAAAGTGTCGTATCGGCCGATGCAATCTAAAGATTTTAGTGAAAGCCCGATTCGACAAATCACACATGAAAATCATAGTATCAACTCGAAAACAAATTTGAGGTAGGTACACCGCTTTAATGTTAAACCGTGGGAGAGCCACGCTTCACGCACTTGTGTCTCCGCTGGTGCCGCGGGTGTCCATGGGTAGCTGCAATCGCTTACCAATACGTGATCCGTCTACTCATCTGCCACCTATCACACAAAAAATGGTCTAATGGTTTATCTATAATATAAAAAGTTTATCTAGAAGGAAAATGAAGGCATATCTTCGGAATAGCAACAAACCATAATATAATTAAGAACTTTTGGAAGACTTTTAATTTGCCCTATTACATCTACTTTGAGCTTCGTCCAAAATGTAAAATCGTAAGTGGTGACAGCTTTGTTTTCTTTAGGCGACGGGTAGCCCTAACTAGCGACACCAATCGATCAAAATTGTTAGGTAAACCGGATCTATTTGAAACAATTTCGGAGTGGGCGTCTCTAAGCAAACACTTATTCTAGTTATAATGTATCAATACGGGGATTAACACGATATTTATTATGTGAAACAACATTGTGTACTCACATATTTGGCTCGACGTTTCGGCTACGTTACAGCAGCCGTGGTCACGAGCGGACTGGCGGAGCACGGCGTCGTCTGCTGGGGCCGGGCTGTGAATCTTCGGACACCCTCACATTTTTTGATATTAATTCGCCACTAGATGAATTATCAGTGAAGCTACTCCGACACACTACACTAACAGTATCGGTGTTTGTTTGCGTTAGTAACGGCCTAGCACGGGGTTTGCACTTGTTAACTACTGGATTCCATGTCGATGATATTTTAAATCCATCCTCCCGATTGAAAGTCTTATACTTCTTGATCTGAAGCGATTGAGATCATACATGAGTGGCCAATAAAGAAATCTTTATCTTTATGTAATAATTGTGCACTACTTTTAGATCTGTTTTTACACTCGAAAATTGGATTAACGAAATAAGTGGCCGTTTTTGGCGTATAAGTATTAAATAAATAGTATAAGTTTCTTCCGAGAGGCTGCAGCTTCGAAATTCTTAAAAAAATATCCGGTTCAATTGCTAACAATTTAAATCAATTTGCGTCGCTAGTGTGCCCTACCCGTCACCTTTATAACTACAGCAATTAAAATGCAAATGAACGAATATTAAAAGGTCTAATTAAAAAGTTGATAAAACAAGAGAGAGGATAAATAACGCCTTCATCGTTCTTATCATAGCGTGTAATTCCCAGTTGCGTCCAAAATTGTCGCTTCGGAGGCCGGGGGTGTGCCGTGTGGTCCCGGCAGAGAATAGGCCACCCTCACTCTTACCGAGGTGTCGTAAAAGCGACTAAGGTAAAGCTGCTGGCATGATCATCAGCACCCAGAGAAGGAAAACTCTGCATTTATATCAAAACCCTCGCCAACCCGTCTGCCAATCGTATTGAGTATGGCAATTACCCATCATGTGATTGAGGGAGGCCCTTGCCCCAGCAGTGGGGACTTAAAGGGGCTGATGATGATGATGATGAGGCCGGGGTACGCTTGGACCATGAAGTCTGGTAATTACAAATCCCATAAAAACAAAACTTGTCAAAAATCCAGTCTCGCCCTCAGTTGTTCTACCGTGAAAAGTTGTGAGATCTATGTTACCAAGTCGGTTATTAACTTGGCAATCGGTTATTGAATATTGGACTCGGCCATTGCATGAAAACACAACCGATTGCCAAGTTAATAACCGACTTGGTAACATAGATCTCACAACTTTTCACGGTAGAACTGAGGGAGAGACTTGGATTAAGTTTTCTTTTTTACGGGATATCATTTCTTTTTGCAGTTTACCTACTTTTTCTTTCCGGTACCTTCACCTTCAACTGCAAACGTAACTTTGTAATCCTATTCATTTATATGAAATTACAAAGTTATTCATGCAGTTGGTGTATTTAGAAAACTGGACCGAAATTACAAATAATTAAGTTTTCCCATGATTAAGACACTAAATTCTATTTATATTGTAAATTTGAAGCTTCTATGTCTGCTAGAAGTGCCTTAGACTTATGATGATCGGTGAGTCAGTGAGTGACAAAATTCAGAAACTTTAACAAGTTCTCATTCTTAAACTACTCGTTCAAATTGCCTGAAATTTTAAATATACCGTGTTTATACAATGCCTGATAAGTTACTGAATTCAGGCTTCTTGTTTTATCCACAACGAAATTATAGGAGGGGTTGAAAATAGCCTGAATTGCTTCGAAAAAAGGATGATACGGCCATGCCGCTTATTTTGCTCGAATTGGCGGGGGCACTGCCATGCCCCCAGATGAAGCGATTGCCGCCTGATGTCAAGGGGATGTTAGTAAGAATAATAATATCCTCCAACCGATTACGGCTACCACGCACGCAGGATTTATTATAGTGCTGAAGTGTGTGCGCAAACACAAGTACACTCTCTATTCCCTTGACGATAATCCGATGGGACAACAGTGTGACAAGACCGAAGAGGGATCGGCTGCAGGACAAACGGCTTAACGTGTTTTCCGAGGCACGGGGGTACAAGACCGCCAACTTCCAGACTCCAAGCTAACACTAAGAATTTTTTACCGAAAACTTAGGTACAAATTTTTGGATCTCTTGCGCAGCCGTCGCTTTAAGGCGACGGGTAGGGGACACAAGCGACGCCAATTGATTTTAATTGTTAGCTACCAAAACGAATCCATTTCAAATAATGTCGGGGCTTCAGTCTCTCGGCTAACACTCATACTATTTATTTATTAATCATGCTCAAATGTTTGGTCTGTTTTTGCACTAAAAAAAAAATATTCACGCCATAAGTGTCTGCTTTTGGCAGTAATCCAAAATTCGAGTGCAAAAGCAGATCAAATAGCCAACTATAAGTATTAAATAAATAGTATTGGTGTTTACCGAGATACTGAAATCCCGAAGTTGTTTAAAATAGATCTGGTTTAATTGCTAACAATTAAAATCAATTGGCGTCGCTAGTGGGGTATACCCTTTACCTTAAGGTGACGGGTAGGGCACACTAGCGACGCCAATCGATTTTATTTTTTAGCTACTAAACCGGATCTATTTTAAACAACATCGGGGTTACAACCTCTCGGCAAACACCTATACTATTTATTTAATACTTATAGTTAACTGTTTGGTCTGCTTTTACACTCAAATTATGGATTACCGCCAAAAGTGGCCGCTTTTGGCGTGAATCAATTTTTCATGTACAAGAACGGAACCAACATTTGTGCATGGTAATTTAATAAATAGTATACCTAAGTGTTTGCCGAGAGGTTGTAACCTCGAAATTGTTTAAAAAATATCCGGTTTAGTAGTTAAAAATTAAAATCGATCTGCGTCGCTAGTGTGCCCTTCCTGTCACCTTAAAGTGCGACCCACTAACCACTACACCGCTAAGACTATCGGAACCGCGTAAGATGCATATAGGGAAACTATAAAGTGTGACGTCACCTGACACGCGTCACGCCTCCGACTTTACAGAAGTGGGCCAGGGGTGCAGTGCGTAGGCAACCATCATAAATGCATTTTATGGCAGCCTCTGTTTATGGGCAGTCGGGCAAGCTTAGCCTGACATGTGGGTGTGTTTACACAGCTCACTTCCTATGTACATACTATACAAATACAGGCGTTCGGGCAGACACGAGCTGTAGAAATAATAAAACTGAGTAGAGGACATGTTAGGGCACTCACTCGGACCCTCACGGGGCACTGCAAATTAAACAAGCACCTGCACAACATAGGCCTTTCAGATACCAAAATCTGCAGGTTCTGTCGCGAGGACTAGGAAACGATTATCCACGTCCTCGGCGAGTGCATAGCGCTGCACCGATGCAGAAGCCGGCACCTGGGAGCACACATGATCTCGGCAGACGAGATCAAAAGCTCCCCATCAGCCCCATTCTCGGGTTTATCCGGGAGCTGGAGCTACATGAGGTGCTGTAATAGGTTATGGGGCTGCCACAATAGATCATCTACTGGTCGCAGTGGCTATGAGACGCAAAACTCACCCCATTTCTAACAAAAAAAATTAAAATAATGTAAATACTACCTTTCACCAGACAATCGTGTAATAAGGCCGTTTTTTTATTAAAAGGCAAGGCAATCCCGGATTTGTACGAAAACACACAAAACTCTGCTGTATTCACTCACGCACGTTAGAGTCACGGCTGTCGCGACAGAGATAGCGAGATGTCTCAGGAACGGCGAAGCTCGCTGCAAAATGAATTTAAACGGACGCTCCGCCGCACTCTTAAAAATAAGAGACTTGGCAGACGTGTAACAATGTGAAATGGGACCGTGGGACGCGTCACGCGTAGGCATGAAAGGGCCTGGTCCACTGGAGTGATACCATGGCCTCACAGAGAACAAGCGTGAAGCAGCACCTGTGCCGTTTAGCCGAGTGAGTGAGGTACTGGAAGAACTATCCCGGAGAATGGGGGTTTAAACGTCGACAGCGCACTTGTGTGTGACTGCACTGGTGTAGCGGGTGGGCGGCAGAAATCGTTTAGGTTATCAGTCAAGGTCAAATATTCTTTGTTTGCATAGACTTGTACACAGCTCTTACATATTGTCATACATTAAAGAAATCTTTATAATTATTATTTAGGTAGGTATGCACAGGCAACTCCAAAAATATGTATACACTTTAGGACCTTGTCACAATACTTAACTATAAGAAAGTAGAGGTCTACTTTCTTATACTATATATTGTGACAACGTCCTAAAGTGTATACATATTTTTGGAGTTGACTGTACATATATCCATAGGCTCATTTGCCACCTATCATATAAAAAAAACTTACCTACAACAGATAACGGCGTATAGGTAAGCTGTTTTTCTATTTTGTTATATCATTGGTAAGATTATATAGGTAATTGACAGCCTCAGTGGCGCAGTGGATAGTGGGTCGCACTTCAAAGCGACGGCTACGCAAGAGGTCCCGGGTTCGATCCCCGGGTCGGGCCAAAAATGTGTACCTAAGATTTCGGTAAGAAATTCTTAGTGGCAGCCCGGAGTCTCGAAGTTGGCGGTTTTGTACCCCCGTGCCTCGGAGTGCACGTTAAGCCGTTGATCCTGCGCCCGAATCCTCTCCGGTCGTGTCACGTAGTGTCCCATCGGAATATGAGGGTAAGGGAATAGAGAGTACACTTATGTTTGCGCATACACTTGAGCACTGTAATATATCCTGCGTAAGTGGCTGATCGTTGAGATTGGCCGCCGTAGCCGTGATTGGTAGGACGTTATATAGGTAAGTGTAGTTGCAAGTTTCTCATTTGTTTTATACTCCTTGTGAATTTAAAATAAATAACCAATCGTAATCATTATAGCAGAGCTAGTAGTAGAATAATACGCACATATATTTGAAAATTCCAGATGCAGTCGTAAAACGAAATTAGCATTTCCATGAAAAAAAGCTAGAATGAAATAAGAGTTTACTGTTTTTGGGGTTCCGTAACTAAAAAAAGTGTTGGGATTTCGTAACAAAAAAAAAACAAAGACCCCATTTTTTATGATGTGATAGAGAGAAAACAAGCAAAAGGATCATTTAAGCGATTGCCACCGCATATTGACACTCGCAACTTCATTATAACAAGTGCGTTGCCAACCTTAAAACTCCTGTTCCCCCTATTTCCCGTACCTCACTCATTCCGGGAAACAGAGCAGAGACTGCTGCTTTATTCTGTGAGGCCATGTTATCCCTCCTACGCGTAACGCTTCCCATGGACCCATATCACTTTGTCACACGTCTGTCACGTCCCATTTTCTTAATATTGCAGCAAAGCGTACATTTAAATTCAATTCGCGGCGAGCTTCACCGTTCCTCGGACATCTCGCAGAGTCACCGATATGTCCATGAGTGGAGACCGCGACTCGGTAAGCGTAGTGTTGGACGCCCTGCGACAAGATGGGATGATGACATTCAAAGGCTGGCTGGTATGGGCTGGATGAGAGTGGCCGAAAATTGGGAGCGGTGGCGTGCATTAGTGGAAACCAATGTCCAGCAGTGGACGAGTGATGATGATGGTGATAGGTATTTTTAAGTGGGTAAATATTTTTAAGAGTAGGACGTGTTAACCGAGACATAGATAAATTCTTCCTTAGTCCGGGTAACAGCAATGAAATCTCGAGATCTCCTCAAATTGCAAATTATTTTGGTATTACGTTTGTATGGGAAATACATTGTACGCTGGCTTCTTAAGAAAAATGTTACCGTAGCATACGCTGAATTCCTATCAAATATACAGTGTGCAATCCCTACGAGCAAAGAAAAAATGAAGCTTGTAAATCAACAATCAAATTCTCGGATATGGGAAGTCTGCTGTATTTTTACTGGCTTTCTCTCGCGGATTTGCTCGCGGTAAATTCGGGGTAACACAACCCCCCATTTAGGTTATGTACATCTCTTGTTACTTTATTAAGTTTTTAGACAAGATGTGCATTGTGAAAATGGCGATATTTTTTGTGACACAACAAGTGAACTTGTGAACAAGTGAGATCATTTATTGCAGAATATGTAACTTTATTCTTAGGATCGTAACCAACTAATCGAATGATGGTCGATCTTGTTCGATTAGAAATATCCACATAAATATATGAACTACGCGGTCTCAGGCTATATTAAAGATATATTACATACATTTAGCCAGAGGGCGCCCTACATTACATTTGCCAAGACGCGGTCTCCACTCTAGAACTCGTTTACCCCATCGGTTGTCGGTTCTGCGGCTAATATGGCCAGCCCACTGCCACTTAAGCTTGCTAATCCGGTGAACAATGTCGATGACTTTGGTTCTCTGCCGGATCAACTCATTTCGGATTCGATCTCGAAAGAGACGCCGAGCATTGCTCGTTCCATAGCCCGCTGACTAGGTCTCTCTGGTCTAGGTCTAGGTGGCTCTGGCTAGGTGGGGGGACGATCTGCGCAGGACGGCAGGCAAGAGCTGGATGCGAGAAGCCATGAATAGATCACAGTGGCGAACAATTGCAGAGGCCTACGTCCAGCAGTGGACTGCGATAGGCTGATGATGATGATGATGATGACATACATTTATAGCTTAATGCTTTGAAAACAACAGAAAGTTCCTCCTCTCATTTTAGGGAAATGGGAGGTGGAATAATAATTCTTCTTCTTCTTCTTTTTTAGCCGTTTTCTCTAGGGTGTACGCCTCCTTCAGTTTATACCATTTTTGTCGTTTTTAGTGGTTTGTATCCACTTTGTTCCTGCCAGCCTTTTGATGTCGTCACACCAACGCATTTGGGGTCTTCCTCTTGGGCGTTTCCCGCCCCACGGTCTCCACTCTATAACTGCCTTGCACCACGAGCCATGATTTCGGGTGACATGACCAGCCTCCCACTTCAACTTCAAGATCCGTTTCGCAACGTCGCTTACTTTGCTCTGCTAATTTTTCGCGTACGCGTTGAACACATCATTTGTGCATGGTTATTTAATAAATAGTATAAGTGTTTGCCGAGAGGTTGTAACCTCGACTTTGTTTAAAATAGATCTGGTTTAGTAGCTAAAAAATAAAATCAATTGGCGTCGCTAGTGTGCCCTACCCGTTACCTTAAGTGCATTATTTACAGAATAAATTGCAAAAAATTGCTATACCCAAAAAGACATGAAAAGTCACCAATGTCACTTTCCATTCCTTTAACTACCTATCTTAAAGAATCACGTAAATATGTCACTCCGTTTTGCCACGACAGACGAGCAAACAAACAGACTGACACTTTCCCATTTATAATACTAATGTAGTATGGATGAGACAGGAAGAGCTCTGTTATTTACTTTAAAGGGGTGTTACCTTAGTTATTCAGAGCGGTGTCGGTAGTCGCCTCATTGTAATTACCAGACTCCCCAAATCAAGAATCATGGTCCAAGCGTAAATACTTCGAGCTCCAAAGCGACCACTTTGGACGCAACTGAGAATTACACGCTAAGACAAGAGATGAAGAGGGAGAGTTCTGTTATTTGATAGGCCTCCGGTATCCTCACACATGCAGCGAAACACATCAGAATAGTGCTGCTTCTGTGAGGCCGTGGTATCACTCCAGTCGATCCGGCCCATTCATGCCGAAGCGTGGCTCTCCCACGGTCATCTTCTAACACGATTTCTAAACATTGGAGGCCAAGGTACTAAAAGCGTAGACTCCCTTTTGCAGTCGAGTACGCGACTGTACATTAATGTTCTTTGAAATAAGAAGCAGGACTTAAAGCGTTGATTTTATTATAGGACCAGCTATAAACTTCCCTTTTTTATTTATTGGACGGCAGTCAAACCGTTGGAAGTAGCTGGGTAATCAACCAGAAAGCGCCGAGAACTTTTTTATGCATTTTACTCATGATTTTGTGCTTTAGGGGTTAACGTGGTGTGGAGACACAAATTGTCGTAAAATTTCTTCAAGAAATAAACAGGGTAATGACCTCTGTACACTTGTAAAGGATGTGTTGTCAGTCAATCTTAACTATCAGCATTCTGTAAAGATGCCGTGTAGTCCCCGGCAGAGTAGAATAGGCCACCCTCACTCTTACCGAGTGAGGGTTCAAAAAAATTCTAGATCCTGATCTTATATATCTTTCAGTCTGTCTAATACAATTCATTTCAGCGAAAAATGTTTACATCATTTTGATTCTATGATATAGTATTATACAAATTTAGTATTTACCGCATCATTTAACTTTTACAAACAACAAATTATTTCATCAACATAAATGTTTACTAAAAATGTTGGGTCCAACGCGTACGCGAAAAGTGGCCGCTTTTGGCGTGCATTATTTACAGAATAAATTGCAAAAAATTGCTATACCCAAAAAGACATGAAAAGTCACCAATGTCACTTTCCATTCCTTTAACTACCTATCTTAAAGAATCACGTAAATATGTCACTCCGTTTTGCCACGACAGACGAGCAAACAAACAGACTGACACTTTCCCATTTATAATACTAATGTAGTATGGATGAGACAGGAAGAGCTCTGTTATTTACTTTAAAGGGGTGTTACCTTAGTTATTCAGAGCGGTGTCGGTAGTCGCCTCATTGTAATTACCAGACTCCCCAAATCAAGAATCATGGTCCAAGCGTAAATACTTCGAGCTCCAAAGCGACCACTTTGGACGCAACTGAGAATTACACGCTAAGACAAGAGATGAAGAGGGAGAGTTCTGTTATTTGATAGGCCTCCGGTATCCTCACACATGCAGCGAAACACATCAGAATAGTGCTGCTTCTGTGAGGCCGTGGTATCACTCCAGTCGATCCGGCCCATTCATGCCGAAGCGTGGCTCTCCCACGGTCATCTTCTAACACGATTTCTAAACATTGGAGGCCAAGGTACTAAAAGCGTAGACTCCCTTTTGCAGTCGAGTACGCGACTGTACATTAATGTTCTTTGAAATAAGAAGCAGGACTTAAAGCGTTGATTTTATTATAGGACCAGCTATAAACTTCCCTTTTTTATTTATTGGACGGCAGTCAAACCGTTGGAAGTAGCTGGGTAATCAACCAGAAAGCGCCGAGAACTTTTTTATGCATTTTACTCATGATTTTGTGCTTTAGGGGTTAACGTGGTGTGGAGACACAAATTGTCGTAAAATTTCTTCAAGAAATAAACAGGGTAATGACCTCTGTACACTTGTAAAGGATGTGTTGTCAGTCAATCTTAACTATCAGCATTCTGTAAAGATGCCGTGTAGTCCCCGGCAGAGTAGAATAGGCCACCCTCACTCTTACCGAGTGAGGGTTCAAAAAAATTCTAGATCCTGATCTTATATATCTTTCAGTCTGTCTAATACAATTCATTTCAGCGAAAAATGTTTACATCATTTTGATTCTATGATATAGTATTATACAAATTTAGTATTTACCGCATCATTTAACTTTTACAAACAACAAATTATTTCATCAACATAAATGTTTACTAAAAATGTTGGGTCCAACGCGTACGCGAAAAGTGGCCGCTTTTGGCGTGAATCATTTTTTTCCATACCATTGGACCCAACATTTTTGCATGGTTATTTAATAAATAGTATTATATAGTTTGCCGAGAGGTTGTAACCCCGACATTTATTAAAATAGATCCGGTTTAGTTGCAAAAATGAAAATCGATTAGCGTCGCTAGTGTGCCCTACTCGTCACCTTAATAAAAAGACGAAATGAGGTAGTTATTTAGGTTAGTAAAATAACTCGAATCCCGCAACTACGACCATAGTTTAGAAACCCCACATTTTAATAAACTCCACTGAACATTAATTTAGAGCAAGGAAATGAAGGAAATTAAATTTATCCAGACAATGTGGACGGTTTCTTCTGACAATTTCTTTTGTGGTACCTACCAGATAGGAGAAAACCGAGTTCCCTACTGTCTTTTTAATGAAATAATGGACAGACGAGCAGATTTAACACCTGATGTTAAGTTATCACCGACATCCATGGACACCTGCAATTTCAAAGGAATGACAAGTGCGCTGCTGACCTTATAAAAAAGACGCTCATATTTTGAAGATTTGCAGGTCGTATCGGTTCAGAAATACTGGTGATAATTAGTGCAGGGACCCTAAAATGTGACACGTAATCCTGTAGTATTTGAGTATTTGTATCCGAGTGTACCTATTAATGGAATGCTGAGATGGTGACCTATTTTCCGCACCGGTACAGTTGGACTGAATTACATAGCCTGAAGGAGGAGTGAGTACATAGGGTTGTCAAATTGTTTGCAGTGAAAAGAAGGTGTGTCTCTCTCTAATTTAAGAGGGACGCTCTTGTCTTGTCTTGTCGGTGGAGCAGTCTCCATTCACTTGTCGACTCTGCCAGCACCTTTAATCAAGGTCATTTCACTTAATACTTCTTTCCTTATTAGGGGAAAAATAGTTCAGTGGTTTTCGTTAGATGACGCTTTAAAAAGCAATCGAGCAGGTAGTTAGGCGTTGTTTCGGTAGATGTCACTATGCGTTTTTACATCGCGCTAGTAAAGCGTGTTCCCGAAATAATTACCTTAAGCTGCCGGCCCACATTAGTAATTTTTAAAAAGTACGGAAATAAACCAGAGTTTCAGAAGACTGCGCTGTGTTTCGCCGTGTGAGTGAGGTTACCGGAGGCCCAATGGGGGGAAGGGGAAAAGGTTAGCAGCGCATTTGTGACTCGACCGGTGTTGCGGGTGTCCATGGGCGGCGGAATTGATTACCATCAGGTGATCCGTCTGCTCGTCTGCCACCACTCATATAAAAAAATATTGAAAATTTTGTTACTTAGCAAATAAATGCGTAGCGTGAAGAAGCATCTCGCGGGCAGTCCCAACGGAGGTGATGCCTGACATCGCTTCCGTTGTAATTGCAACGTGGGCTCTTCTCTTGCTTACCATCAGGCTGAAGAGAGCCAATGTACTATGTCACTAAAAAAATATTTCTGATCCGAAGGTGGCCGTTCTAAATAACCGTTCAGTATTGGTCGTTTTCCTCTAGATGGCGTTAGCACCGGCTAGCCGACTGATGCCTCTATCTTATAAGTTACTCTATGCCTTCTGTCTATTAATAGTGTAAGCGAATACAGAGTTCATCTATGTTTGCGCACACACTTGAACACTATAATACTCGTATATCCTGCGTACGAGGCTGATCGTTGAGATTGGCCGCCGTAGCCGTAATCGGTTGGAGGATATTATAATGGAAGGAGGAACGTATGTAAAGCCGAAATATTTGGCTACTAATTGAAACGGTGCCGTAATTGAAAAGCCGAAAATGGTGAGAATGAATATCTTATCTTGTATCATATTTTATGATCGTATTGTATCATCATAAAGCCTAAAAATCATGAGTTTTATCACGAGGTCAGCATCAAAAGTAGCTTAACACTTTAGTGCCATGTCGAAGTAACATTTTCACGTACCCCTTAGAAACTGACTATATAATATGCAGAACAGTTACTTTGACATGGTACTAAAGAGTTAAGCTACTTTTGATGCTGACGGTACCTCTTAGAAACTTAAGCCTTCTCTAGTCAAAGAGCGATGGTAGCTCAGTGGTTCAGGACGCGCCTTCATACGGGGGGTCATGATCTGAATCCGAAGACAAATATAAATAATTTATCCATTAATCATCATCATCAGCCTATCGCAGTCCACTGCTGGACGCAGGCCTCTCCAATTTTTTCGGATCCAGCTCTTGCCAGCCATCCTGCGCAGATCGTCTCCCCACCTAGCCAGAAGGCGCCCTACATTACGTTTGCCAAGACGCGGTCTCCACTCTAGAACTCTTTTACCCCATCGGTTGTCGGCTCTGCGGCTAATATCTCCCCTCTCTCCGAGATCGAATACGAAATGAGGTGATCCGGCAGAGAACCAAAGTCATCGACATTGCTCACCGAATTAGCAAGCTTAAGTGGCAGTGGGCTGGCCATATTAGCCGCAGAACCGACAACCGATGGGGTAAACGAGTTATTACAATATTCACACGTAAATGAATACGTGCCGATTGTCATCCATCTCACTACACACTTAATCTTTGCTTTGCGACTTTGCCACTATAAAAAAAAAAATATCAGAAGTCACCAACCCTAAAGTTTTCTTGAAAGTGGTCCCACAAGAAACCGTTTTCGAATTAAACGGAAAGGCCCCGCAATCAATCGGACCCGAACCCGGGACCGCGGCAAAAACAAGTGCAGCCCTAAAAGGTATAATTATATATACTTTAACCAACTTGCTTAAAACGGTCCTACCGTTGGACTAAAAAAAACCGTGTTAAATTTGTTACTAGGATGACATTTATAATACCTATGTTTGTACATGTACACTTAAAGATGACCTGAAAACCTCAATATCTAAAATTTGAGAAAATCCGGTACGATCCTAATTAATTAATGTAAAACATGATGATTTACACGTGTTTTTGAAGCATTCTCTAATTAAATTAATTTGGTATTACCGTGGGGGAGCCATGCTTCAGCATAATGGGCCGACTCGTTGGAGTGATAAAAAAAACCGGCCAAGTGCGAGTCTGACTCGCGCACCGAGGGTTCCGCCGTACAAACGTAGCGGTTTACAATCGAAGTGTCGGTATAAACAGCTTTTGATCGCGTTAACTTAGCAGTTTGTTTTTTTCACAGCTTAAAGGGACAGTAGACCTAGGTATTTGGTATAAATTTCTATTTGATACCTTTATTCCTTCGTGAGAAATAAGGTAGTAAGTGTCATTTTATCAAAATATTTTTATTATATTATATAACTAAAAAAATGTGATTTTCGGAATTTTTCCTATATTTGCATTATATGACAATGCTTCATGCCAAATTCCAAGATTCTGAGTTTACGGGAAGTACCCTGTAGGTTTTGATTCCTTTGCGAGTGTCGAAAATTTTTTGAAAATATCGACATAATCGGCTGTATCTTTTGATTGGCTTGGCTTAGAAGTTTGATATTTTCACAGCTTAAAGGGGCAGTAGACCTGAGTAATTGATATAAATTTCAGCTTCATACCTCCACGCGTTCCTGAGAAAAAGGGTCTTGACAGACGGACGGACGGACAACAAAGTGATCCTATAAGGGTTCCGTTTTTTCCTTTTGAGGTACGGAACCCTAAAAATTACTCACTTCAACAATTAAGCAGTCTAAAACTACTAAACGCCCTGTTGGTCTAGTGGTTCAAGTACCGGGCCGTGATCTCGGGGTCCTGGGTTTTTCGAACATAGCTCGGGTTTGTGATCACCAATCCGCATTTGGCAAGAATGGTGATTAAGCCTAACCCCATCATAGTAGCATTAACTTGATTTCTATGATGGAGGCCTTTGTCCTGCAGTAATAGGCTAATAATCAGTCTTGAACTATAATACAAAGATACCACGGCCTCACAGCAAATCGTCGTGAAGCAGCCTGCACATTTTTCGGTGAGTGAGGGTACCAACACAAAGTGACAACGGAGGTGATGTCTTATCATCGCCTAATTACAATGTGGGCTCTCTTAATATCAGGCTGAGGCGAGCCAATATACTATGTCACTATAAAAAAAAAATCTATAGTACCGGGGCCCTATCCAGGGGGAAAGAGCAGTTTAAAGGTTGGCGACACACATTTGGCCCCGCTGGGGTTTCGGTTAACCTCAATACCTCAACCCAAACCTCATACTTAAAAATGTAGGTTCTTTTAACAAGTTTTGAGCTTTTTGTCGCCTCCACAATCTAATTTACTCCTTTGAATTCAAGTAAATGACTTGTCGACGAGTAGATCCCATACGAGTAATCTCATATAGTTAAATCCAAGATGGCGTCCAGCTATCACTTTAAAAATTCAAAACCTACCTACACTAGCGGCGCCCCAGAGCTTTCCTCAAATTGTAACTCTATTCCAAGGGTTATTTTGTATCTCGGAACCACATAACTTTTTATTCGCTTATAAAACGTATTTTGGCGGGTTGCCCACCTCTGACCGCGTTCGAAGTAGGGTTGTTAAGACATTGCAAAATCAAGTTATCGACTTATTATTTCAACACTCTTTCTCTTTCATCTTTTTCTTCATCGTAGCATGTGATTCCCGGTTGCGTCCTAAGCTGTCGCTTTGGAGCCCAGGGTACGCTTAGACCAGGATTCTGGATTAGGGGGTCTGGTAATTACAACGAAGCGACTGCCGTCTGACCTTTGCAACCCTTTAATAGGGGAACCAGACCAACTGAATCATGGTTACACGTTTCAGAAACTTTTACCGAAACGTGCAGGTTTCCTCACGATGTTTTCCCTCACCGCCGAGCAGATGGTAATGGTAGAAATACGCACATAGATTTGAAAAAAACCATTGGTGCATGTTCGGATTCGAACCTCGACCACCTGCGTGGAAGGCGCGTTCGTATCCATTGAGCTACCATCGCTCTTAATTCTTAACTCTTTCACCTCACCGTGTAATTCCCGGCTGCTACCATTTTTATGTGATAGGCGGCAGACGAGCAGACGGACCGCCTCATTGTAAGCGATTGCCGCCGCCCATAGACATCCGCGACACCAGTGGAGACACAAGTGCGCTGTCAACCCCCCTTTAAACCCCCCTTTCCCCCGGATTGGGCCTCCGCTGCTTGAGTGAGGGTACCTCACTCACTGATTTTTAAAGTTCCGAGGTACATGTTTGGGCTCGAACCCCGGCCTTCCTCGCGAGAAAAGCTCGTTCTTATCCACTGAGCCATCATGGCTCCTCAGATACCGTCGCTACACTTATTAATTCAATACTGTACCTTTGTTAAAAACTGGTCATTGTTGGCAACATTGAAGGCAAACGATCACGCCACTGATCACCAACATGATGGTCAGATCAGAAGTGTTCACCACTTCCAATCGGAATCAATGGAGAAAGTTTGTTTGGTTGATGAGTTCCAAGTTCCAACGACCACAATCCTCGGTAATAAGGGACCGACTAGAGAGAGATATATAAGTTTGTTAAGATAGGTACAATTACAACTACCCTGCTTTTTGAACCCTCTAACTGCCGTACTCAGGGATGTCAAGTAAGCGAATGTTCATTAAACTTAATTACAGATTGTCTTTATGCATATTAAAATAAGTGTCAATAATGGTTACTTAATAAAAGTAACCATTAATGTGAATTTCACGTCTTCGAGGAAGGCAGTTTGAAAGATCTCTAGGGCATTATACTAAAGAAAAACATATTTTTCCATAAAGAAAATAGGGTGTGATCTGAAAAAATAAATTGCTTTGCCATAAATGAATTGCATCATTCAATATGAGATTTTTGTATGGGAAGGATTTTTTTTTTCTGAGATAAGGCCCATGTTCCCAGGAAAAATGTATGTTTTCATCAATTAACGTCTTCCAGTTTCTAAAAAGTTATAACCTGAATTAGAGTGACCAAGTTAAAAAAAATTAAAACATGGCCTGAGTTTGACGACGTGACGAGATTGTTAACAAAGAGTAACTTATATATTTATTAATCTTTATTAAAATTTAAGGACGTGGTAAGAATATTAATACTAGGCGCGCCCCGCACTTTAACTCGCGCTGTGATAGAATTATCTGGTGTGCTGTGCTGTGTTTCGCTGCGTGAGTGAGGGTACCGGAGGCCCAATCCAGGGTAAAGGGGGGTTCAAAGGTTGGCAGCGCACTTGTATCGCGGCTGTCTATGGGCGGCGGCAATAGCATACCATTAGGTGATCAGTCTGATCGTCTGCCACCTATCATATAAAATACGCTACATAGATACGTATATGTTGGATAATATAAAAATCTTAATTTTTATAATTCTCAAACGTGTTGATTTGAATATCGATATTTTATCAACAATGAAAACTTACATCTCTAGTAAAAAGATTCATGTTGTTCAAGTCTATATTGCAAAACGTGCAATCATTTGTTTTGGTAGTTTTTCAGATTAATTACCCTCCGAGTAAAACAAGGAGTGATGTATAGTATAAACATTGTTTGTGACAGGTTGTTTATGTATTTAAACAATAATTCATTGCGCAGTGGTTTAAGCACAATACAGGGTTTCGGTAAACATTTGCTTCCCTTAATCCACCTCTTGTACCAACCTTTCCAGGAAGGTACCAACCCCTTCTTTAAGGTGACGGGTATGGCATACTAGCGACGCCAATTTTTTTTTTTTAGCTACTAAACTGGATCTATTTTAAACAATTTCGGGACTACAATCTCTCGGCAAACAGTTATACTATTTATTAAATAAACATGCACAAATGTTGGGTTCGTTTTTGTACGCGAAAAATTGATTCACGCCAAAAGTTCCGCTTATGGCGGTAATTCAAATTTCGAGAACAAAAGCAGACTCAAAAGTTAAGTATAAGTATTTAATAAATAATATAAGTGCTTGCCGAGAGGTTGTAATCTCGAAATTGTTTAAAATAGATCCGGTTTAGGAGCTAAAAATTAAAATCGATTAGCGTCGCTAGTGTGCCCTACCCGTCACCTTAAACATACAGCCAGTTGTAGTGTAGTAATTGACTGATTGACCACACACTATCCACATCTCTTTGTCCCTCTTCTGTGTAAAATTCGTTGTTTTAAACCATGGCCAAAAGTGGCCGCTTTTGGCGTGAATCAATTTATCGCGTACGCGTTGGACCCAACATTTTTGCATAAATAGTATAAGTATTTGCTGAGAGGTTGTAACCTTAAAATTGTTTAAAATAGATCCCATCCAGTAGCTAAAAATTAAAATCGATTGGCGTCGCTAGTGTGCCCTACCCGTCACCTTAAAGTATAAGCTCAGTGTACACGTTTTTAAGAGCTGTAGATTTTGTGTTTTAATAAAATAAAATAAAAGTTTGTCCTGACAAATGTATGTTTCTTTTCCCAATTAAATTCAAAGTGCCTAGAGATTTACCCATGGGAATGAATTCGTCCTCATGTTTGAAGATGATGTCCGCTTTCAAATCAGTCCCTGTTTACTCACACCCGATTGACCCTCATTCTGAAAACTGTTTACGGACCCCTGAAAGTTCAACATAGCAAAAGACAGGTAAAGTAGGTTATAAGTAGGTACTTTTTTATGTGAGAGGTGGCAGACGAGCAAACTGATCTCCTGATGGTAAGCGATAGCCGCCGCCCATAGTCACCCGCGACACCAGTGGAGTCACAAGTGCGCTGCCAACCTTTAAACCTCTCTTTCCCCTGGATTGCTCCGGCACCTTTACTAACGCAGCGAAATAAAGCACAGTGCTGTTTCACGCCGGTTTTCTGTGAGGCCCTGCTCTGGTACTAAAACCGGCTAGACGTTATATTTCTAATTGAGAATTTTTGCTATTGGCACATATATACCTATATTTTGATAAAATATTTATATTTTGTAAAATCTCGAGCTTAGTCAAATATCCTATTAATTTCTACGATTGCGGAAATTCGAGAGTTTTCTAGAGGGATACGTTCCAGTGGAGTCACAAGTGCGCTGCCATCCTTTAAACCCCCTTCCCCTGGATTAGGCCACCGGTAACCTCACTCACGCAGCGAAACACAGCACACTGCTGCTTCACGCCGGTTTTCTGGGAGGCCGTCACCCCGGTCGAGCCGGCCCATTCATGCCAAAGCGTGGCTCTCCCACAGTCGTGGTGTGCTTATTAGAGTCCGCGCCATCAAAGAAGTCCCGTAATATGCTTCACTTCTATCAGACACAAGGTATCTAAATTTTGAGAGAAATTTGATTCTGGGGGAAGGAGTCAAACACTCCGCATGGGCTGATGCAATTCAAAGGTTTTAAATGAGTATCTAGTTTTTTAGTGAACAAATTTGGTGTTTATTTGTGCAGTGAAGTGCCGCGAAATGATCCTGATAATAAGAATCGTTGAATTGTATCGTTTAACGTAACAGTGCTATTGTGTGTCGAGAGAGTTATCTAAGCTTCGCAATATTTTAACAGGGGAATTAGACCAACTGAATCATTACACGTAGATTTCCTCACTATGTTTTCCTTCATCGCCGAGCTAAAGGTAGAAATACGCATTTAGATTTGAAAGTGTCATTCATTCAATTTGACTGACCGGATGGCGCAATTGGTAGTGACCCTGCCTCTTACGCCAAAGGTTGTGGGTTCGATCCCCACCCTGGACAAACACTCGTTTTATGAATACTTGTGTTTATTCGGTGTCTGGGTGTAATATATGTATTTAAGTATATATTTGTGTTTCTCTGTTGTCTGTTATCTGTAACACGTGCTTAAGCTACTTAGTACGGTCAACGTATGAGATGTTGTGAGAATTATTATTCAAGAATTGAATAATTCGTTCAAGCTATCCTACTTTCCTGAATTAACTACGTGTCTCCATCACACGCCAAGGTTACCGACTCAGCGTTGACCCGACTTCCGATAAAACTGGGCCGCCTCCCTGATTTCCATAGGGAGTGTGTATTGACACTACAAATTTGATGTTTACTAAACATGTGTAACTCGATAGTGCTTGGGACAAAAGATTCTTGTAAAAGAGTTACTAACTCCGTAACTCCCTTCATTCTTTTATACATCTTTACATCTTTTTGACGGGTAGGGGACACTATCGACGCAAATTGATTTTAATTTTTAGCTACTAAGCCGTGCTTGAGCTGCGTTTTGCCAAGTAAGTGAGATTACCGGACGTCCAATTGGCAGGAAGGTTTAAAATACTAATAATATAGTATATATTATTGATGAAATCATGTTTTTGCGTAACAAAAAGTGGCTCACTCTGCTAAAGCCACGACTTAAGGTGACGGGTAGGGCACACTAGCGACGCCAATCGATTTTAATTTTTAGCTACTAAACCGGATCTATTTTAATCAATTTCGAGGTTACAACCTCTAGGCAAACACTTATACTATTTATTAAATAACCATGCAAAAATGTTGGCCACTTTTGGCGGTAATCAATTTTTCGCGTACAAAAACGGACCCAACATTTGTGCATGGTTATTTAATAAATAGTATAAGTATTTGTCTAGAGGTTGTAATCCCGAAATTATTTCAAATAGATCCGGTTTAGTAGCTAAAAATTAAAATCTATTGGCGTCGCTAGTGTGCCCTACCCGTCACCTTAACTCTCAAATGACGTCGTCTACAAAGATGTTGAGCCAAATTGCCATATTGGGATTGTGCGTGTTAAAAAGATATAGTGAGTGATCGAGATTGGTTTGAAAGAGAGAGTGAAATCGCCATAGTGGGATTGTGTAAGCCAAAAAGGGATGGAGCATGATAAGAATGCGTCACTAACTCCGTAACTCTTTCATTCCTTTTACATCTTCAACTCCCTGACGTGAAGATCAATTCCAGGATGACTACGTCCAAAAAGATGAAGAGCGAAATGGCCATAACATTGGGATTGTGTGTATCAAAAAGAGATAGCGAATGAGCGGGATTGGTAGAAATACGCTATGAAAACTAAACTTACTGCTATTGTAATAGAGTGCAAAATTATGTGTATCAATGTAGCATAGAGTCTGTCCAGTCTTTAGAATTACGTAGTTACTAAGGAGTTATAGATGTAAAAGAGTGAATAACTCTTTTCGTCAAAAGAGTTATATCTCTTTTATCTTTTTAAAGAACTCTTTATTCTTCGCATCTTTAATGTTCACAACCCCGCAGCTGCGGTTTTCAATTCCTCCGTCTATATAACCCTTGCACTTTACTACACAACATTTTATGGATATGGATTGCAATTATATATATGTGACTCTGATGTGTTTATGGGTGGCGATAATCACTTAAGGTGATCCGTCTGCTCGTTTGCCTTCTCCATCATCATCTTAGCGTTTGGTCCCGGTTGCACCCCAAGCTATCGCTTCGGGGTCCGGGTTCCGCTTACCTACTTCGAAACCTCCACTTCGCGCGATCTTTTGCATCCCTAGTGGTCAGTTTATTATGATATGTCACCCCTTACGATGTCTAGCCATACTAGTATTAAGATGAATACCATACCAATATATACCAATACTAGTATTAAGATGAATAACGAATCTATTCAAATCATTAATTCCACGGTTTTTTTTGATATCACTATGGATGCAAAATTGCAGTGGGGTCTCCATATTGCTGCCTTGGCACGAAGACAAAGTTCCGCTGCATATGCAGTAAGAAAAATTAGGCGTCTGACTGATATCGAGACGGCAAGACTGGTCTATTTCAGTTATTTCCACAGTGTGATGTCTTATGGTCTATAGTTGTGGGGGTCTGCTGCTGACATACAAACTATTTTTGTATTACAGAAAAGGGCGCTACATACATACTCCCTTTCTAATAAAAAAAAATTCGCGGCGGCTGTAGGATACTCTACCGTCATTCATTAATAATTAATGAAATTTGACACCGTGGAAGAGCCACGCTATGGCATGAATGGGCTGGCTCGACCGGGGTGATACCACGGCCTCCCAGCAAACCGGCGTGAAGCAGCAGTGTGCTGAGTTTCGCTGCGTGAGTGAGGTTACCGGTGGCCCAATCCAGGGGAAGGGGGTTTAAAGGATGGCAGCGCACTTGTGACTCCGCTGGTGTGAAACGAATCCCTCTAGAAAACTCTCGAATTTCCGCAATCGTAGAAATTAATACGGTATTTGGCTAAGCTCGAGATTTTACAAAATATAAATATTTTATCAAAATATAGGTAAATACGTGCCAATAGAAAAAAATCGCAATTAAAAATATAATGTCTAGCCGGTTTTATGGTCATTCAAAGATTCATGGGCAAGTCTATTTTAAAAGTATGAAATAATTAAAAAATAATTATACCATTGAATAACCCATACAATACGGTATTTGACAATTTTTTTTTCATTTGTGTAATCGAAAGACCTCTCTATGAAAAAAACATCGTTGAAATAATTACTTGATTCTCATTTAAACTACCTGAGATATCACAACTTTAAAATCACATTATTTTGGGCAAACCCAAAACGCTCCATACAAATGGCTACAGGCATGTGACGTCACACGACAGTATTTTGTATGCATTTCATTTGAATTTTGTATGGTAGCTATATCAAATGTTTCGTTTATGTCAATGGTTTCATTATAATAGTTGGTGTAAATTATATGGGTTATTCAATGGTATAATTATTTTTAAAAAATTTCATACTTTTAAAATGGACTTGCCCATGTATCTTTGAAAGACCATAAAACCGGCTAGACGTTATATTTTTAATTGAGAATTGTTGCTATTCGCACATATTTACCTATATTTTGATAAAATATTTATATTTTGTAAAATCTCGAGCTAAGTCAAATACCCTATTTGCACCAACTTTTATAATACAACCATTGACATAAACGGAACATTTGATATAGCTACCATACAAAATTCAAATGAAATGCATACAAAATACTTGTGTGTGACGTCACATCTTAGTAGCCATTTGTATGGAGCGTTTTGGGTTTGCCCGAAATAATGTGATTTTAAAGTTTTGATATCTCAGGTAGTTTAAATGAGAATCAAGTAATTCTTTCAACGATGTCTCTATCATTGAGAGGTCCTTTGATTACAAAATAAAGTCAAATTAAAGTGATGCGGATCCTCCGTACAAGTTTGGTTGCGGAGTTACGTCATTAATCATAGATCTGAGAGGACTGACCTCAGGTTTGACTTAGATTAAGGTCACATAATGCTATTAGCTATGGAACGTATCATGCTCGGGATATCCTTACGAGACAGAGTGCGCAACACCATCATCAGGGAACGCACAAAAGTGATAGACGTAGGGTACCGAGCCGCAAAACTAAAATGGGCGTGGGCCGGTCATGTGTGCAGAAGGAGTGATGAAAGGTGGAGCAAGGATGTCCTTGAATGGAGACCAAGATACAGAAAGAGGAGTGTTGGCGGACCAACTGCCAGATGGTCATCAAGGCTCAAGCTGGTGTAGCGTGGTCCAGGAAAACCGACGACTAAAAATTTGCCCGTCCATTACGACGGAATATGTTATCCCTATGTATACGTGGTGAGTATGGCAATTACCCCTCATGTGATTGAGGGAGGCCCGTGCCCCAGCAGTGGGGACTTAAATGGGCTGATGATGATGATGATGTATACGTTAAGACCAATTTATGACCATGTTCTATCGCAAATAAAGAAATGATCGATTGATTGAATAAATAAAAGACGGATCACCTGATGGTAAGCGATTGCCGCCGCCCATGGACACCCGCGACACCAGTGGAGTCACAAGTGCGCTGCCAAGCGTTAAACCCGCCTTCCCTCTGGATTGGGCCTCCGGTGGCTCCGGTATCCTCACTCACATCGAAACACAGCACAGTGCTGCTTCACGCCGGTTTCCTATGAGGCCGAGGTATCACTCCGGTCGAACCGGTCCATTCATACCGAGGTGTGGCTCTCCCACGGTATTCCCACGCAAATTCCTTTTACCAGTACAAAGCTCAATTATCCTTACAAACTAACTTAAGAGTTACAAGGTCTAATTAACTTTATTTCGAGAAAACGTCAGATTTCTACAGGAAAATACTTTTATTGCTAAACTTTTCATTTAATAAAAATAAAGTTTAAAAACTAAAACCCGACTACCAAAAAAAACACTCAATACGGCATAATAATTTCAGCAGAGACAACTTTCTTGTTTCGTACTTTTTATTTAACATATTTTTAGTTATGTAAATAAAATTTGAAATGTGCTAAAAAAGCTCTTTCAATTGATACCCCACACTGTATCTTCAAGCTAATTTTTTTTTAGTTTTTTACTCTAAGTCCTAAGGCGCTGTAGTCAATTTACCGTGACGTCATGACCAGAAGACAATCAAGACGCTTCTAATGACATCTCATTTGTTCAAATCTGATAACTCTCATAACTTCTAGTTATGAGGGAACAGATGAACAACCATACATACATGTACATATTTACATACCTACATACAGGTCAAAATTATAACCCTCCTTTTTGCTTCGCCGTAGTCGTGTAAAAATAGAATTCTTTCAACAAAACCCACGCCCGCAGATACAAATCTTCAAAAGACGAGTAGGCTTGGTATTTTCTTTTGTCAACAATCTTATACACATTTATGAAACGTAAATGATAAGGCACGAATTTCCATAGAAGCCCAAAAAGCGGTTGTTGCGTATAAACGTAACATTTTGGAGGAAGATGTAATGAGAAACTGTGTAAATACTCGAAAGTAATTTTGAAAATTCATAATTAAATAAGTTGAAAAATATTTCGATTAAAAAATAAAAAAAAAACATAATTATTTATACTCATTCAAAACGTATGACATAATCTACCAAAAGTTTCGTACACAAACAGCTGACTAAAGCTACAAGTAGAAACCCATATAAGAATGAGAAAATGCAAAAAAATATGCTCAACATTATAATTAGGCTGCAAAAAAAAACAATGCCGAGGTAAAATAAGCAAAAAAAGTATATTTTAAAAAGAAATTAACCAAAAACCGCATATTTCTGATCAAGCGGTTATATCCACATTATGGTGTGTGCATTTTGGGTCCGTACGTAATGAATTTTCCAAATTAGTACCTCCTCCTATCTAGACAATGAAAGCAAACACTGCAAAATTTTAATCAAAATAATGCCTTACCTCTTTCAGAACAGGTCCGTTGACACTAAACAAAAAAACCGAATCACACACAAAACCGAAAGTTATCGCACGCAAAAATAAACAAACAGACGGTCGAAACGGAACTAGAACACATTTATATACTCAATCACACACACACATGTCTCGATTTCGTTCGCACGTGTTTTTTAAAAGGTATATTACGCTATTTTGCGGCGTCTGTACGGTTTCCCTTCTGCGAGGGGCACACGTCCGCGCGGCTCGAACGATCGGAACCAACTGGTTGGTCTTGTACCGACGGCTGAAACTGTGAAAACCCCGCCCCTTGCCGAGACAGTCTCTCGGAAAAATTTCATTGCACTGAACTCGATAGAGCCCTGACCTTGTTTTCGAAAGCTACCTTTCGTACCTTTCGAAATTGGACGTAATTAGCGATAAAGTGAGGCTATGAGGGTAAACGCACAACATCTCTTACATTAACTTGTTTCCGTACTAAGTAGCTTAAACACTTGCCCGCCTATTACAAAAAACTACTCTGATACCGGCTTTAATCCTAAACTAGCAAATCAAAATTATTGCGGATTATCGTTAGTTCTTAATTTTTTATTAAAAATCCTCGACTAACCATAGACCACTTAGTACTGCAAGATAGTGTCAAAATTGATCGAATCATTCAATCATTCGTTCAGTGATATTTCGTTATTTTGATGTGTAAACATATTATTGAAATGTTTTTAGGCAACAACAAATTTTGATATTGTATTAAGCAAGGTGTTCAAGTAGGTACATAATATAATTAGGAATTGCTTCTAGTTTTGGGATTAAAGTCAAAAAATAAGTAGACTACTTTCTCATAAATAATTTACCATAAATACGGAATGAACTGTCTCATGGATGAACTGTCATTGTCACTGAACTGATTTTGAGGTTACTATTTTAGTACTCATTTTACGCCGTGTGTTCCCTTCAGAGTAGAATAGGCCACCCTCACTCTTACCGAGGTGTCGTAAAAGGCGACTAAGATAAAGCTGCTGGCATGATCATCAGCACCCAGAGAAGGAAAACTCTGCATTTACATCAAAACCCTCGCCAACCCGTTCGCCAAGCGTGGTGAGTATGGCAATTACCTCTCATGTGATTGAGGGAGGCCCGTGCTCCAGCAGTGGGGACTTAAATGGGCTGATGATGATGATGATGACTCATTTTAAACTAGGGGTCGGATTCCGGGTAGAGCTAAAACAAGCCGCATGGGCTGATGCATTCTAAGATTTTAAATTAGTGTCTAGTGGTTCTTAATGTACAAATTTGGTGTTTGTTTGTGCAGTGAAGTGAAAAGTGATCTTAGTAATAAAAATCGTTGGATTGTATCATTTTTAATACAGCTATTGTGTGTCGAGTGCGTTGTCTCGTGACAACTTGCTTGGACCTATTTTAGTCTTAAAACCCGCCATCGCTTTTAGAGTGATAATCGCTGAATCCGTAGGTCGATAAAACGTAAAACACCAGCGTTTTATTGAGTGACTGCGACTTTGACTGACTTCGACTGTTGACTACCTACTTATTCTCAATAAGTTACTTTAATTGGCAAATTAACTTCGGGTAGACGCATAATAAAAAAATGAACTAGGGGTCCGGGTTTTTTTTACTGTAAGCGGTAAGGGTTTGACCATATTTTACCTCATGGTAAGTGATAATATGGTCTAAGATGTAGCACGATTACCTAGAAGATACCTATTCACTCGCGCTTTGAAAACCCCCATATTGTCCCCCCAATCACAGGCAGCTGATTCCACTGTTTCGCAGTACGAATAAGGGAACAGAATTCAAACCTCTTTGGTTGGGTGGTTTAACATTAATATACTAACTAAGGTTAAACTTAGTTTTGTAATAAGAGGGTTGTGGTACAGATATCAGAAAACAGAGGAAACATACTTAAATATACCACAATGGTAGTTGTATGTATGTTTCACTGTAATTACCAAACCCGACACAGACCGACATAGCCCAAAGGATTGCATGTCTCAAGTGGCAATGGGCAGGGCACATAGCGAGGAGAACAGACGGCCGTTGGGGCGGAAAGGTCTTCGAGTGGAGGCCATGTACAGGAAGTCGCGACCGTGGCAGGCCCCTCACAAGGTAGACCGACGATCTGGTGAAGGTCGCGGGTGTGACGTGTTAGGATAATAATTATCAATACGGTGGAGGGTAGGTATTATATTTTAATAAACCAGTCTGTTGCCAAGTCGTGCCTTTCATTGACGTTCCACTGACGACGAGGTCGGATTTAAAAATATTGTTTTTTTTAAATATTGTTTAAACGTTTAGTGTTACGAAAATGCCGATCGGAAAAATTGAACCTTTTAATTTAAGTGCTAAACAGTGGCCGGCGTACATACGACGTGTAAAACAATATATACTACTGAACCAAATAGCGGAAGAATTGCAAGTGGCTATGTTAATTACAGTTGTAGGGGAGGAAACATACGCGTTGATGTGTGATTTATGTTCACCGGAGCTACCGGAAAATAAAACATTCGATGGATTAGTGCAACTCGTGTCGGATCATTTGGAACCTCAGCGCTCGGAGATAGCAGAGCGCCACGTGTTCCGTTTACGCCGACAGCGGGTCGGGGAGCCCCTCACGGAGTACTTGCAGGCTCTCAAACATCTAGCTGCCACTTGTAACTTCGCCAGATGCAGTACGTGTTCTTCTCTAGAAGAAAACTTAAGGGACCAATTCGTCTCGGGTCTGGCTAGTGACGCCATGCGTTCGAGAATTTTCGCGGAAAAGTCTATTCAGTATAAAGAGGCGGTGGAACTAGCCCTGGCCTTGGAGGCCGCAGAAAAACATGCAGAGGTGAGCGGCTCCACGGCATCGGCGGCGGCGGCGGCAGGCTCATCGGGAACCTTAGTCGGAGAGGCGGGCGAAGGCCTGCATTTTGCGCGAGGCGCTCGCGCGGGCCAGCAGCGGCGGGGCACGCGAGGCGCAGGCGGCGGCGGACGCGGGCAAGGCTCCGAGGCGGCACCCTCATGTTGGCGTTGCGGAAGGCCGCACACTCCCGACAGGTGTCGATACAAAAATTATAATTGTGATGAGTGTGGCCAACGGGGCCATTTAAAAGTGATGTGCAAACGAGTGCGTGATAGTGCAGGCCGTCAAAATTATGTCAGCGGAGACTCGGAAGACGATGGTATGTTTAACATTGCAGTGAACGCTCAAGGTAACAAACCTTACTTTATTCAGTTATTCGTGGATAATAATTTGATACGCTGTGAAGTTGACACTGGTAGTCGTATTTCGGCCATTAATAAAAAAATGTATAAATCTTTATTTTCACATAAAGCCATTAAAAATGACAATTTAATTCTACGTAGTTATTCGGGATCGCTAATTAAGTCTCTGGGTTACATTGAGGTTGACGTTAGTTTAGGAGACGTATCAAACCGAGCCTTACGCCTATATGTTATCGAGAGCGGAGCGAGGCCATTAGTAGGCCGGGACTGGATGCGAGCCTTAGAAATAAGACAAATAAACCTCAATGTAATCACAGATGATGGTTTTGTAAAATTATTATGTAAGGAATTTCCCGAAGTTCTGTGTGACAAACTCGGCACTTGTAAGCGGCCGATTCGACTACAGCTGAGTGATAAGGAGCCGGTGTATGTGCGGGCGCGGCCCGTGCCCCTCGCCATGCGCGCGCGCGTCGAGCGCGAGCTGGCGCGCCTCGAGGCGGACGGCTCAATATACCGCGTTGATTATTCCGATTACGGCACCCCTATAGTCCCGGTAGTGAAAAGTAATGGCGATATACGGATTTGTGGGGACTACAAAATCACTATTAACCCTAAACTAAAGAGAGATTACTACCCGTTGCCCCGGATAGAAGAGTTATTCGCAAGCCTCAGTGGCGGAGAGAAGTATACAAAAATAGACCTTACACACGCGTACGAACAGTGCTTTTTGTCTGAGGATTCTCAACCTTATACAGCCATCACTACCCACTTGGGCACTTTTGCGTATCGACGCACCCCCTACGGCCTTTCATGTATACCTGAAAAATTTCAAAAAATGATGGAGGAAACGCTTCGGGGCGTGCCAGGTTGTGTCGTATTCTTGGATGACATATGTGTAACTGGATTAGATGATAATAGCCATATAAAAAATCTCAGGGCTGTATTCGAAAGGTTGCGCAACATGGGACTTACAGTAAAACTAAGTAAGTGTAGATTTCTACAAGATAGTGTTAAATACTTAGGATTTGTAATAAATAAAGCCGGCTTAAGGCCAGACTCCGAGAAATTGGAGGCTATTTCCAACGCACCCACACCTAAAAATGTGTCTCAACTTAAGAGCTTTCTAGGATTGCTTAATTATTATGGAAAATTTATCCCTAGATTAAGCACAATCTTACATCCTTTGCATAACTTATTAAAAAAAAATGTCAGTTGGAAGTGGACCTCTGAATGTGAAGAGGCCTTCACAGAGGCGAAACGATCCCTCGGCAGCGAGCGCGTGCTGGCGCACTACGAGGAGGGACGCGAGTTAGTGCTGTCAGTGGACAGCAGCGCGTACGGGCTGGGCGCCGTGCTCGCGCACCGCTACGCCGACGGCAGCGAGCGGCCCGTCAGCTGCGTGTCGCGCACGCTCACTGCGCCCGAGCGCAACTACAGCCAACTCGATAAGGAGGCGCTGGCTATTTTGTTCGGCGTTAGTAAACATCACCAATATTTGTTTGGTCGACGGTTCACATTACGTACGGACCACCAACCTTTGACGTATATTTTTGGGGATAAAGGCGGGATCCCACAGACGGCAGCTAGCCGACTCCAAAGGTGGGCGGCTCGCTTGGCCGCGTATGATTTTTCAATCGAATTCGTGAAATCGGCGGATAATGGTCCGGCTGACGCGTTGTCACGATTACCATTGCCATGTGAAGGCCGCTCCACTGACTCGGGGGAAATAGATTTTATAAATTTAGTAGAGGAGTCCCTACCGGTTTGTCACAAAGATGTAGCAAAAGAAACAGAACGTGACAATCTGTTATGTAAAATTAAAAGGTATATTTTATTCGGCTGGCCGTCGGTTCCGAGTAGCGAGGAAGAAAAATCATTTTTTGCAAGGAAACATGATTTTGCAGTACTGCAGGGTTGCGTTATTTATAAATATAGAATAGTAGTTCCATACATTTTACAAAAGAAAGTCTTAAACGAAATCCACGAAGGCCACTTGGGCATGAATAAAATGAAAAATTTAGCTCGAAATTACATTTATTGGGCAACTTTGGATCGCGATATAGAAGAGGTCTGTAGGGCCTGCGCGGCATGCCAATCCGTACGTGATGCCCCCCCGCGAGCTCAGTTGCATCCCTGGGAGTTCCCATTGCACCCGTGGCAAAGGTTACATGCGGACTTTATGGATTGCGGGGGAGTGCGTTATTTCATTATGGTAGACGCACATTCAAAGTGGATCGAGGCCATTCCGATGCGAAGCACAACGGCCGAGTCCACTATTAAAGTCTTAAGGAGTCTTTTTGCTCGTTTTGGATTACCATCGCAACTCGTAACCGATAACGGCCCACCGTTCTCTTCCTCGGAGTTTAAACAATATTGTGAAAAAAATTGCATTAAACATACAACTTCGGCTCCGTATAGACCCCAGGGGAACGGCGCAGCGGAAAATGCAGTTAAAACTGTAAAGAAAACTGTTAAAAAGGCATTATTAGAAGGGGAAGATGCAAACACGGCGTTGAGTAAATTCCTCTTACAATATAGGAATAGCGAACATGCGACGACTGGAGTATCGCCAGCCGTTGCGCTTCAAGGTCGCCGGCTCCGGAGCCGGCTGGACGCGCTGCGCCCCGACGCGGCGGCCGCGGTGCGCGACCGGCAGGAGCAGCAGGTGGCGCGCTCGCCCCCAGCGCACAGGGAGTTCCGCGTGGGGGACGCAGTGCTAGCTAGGGACTACACGGCTAAGGGGGACAAGTGGGCGGAAGCGACAGTCTCAAAGAAAACCGGGCCCGTGTCGTATAAAGTTAAGATAGGTGAAGGCGTGGAGTGGCGTAGGCATGTTGACCAAATTATACCAAACCGGGACAGCACTAATACTAAGGGACGGTTTTCACTAACGCGATTGAGCGACGCGTCATGTCCGAAAGCGGTAACTTCTGATTGCCATCAGCGATCATCACTAGTCCCAGAGGTTGAGGACGGAGCCGAAGATGTATTTGAGGATGCGTCCGGAGACAGTGATAAGGGGACACGGGAAACGGCCTCAGAGGAGTGCAAATCCCCATCACCATCACCACTACCTCCAGGTGCATCCGCTCGGGCACTGCGTGCTTTCAAACGAGCCAATAATATACAAAAAATTATTAAGTAGGCACTATGGTAGGCATTGATTATTAACTTATGTTGTACGCGATAACCTTTGATTTAGCGGGGAGAAATGTGACGTGTTAGGATAATAATTATCAATACGGTGGAGGGTAGGTATTATATTTTAATAAACCAGTCTGTTGCCAAGTCGTGCCTTTCATTGACGTTCCAGCGGGAATCCATTGGATGCGGGCGGCACAGGACCGATTTGTGTGGAGAACATTGGGGGAGGCCTATGTCCAGCAGTGGGCGTATATTGGCTGAAAGGATAATGACAATGAGACTAATATTATAAATGGAAAAGTGTAGGTAGGTATTTGTTTGTTAGTCCGTTTTTCACGACAAAGGAAGTTGCAGCCGTGGCGCCCCCCACAAGGTGGACCGACGATCTGGTGAAGGTTTGGTGAAGGTTGCGGGATAGATGCGACACATTGGATGCGAGCGGCACAGGACCGATTTATTTGGAGAACATAGGGGGAGGCTGAATGTCCAGCAGTGGACGTTTATTGGCTGAAATGATAATGATGATGAATTACCAGACTGTCGCTTGGAGCGACAGTTGTGGACACAACCGGAAATTAATTAAACGAGGAACTTATAACTGAAACTCTATTTTTTTTTATCAAAACCATACGTGTGGTCTTTAAAAATGATGTTGAGGTTTCTAATATATATTTTTTCTAAACTTAATACTTTGCGCAAGAGACGCCCCAACGGAACCCGTCATGGGCGACTGACTCGCAATTTTTTATTATTTCTTAAAATAGGCAGACGAGCTTGCGGTCCATCTGATGGTAAACGGTAACCACCGCTCATAGACATCAACAATGCGATGAAATCTCTTGATGACGATCATTTCTCTTGGCCAGGTGAAACGCCGTAAGAGCCGTTTTAGCCAAGGATGAAACGCCGTCAGAGCCGTTTTAGCCAAGGATGAAACGCCGTAAGAGCCGTTTTAGCAAGGATGAAACGCCGTAAGAGCCGTTTTAGCAAGGATGAAACGCCGTAAGAGCCGTTTTAGCCAAGGATGAAACGCCGTAAGAGCCGTTTTAGCAAGGATGAAACGCCGTAAGAGCCGTTTTAGCCAAGGATGAAACGCCGTAAGAGCCGTTTTAGCAAGGATGAAACGCCGTAAGAGCCGTTTTAGCCAAGGATGAAACGCCGTAAGAGCCGTTTTAGCAAGGATGAAACGCCGTAAGAGCCGTTTTAGCCAAAGATGAAACGCCGTAAGAGCCGTTTCAGCCAAGGATGAAACGCCGTAAGAGCCGTTTTAGCAAGGATGAAACGCCGTAAGAGCCGTTTTAGCCAAGGATGAAACGCCGTAAGAGCCGTTTCAGCCAAGGATGAAACGCCGTAAGAGCCATTTTAGCAAGGATGAAACGCCGTAAGAGCCGTTTTAGCCAAGGATGAAACGCCGTAAGAGCCGTTTTAGCAAGGATGAAACGCCGTAAGAGCCGTTTTAGCCAAGGATGAAACGCCGTAATAGCCGTTTCAGCCAAGGATGAAACGCCGTAAGAGCCGTTTCAGCCAAGGATAAAACGCCGTAAGAGCCGGTTTAGCAAGGATGAAACGCCTTAAGAGCCGATTTAGCCAAGGATAAAACGCCGTATGAGCCGTTTTAGCCAAGGATGAAATGCCGTAAGAGCCGTTTTAGCAAGGATGAAACGCCGTAAGAGCCGTTTTAGCAAGGATGAAACGCCGTAAGAGCCGTTTTAGCAAGGATGAAACGCCGTAAGAGCCGTTTTAGCAAGGATGAAACGCCGTAAGAGCCGTTTTAGCAAGGATGAAACGCCGTAAGAGCCGTTTTAGCAAGGATGAAACGCCGTAAGAGCCGTTTTAGCCAAGGATGAAACGCCTTAAGAGCCGATTTAGCCAAGAGTGAAACGCCGTAAGAGCCGTTTTAGCCAAGGATGAAACGCCTTAAGAGCCGATTTAGCCAAGAGTGAAACGCCGTAAGAGCCGTTTTAGCCAAGGATGAAGGACAGTAAGAGCCGTTTTAGCCAAGGATGAAACGCCGTAAGAGCCGTTTTAGCCAAGGATGAAACGCCGTAAGAGCCATTTTCGTCGTTTATACGTCTTCGACAGTCCAAAGACGTTTCATTCTTGGCTAAAATATTACGACATTTCATCCTAAATGGTTTTTACAACATTAAAGCTTAGCTTAGCTTGTGATGTGCACTCACTTTAATTGGCAGGTGGGCGATTCACACTGTATTTTTTTTTCAATAGCTATTTCAGAAATTAATTATAATTGGAACCTCTTTCATTAAACGGTTTCATTTTTCTTTCATTCTCTTAATTCAATATTATTTGCAAGCTAGTGCAATTAGATACTCTTTATTTTCCTGGTTTGATTGTCTTTTTTTATTTAACATGTGTTTGCTTTTGGCCTCACACTAAACTCTAGAGTTGAGAGGAAACCTACGATGGAGCGAGCTTACCCAAAAGTAGCCTATTCACTCGAGCTTTGAAAATATTGGGGTTGTATTTACTGGGAAAAACAGACGCTGGCAGGGTGTTCCACTCCTTGACATTGCGCATCACGATTGAGGAAAAGCGCTTTGTACGCCATCGAGGAATATTCATATCCCCCAGTTCGCCTGCTCTCTCGATGGCAAAAAGGGGATGGTAGATTTATGCAGCTCAGCAGCACACTCCCCGAAGTAGAGCCTGTAAAACAGTCAGGCAAGCTATTTTGCGTCGCTGCTGTGAAGCTTAGCTTTCACAAAATTATAATAATAGTAGAAATAGAATGATGTAACATCATGCTAGATTTTCCGCGATACAAATATCGATTTCAGACGAGCTAGGGCTTTAACAGGAGAACTAAGGTCACAGACATAGCCCAAAGGATTGCATGCCTCAAGTGGCAATGGGCAGGGCACATATCGAGGAGAACAGACGGCCATTGGGACGGAAAGGTCCTCGAGTGTCCAAACAATCAAAATCGATAAATTCTTTATTTGCATCGGCTTGTTACAAATCGTCATACATTTTAATGACTAAGACTATTTACAAGTACTTATGTATAATTTACATGTTAATACATATACATCGTGCTTTTTTAACCATCGTGTACTCCCTTATCGAAAGCATTATACTGATGAAAACAAACATTTTCCCACAAGGAACATAGGGTCTGGCTTAGAGTAGTAGTATTCTAAGATGTATTGTGTTGTAATGGATGGCTAAAATAAACTATTTGTATATTTGGTCTTATCTCAGAAAAAAAAACACCTTCCCACCAATTGTATGAGGCAAAGCATTTTTTTTTGTGATTAGACCCTATGTTCCTTGGGGAAAAATTTTCGTTATCATCAGTATAATGATCTCGATGAGGAAGAAAGACGGTTTAAAAAGCACGGTGAATATTATGTTGATACAGAAAATATATAAATGTCAAAAATAAACATAAGTAATACGATTCTACCCCCCTACTTACCCTCATATTTCACGAAGACAGGTTAAGTACTTAATCCAATACTAATAAACTGCAGGATGAGGTGTGAAATAGTATGTGGGTAGCATCATGTCAATTGTTGAAGAATCATTACTGAATATGTAAATTTGTGCACAATAGTAAATGCTGCTAAGCCTAATTTATCAAAATTGAGATTATTTTAGTATTCTACAATTATATATTAAAAATAAAATAAAAATGTATTTATTTCAGGTAAATCTTTTACAGTTAAGGTGCCGGGGCTTCCCAAAAAGTAGTCAATGACACTTGTGTAGAGAATGCCTCGCTCTTCTAAAGTAAACATAACTACATATTTAGCTTTACATAAAATTATCAAGATCCAATAGTCCCAAGTTCTAACACTGAACATGTCTTGCGATATTTATATCAGGAGATGTGTGTGCATGTGTGTGTGTGTGTGTGTGTGTGTGTGTGTGTGTGTGTGTGTGTGTGTGTGTGTGTGTGTGTGTGTGTGTGTGTGTGTTTGTATGTGTGTGTGCGTGAATGTGTGTGCGTAGCTAAAATGATGTATCATATTATCCTTTACTCATTGAACAGGCAATCAACGCTGTTGGTAACGCCCCGTTTGTCGAATTTTTCGAACATAGCTCAGGTTTGTGATCACTAATCCGGATTTGGCAAGCGTGGTGATTAAGCCTAATCCCATCATAGTAGCGATGACTTGATTTCTATGATGAAGGCCTTTGCCCCTCATTGGGGCAGTTTATAGGCTGATACTTTATACTTTAAGTATAAAGTACAATATCATTTTGTGGCAAATTATTGTACCTACATTTTAATACTTAGTCCAACAAAGGAACTACCAATCTATTTCAAACTTAGGGTCCACTGGTGTCGCGGGTGTCCATGGGCGGCGGCAATCGCTTACCATCAGGTGATTCATCTACTCGTCTGTCACCTATCGCATAAAAAAAAATTGGCATCGCGGTTTATTCACAATACTCCCATCTAGCATAATGCCCCTATTCCCTGTAGTCTATTAGTTGGACTACTGGGAATTTCCTTCCCAATAGAGTTACTAGTAAGACCATGTGTACAGCTATTGCGTATTATATGAAAAAACAAATGAAAACCAAAACAAGTGACAAGCGAAACAAGACAAAGATATGGAAATAAAAGAAAGGCGACTATTTCCTTTTGTCTAGAATATATTGGTATTATTTGTTTTTCCCGACGTTCATTTGTTTTCCTTTGGCGTTTGCTTGTATTTCTGATGTTCATTTGTTTTTACGACAATCATCATTGCTGTTCTTCAGTTTTACCGACATTCGTTTGTCTTTCACTGTTTTCCTTTTGTTTTATGACCTTCATTTGTTTTTAGTCTGTTGAGAAAGGTTTTCCCGACGTTCTTTTGTTTTCCTTTGGCGTTTGCTTGTATTTCTGATGTTCATATGTTTTTACGACTTTCGTTATTGCTGTTCTTCTGTATTACCGACATTCATTTGTTTTTTTATGACATTCGTTTTTAGTCTGTTGAGAAAGGAAAACAAATGTATGTCGGTAAAACATCATAATATACCTTACATAGTATCCTCCTATCTGCATCCGTTGTATCCGTAGTGATCGCAGGAATGGATATTAATTGTTCGATACAAACGCCGTTTCTATACAGTGGCTGTGATCTAATCTATTGCCAAAACTGATAGTAAGTGGCCTAAGTCAAAAGATATTGGCACAAATTTGAGGAACACTTTTTTTATAGAAAACTAGTGGCCTGCCACAAAGTCGACCTTCCCATGGTTCGCGGCATGCGGGGGTATGCGCTCGACCAATCCAATAACTTTATATTCTGTTTCTGCCTCAGTGGCTTAATGGTTAGTGGATCGCACTTTAAAGCGACGGTTGCGCCTGGGGTCGGGCCAAAATTTGTACCAGAGTTTTTCTGTTAAGATATTTTCAGTGATAGCCCGGAGTCTGGAAGTTGGCGGTCTTGTACCCCCGTGCCTCGGAAAGCACGTTATGTCCTACGCCTAAGCCCTCTTCGGTCGTGTCACACTGTCACATCGCACGCACGCACGCACGCACGCACTCACGCACGCACGCACGCACGCACGCACGCACGCACGCACGCACGTACGCACGCACGCATGCACGCACGCACACGCACACGCACACACACACACACACACACACACACACACACACACACACCACTCATTTAGGTTTAATAACAATAATTCTAAGGGCAACTTGTACTTAGCTTAATTTTTTCCAACCTAATATAAAGTAAAAATCAAAGTGTTTTAATCTTTCTCGTGATGGTAATGACTAAACTTGGCCCACACTGGTCGTTTGATTGCAATGGCGACTCCCTTCAAAGGAGGGAACAACACAGGCGCGTAAGTTAGACGCCTTTGTTACAGCTGCCGAAAACCATGATCTGTGCTGAAAACCCTTTCAGGTCAAGCTGTTAAGCTTCAGTTTAATATGTCTAGCTTAAAAGGGGACAAGATTACTAGTATCCGTATTAATGAAACTAGTGCAGTATTATTAGATTACAAAATAAAAGAGAGATTTTTAATAAAAAACCCTATAACATATCTACATATGATCGTAGAATGCAATAGATCATAATAATATAAATAAATAAATATTCCACAACATAACATACATTGATCTGTCTCCGAGATAGGCAGCTCAAGCACCTGTGTTACGGATATCAGAATCTACAGTGTGATTGCAAATATATGCATATAATACTTTTATTTTGCATACAACAGACGGATCACCTGATGGTAAGCAATTGCCGCCGCCCTTGGACACCCGCGACACCAGTGGTGTCACACACATGTGCGCTGCCAAAATTCAAATCCCCCTATTCCCCGGATTGAGCCTCAGGTACTCACGCAACATGTTAATATCTCTTCGTTTTGTCGTGACAGACGGACAAACAAAAAAAAACAGACGTATACACTTTCCCATATAAAATATTAAGTATGGATTTACTAAACATCTCGTGTTTCTTAAACGATAACCTTTTTGACTGTGGGAGGGCCACGCTTCGGCATGAATGGCCCAGCTTGACCAAAGTGATACCACGGCGGCACATAAAACCGACGTGAAGCAGCACTATGCTGTTTTTCCCCAAAATTTTACCCCCGATAGATATAGGGCCGATAGGGCCTCCTACTGGAAAGAGGGTTGAAAGGTTGGCAGTGCACTTGTGACTCCACTGGTGTCGCGGGTATCTATGGGCGGTGCAATCGCTTACCATCAGGCGATCCGTCTGCTCGTCTGTCACCTATAACAAAAAACCAGTCAAGTTGAGTTCAGCTACAGTAATTAGCCAATTTCCTGGTCATTCCTCTTCATTGCGTTGATTCAGGCATGTTCTATGCAACCGCTATTGTCATAGAACAACCAAGGAGTGCATTCCGGAGAGAACAATAAAATTATCTCCAGTCGAATGGTTTGACATCTGTACAATACAATACAGTATTGTACAGATGAGCAGGTATGCGCTAAATTTCGGCTCAACAATTCCAATTATGAGACAAATACATACCACATCAAATTCGGGTTATATGACACCATTATAACGACGATTAATATTAAGAACCAATACTATATGTCTCCTGGAAACATGGAATTTTCTAATTAGGTAACATAAGGTTAAATACTGTCTTACGCATTTGGAAATTAGTCTGTCAATTTTTACCCGACTACGGCGAAGCAAAAAGGAGGGTTATGATTTTGACCTGTATGCATGTATGTATGTATGTATGGTTGTTTATCTGTTCCCTCAAAACTTCTAAACTAGTCATCATATTTGAACAAATGAGGTGTCGTTAGAAGCGTCTTGATTGTCTTCTGGTTATGGAATTCATCGACCCATCGCGACACTGGACCTGTTTTATTTCATCATCAGCCTATCGCAGTCCACTGCTGGACGTAGGCCTCTCCAATTGTTCGCCACTGTGATCTATCCATGGCTTCTCGCATCCAGCTCTTGCCAGCCATCCTGCGCAGATCGTCCCCCCACCTAGCCAGAGAGCGCCCTACATTACGTTTGCCAAGACGCGGTCTCCACTCTAGAACTCGTTTACCCCATCGGTTGTCGGTTCTGCGGCTAATATGGCCAGCCCACTGCCACTTATGCTTGCTAATCCGGTGAGCAATGTCGATGACGTTGGTTCTCTGCCGGATCACCGGTTTTATTTACTTAAGAATAAATTGCAAAAGATTGCTTTAATAATATCAACTATTGCTCACAGTATTGCCTTGACCGTAGAAGGATTCCGTAATAAATTTTCAAAGGAATCCCCTTGGGAAATGTTCACAAGGGGGTTACTACGAAAATTTATCAATTATTTTTCCTACCTATATTTCTCAATTCCCTAGCTAGAAATAGCGGTTTAATAAATCGAACAAAACAAGCTCTTCTCGACGCTCCCGGCTGAGAGGAAGTAAATTAACGAAGTGTGCGACCACTCCCGTTGCTGACTGTACATTAGACCGAAGCAAACGGATCGCTTAATGGTAAGCGATTGCTGCCGCCCATAGACACCCGCGACACCAGTGGAGTAACAAGTGCGCGACCAACCTTTAAATCCCCCTTTCCCTGGATTGAGCCTCTGGTACCCTCGCTCACGCAGCAAAACACAGCACAGTGCTGCTTCACGCCGGTTTTCTGTGACTCCAGTCGAGCCGGCCCATTAATACTGAAGCGTGGCTCTCCTACGGTCAAAAGTCGGTGTTTTCTCAAACATGGTTTAGAAAATCGTTGTTGCTGTATTGAGAAAAACTGGCCAGAAAAATTGCTTGTAAATCCTTAGCAGGCCTTTCTCTTAGCAGCGGTCCGATAATTATTTTCAAAACTCATAGGTATCTACACTGGAGCCCAATTCGCGTGCTCGTGATATTTTCATGGCGGATATCATCTGAAAACCATACAAAAACTGTGTTTTAGTGATAAATGTCGTATAAAAATTAATATCACGAGCACGAGAATTGCGCTCCTGTTATTTAAAAATTGAACATTACGTAATAATAAAACCAAGGAGCTAACTTATCAATTCAAACTGGCTGAATGCTACTGAATACGAAAAAATAATAATACTTGAAAAAAAAAAACAAATGAAGACATTGTCAAAGAGAATACAGACCGACCAAGATCAGAAGGCACTTCAGTGACATTGACATGGGGGCGCTGTACAACTTTTTTTTATGGGAAAATGTCATTAGCACTGACTTTTGCCACAAGCCAAATAACCGTGGTCTGTCACGTAGCGAGACAGAATATTGATGTTGATTTTTGTCAATGCATGTATTGCCGGCCGGTGCAGTAAGGTAGATAGATAGATACTCTTTATTGCACAACATACAAAACATAAAAGCTAGGTATACAGAGATCCAATGTACAATTTAGGTGTATTTAATGTAAAACTTATTATTGAAGAAAATATATTAACAATTTCATGGAGATTAACTTCGGCGTCCTTAACAAGAGTAACACACTGATTCACTGACAGTAGTTCATATTCCCTGATTTGACTGGCAGCGAGGGATTCGTCCACTTAAAGCTAACTTCACTTTGCAATACTCAAACTCGGAGCATAAATGAGATATTTATACCACCTTCCATACGTAAGTCTTTTGTTTAAGGTGACGGATAGGGCTACTTCTGATTTTGGTTAAGTTAAAATATTCATAGAACAGTCAGTTAAAATTCGTTTTGTTAACTGGGTATCCAATTTTTGTGGTGAACATTACGGCTGGTTAAAGTGACGGGTAGGGCACACGCCAATCGATTTTAATGTTTAGCTACGAAACCGGATCAATATTAAACAATTTCGTGGTTACAACCTCTCGGCAAACACTTATACTATTTATTACATAATGATGCACATGATGGATCTGTTTATGTTATATAAAAAGGTATATGAATTTTTTCGGTATATCAAATTTTTGCAACTTATTCTTAAGTCATTATAATATATGTGCTTAAGTAATTAATGCACTTAAAATAAAATCATCTTATCATGATAGTAAAATTTTCCTGTTGGACATTGGTGAAAAAATAGGTGTCACCCTTTTTCATGCTTTTTTATCTATATCACTATTTTTTGTTTTAAACTTTCATAGTTCAAACATTTTAGTAAGTTTTTCCCGGGATTGTATACACTGTCGGACTGAGGTCCCTCACTCTTACCGAGGTGTCCTAAAATGTGGCCGTGTGGTTCCCGGCAGAGTAGAATAGGCCACCCTCACTCTTACCGAGGTCTCGTAAAAGGCGACTAAGGTAAAGCTGCTGGCATGATCATCAGCACCCAGAGAAGGAAAACTCTGCATTTATATCAAAACCCTCGCCAACCCACCACGCTTGGCAGACGCCAAGCGTGGTGAGTATGGCAATTACCCCTCATGTGATTGAGGGAGGCCCGTGCCCCAGCAGTGGGGACATAAATGGGCTGACGATGATGAATGGGGACTATCGCGGGTAGTCCCCATTAATCAATGTAAAATTTAGGCGGTCTTATCCCTGGAAGCGATTTCTACCATAAACTTCAGATAAAGAACATTTGATATAATAGGGAAGGCTGCAATCATTTTGACATAATTAAATAAATAATATATAGTTCACAACATCACATAATTTGATCTGACTCCGAAATAGGTAGCTCAAGCACCTGTGTTATCAGAATCAACTAAGGGATTACAAATATACACATTTAATACTTTTCTAATGACATACATTTACGAAAATTAACGAATTAGAATATCTATAAAAAAAATAATTTCAGCTTTCAGTGTAGTGTAAGGATAAAGAAAGCTTTTCTTATTAAACGGAAGCTCAAGAATTAATTAGGGCAGTTCTATATTTGTGTGTTACTATAATTGTATGAAGTGATTTCCTTGGTCCAATATTCCCTGTACTATGTAAATCGAACCACACGCAAGCGATTGTCATTCCATCCCCATCATCTCGATGGATGGCGGTCTAATACTGTGCGTTTCTCGCGGAACTTTCTAACACGTACCTCAGTTCTGTGGAACCGTTTGGCTGCGGGAGTATTTCCCGACGGCTACGACTTAGGGACCTTCAAGAGAAGAGCGTATCTACTCTTCTTTAAAAAGGCTGGCAACACTTTAGCGATCATTCAATCATTCGTTCAGTGACGTTTAGTTTTACATAACCTTATTTTGTAGTCTGAAGTAAAAATGTCTTCGAAATGTTTTTGTAACAATAAGTTATAATATTGGATTAAGTATGGTGTCCAAGTAATTTGATTAGGAATTGATCTTTTTTTAGGATGGAATCCGAAAACAAACAAATAATTGACGTAAAACGGAATGAACTGTCACATGGATAAACTGTCATTGTCACTGAATCGATATTTTGAGGTTATTCTTTTAGTACTCATTTTAATCTAGGGGTCCGGGTGGTTTAACAGTAGTATTATAGTTGATATACTTACTAACATTAAACTTTGTTTTGTAATAATGTTAATTCTAGTTCTTAAATTATTTCTAGTATTAATCCCGGTACTTATTTTATAAGGAATAAGAAGGCTTGTGACCCCCTAAAGAGTAGACCTTTGCCCAGGCACCGCTGGTGAAGACTAAGTAAAAACAATCAGAAATATATGTATACTATAATAAAAATGTAAAAAAATATGTGTACGTACAGTCAGCGTCAGATCAAGCTACCCTCCTGCAGTGGAAAAATAGCACTTTTGCCTCAGACATAAGGGTGGTCCAAAGGTCAGCAAGGATGACTCGATGTGACGCCGTGTGTACATCTATCTACTATAAATAAATAATAGGTATATCACACACCAATCGCCCTGTTCGTCTAGTGGTTTAAGTACCAGGCCGTGAACTCGGGGTCCTGGGTTCGATTCTCGGGTCGAACAAAGATATGTTTCGAATTTTTCGAACATAGCTTGGGATTGTGATCACCAATCCGCATTAGGCAAGCGTGGTGATTAAGCCTGGAGGCCTTTGCCCTGCAGTGGGACAGTATATAGGGTGATACTATATCATACAAGTCCATTTTTTTCAATCCATTTTCACCTTAATATCGAACTTCATGCGAACGTACCTCCGGGCGTCCACTAGTAATGAAATAAAATTCTTAATCCGTCCTGTAACATCTTATACAATATATTTCTCAAAAAATGTCTAAAAGAGACTTAAACATTTTCATGCCTAGGCACGCTGCATTAAGTTTGGAACTCATTCTTCACTGAGCTTCCAAGCGTAAGTACCAATAATTTATATTTTCAACCGACTTCAAAAAAAGGAGGAGGTTCTCAATTCGACCCGTATGTTTTTTTTCTATGTTTGTTACGCGATAACTACGCCAATTATGAACCTATGAATTTTTCGGCGTATAGATAATACCTCAAGGGTGGTCATATTTAAATTTAATAATAAAAAAAACAACCCCCAAGGGTGGAAAATTGGGTATGAACTTTTTTATACGCAATATCTCCGCCGATTATGGACCAATTAAAACGATAATTTTTTCGTTGAATAGGTATTATCAAAAGGGTGGTTTCATGCGATTTTGAATTAAATATTTCACCCCCAAGGGTAGAACTTTAGGGGTGTACAATTTTCTCTGCGAAATCTTCGCCGATTATGAACCGATTTGAACGATTCTTTTTTTGTTGCGTAAATAATATCTTTATTTATTTTTTTAAAGTTATTTCCATATTTATCAAATTAAGTCATCATCATCATCAGCAACCCACACTCGTCCACTGCTGGACATAGGTCTCTCCTAATGCACGCCACTGCTCTCGATTTTCGGCCACTCTCATCCAGCCCAAACCAGCCAGCCATCGAATGGCATCATCCCATCTTGTCGCAGGGCGTCCTACACTACGCTTACCGAGTCGCGGTCTCCACTCAAGGACTTTACGGCTCCAACGGCTGTCAGTTCTGCGGCTAATATGACCAGCCAACTACCACTTCAGTTTGCTAATTCGGTGGGCTATGTCGGTGACTATGGTTCTCTGTCGGATTATATCACTTCTGATGCGGTCAAATTAAATGTTAGTACTTTTATCAAGTCTTAATAATAGTACAAGAACTAACTTCCTTTTTCGTTTTTGTAATGTTATTGTGATGCTGTGTGAACACGTATTTTGGTTACAATCTAGCACGTATGTTTAATGTGTATTTAGAAAAAAAGAAAGAAAGAAACAAGCTTGTATTGTTACCTGTTGCTTATACCAATAAAATAATAATTGCTAACATTAGCCTACACGGCTTTGTCCGTTTTCTAAGAATTCGTTACCGAATAATTTTCCTCGATTCTTTTCAGTTATAAGCATTCTTTTTGTGTCCTTCTCTAAGGAAATTGTTTAATAAAGATAATAGAGTTGGCTACGTATTTGATATTTTTTTATGAGCAGCTATTATTGATCACAGTATGAAACACGCGTATTATGAGCTCTCGTTTAGTTATTTAGATTTTCCCAACATTTATATCATAGTGACAAGAATATAGTATATAAAACTAGTGACCCATGAAACTTTGGACATATTGAATATATAAGAGAAATCTTTATTACTTATTAAGGCGGAGTTCACCAAGATTTCAAGAAACGGTAATCTCACTTTTACTGTACTTTAACCGCTGAGTGACGGTTATTCATGTTCTCTACAAAAAAACAGCGGTTACCTACTAATACTTAGCTGACGTTTACTCTAACCGAACCGACGAAGGTTTAACATCTCTTAACTGAAGTTTTTTCGTTTTAAATTCAAGATGGAAGAAGGCAAAGAGCACTGTAAGTTGGCCGTACTACTAGCCGCTGAGTATAGGTCGGTTTCCTCTAGATGGCGCTAGCACTGGCTTGCCAACTGATACCGCTTAGCCGTTGAGTATTGGTCCTTTTTCTCTAGATGACGCTAGCACTGGCTTGCCGGCTGATGCCTCTATCTCAGTATACATAAGTTACTGTATGACTCTCATAGAGTTGACAGTGACAGCTGCTTTACGTTATTACCTGACCATGTGAAAAAGTACAGTCTAATGAACTGTATGAAATACGTGTGCGTAGTTTTCAATTTAAAATCATTATAATTTATTCTACCAAATATGAATGATACCAATAATCTTGATTGAAAATATGAAAAAATGACTTCTGATTTTAGTTAAGTTAAAATATTCATAAAACAGTCAAAGTTCGTTTTGTTAACTGGGTATCCAATTTTTGTGGTGAACGGCACGGCTGGTTAACGTGACGCCTTAAAGTGACGGGTAGGGCACACTAGCGACGCCAATCAATTTTGATTTTTAGCTACTAAACCGGATCTATTTTAAACAATTTCGGGGTTACAACCTCTCAGCAAACACTTATACTATTTATCATGACACGAGCTGATCCGGTATAGTAGCTAAAAATTAAAATCGATTGGCGTCACTAGTGTGCCATACATCATCATCATCATCAGCCCATTTAAGTCTCCACTGCTGGGGCACGGGCCTCCCTCAATCACATGTGGGGTAATTGCCATATTCACCACGCTTGGCAGACGGGTTGGCGAGGGTTTTGATATAAATGCAGAGTTTTCCTTCTCTAGGTGCTGATGATGATGCCAGCAGCTTTACCTTAGTCGCCTTTTACGACACCTCGGTAAGAGTGAGGGTGGCCTATTCTACTCTGCCGGGGACCACACGGCCATACCCGTCACTTGAATGTTTAACTATTACTGCCCGTTTTCGTAACCGTCTGTTATCTAGATTTTGATGAACTGCGCCCTTAGTCGGTAGGTACACATGAATGCTCCTTCGAAGACGTCGTAAACGCTTATCTGTACATACAATATAGGTACTCAAACCTTAGATTACTAAGACTCCAACCGATTACGGTTACGGCGGCCAATCTTAGCTTAGTGTTCAAGTGTGTGCGCAAACACTCGCTCGCTGTTCATAATCGGACGGGACACCAGTGTAATACGGCCGGAAAGGGATCGGGCGCAGGACCAAAGCACGGCGTTACAAAACCGCCAACATCCAGACTCCGGCTAACACTAAACATATCGAAATCATCTCAATACATTTTTGATTGTATTATATTTGTAAAAATCAGAGTTTCATAGCTTTAACACGCGAAATAAACATAGGCTTGCTGTCCCAAATTTAAGACTTCATAAAATTTGAAATTCATTTGCAGGATTGAGCATTAGAATGTTTAATAAGTTACCTCAAAATATTATTGATTTACCGGTACATAAGTTTAAGTTGCATGTAAAAAACTGCATAATGCAGAAAGGCTACTATAAAGTAGAGGATTATTTGAATGATAAGGATTCCTGGACATGTTGGTCTCTTCGCCTGTCCTCTAATGTATAATTAATTTCTCAATTTTTCTTTGACGATTTATCTAAACGATATTTATTGATTATAAGCATTGTATATCATACTGTCACTGTAATCCTAAATTGTAAAAGAATGAGTATTGTAATTTTTTATTTTATGTGGGAGGTGGCAGACGAGCAGACGGATCACCTAATGGTAAGCAATTCCGCCGCCCATGGACACCCGCAACACCGGTGAAGTCACAAGTGCGCTGCCAACCTTTTCCTTCCCCCTCCATTGGGCCTCCGATAACCTCACTCACACGGCGAAACACAGCGCAGGCGCTGCTTCACGTCGGTCTTCTGTGAGGCAGTGGTTATCAATCCGGTCGAGCCGGTCCTTTCATGCCTAAGCGTGGCTCTCCCACATTTGACCTTTGAGAAGAGTAACTACTGAATTTCTTACTGATTCTTCTCGGTAGAAATTGACACTCCGAATCAGCGGTGGATTACATAATATTTGACATTCATAAATGTTCTGTATGGACTTGAATTGAATAAAGATATTTTTATTTTGATTTTGAAATCTTAGATACACATTTTTGGTACGGGGATTGAAACTAAGAGGTCTTGCACAGCCGTCGCTTTAAAGCACGACCCACTGCTCACGCCGTTGGGGCACAATTATCGTCGACTGACTGAGTGGCACAGTGGTTAGTTTTTTAAAGCGACGGCTGCCCTAGAGGTCCCGTGTTCGATACTTCGGTCGGTCCAAAAAAAAATATATTTTTATGAGAGGTGGCAGACGAGCAGACGGATCACCTGATGGTAAGCAATTCCGCCGCCCATGGACACCCTCAACACCAGTGGAGTCACAAGTGCGCTGCCAACCCCCTTCTCCCCCATTGTGCCTAAGTTTTCGGTAAGAAATTCTTAATGGCAGCCCGGAGTCTGGAAGTTGGCGGTCTTGTACCCCCGTGCCTCGGAAAACACGTTAATCCGTTGGTATTGCGCCCGATCCCTCTCCGGTCGTGTCACAGTTAGTGTCCCATCGGAATATGAGGGTAAGGAATAGAGAATGCACTTGTGTTTGCGCGCACACTTGAGAACTATAATATATCCTGCGTACGTGGCTGATCGTTGAGATTGGCCGCCGTAGCCGTAATCGGTTGAAGAATATTACTATCGTCGATACAGTCACAGAATCTGCCTCATAACCACCTGAAGAGCAAAAATCGCTTGCAGCTTGCATAGCTTTTTTTTTGTAATGCCGCCATTTTTGTATCGTGCAAGCGATTTTCATTTGAATGTGGTTGTGCGGCAGATTCCCCTACTGTACATAGGTATAATGGCGTGACTTCCGCTAAAGTGGCCACGACTTGTCAATACCTCGAGTTAAATTGGATCGGCGTCGACTATGTAAATGTTGACAGGTGAGGAGAGATCAGATTTTGGGGGAGACGTGAAAATTGCGACTGAACGTAGTTAAGGTGAAACCTGGCTCCAATATGTATTCGGTACTTTAAAGAGTCAGCGATGTGGAAAAGTTTGGTTGTGTGTTATTAGCATTTTTCTTTTATGTGATTATTTTTCGTAACTATATTTCTCTATTCCCTAGCTAGCAATAGCGGCTTGATAACAAGCTATTCTCGACGCTCCCGGCTGAGAGGAAGTAAATTAACGAAGTGTGCGACCACTCCCGTAGCTGACTGTACATTAGATCGAAGCATTTTTTATGTGATAGGTGGCAGATGATAAGCGATGGCCGCCGCCCCGACACCTGCGACACCAGTGGAGTCACAAGTACGCTGCCAACCTATAAATCTCTTTCCCCCGGATTGGGCATCCGGTACCCTCGCTCACGCAGCGAAACACAGCACAGTGCTGCTTCATGCCGGTTTCTTTTGAGGCCGTGGTATCATTCCGGTCAAGCTGGCGCATTCATGCCGAAACGTGGCTCTTCCTCGGTGAAATTTCTATTATATTATATTCATCATCATCAGCCCATTTAAGTCCCCACTGTTGGGGCACGGGCCTCCCGCAATCACATGAGGGGTAATTGCCATACTCACCACGCTTGGCAGACGGGTTGGCGAGGGTTTTGATATAAATGCAGAGTTTTCCTTCTCTGGGTCAGCACCCAGATCATGCCAGCAGCTTTACCTTAGTCGCCTTTTACGACACCTCGGTAAGAGTGAGGGTGGCCTATTCTACTCTGCCGGGGACCACACGGCCATTATATTATATTATTTTCATTTAACAATTTTAATCGCAACAGTACTTTTCAAAGAAAAATCCCGACCGAGCGCGTCTTGGACAAATAAATGTTGATAATCGAGAGCGTCGCGGCCGAGCGGCTCGCGGCATGAGAGCGTAACGGCTGGACCCCATTCTGTGTCTAGTTAAGTTTGTCATGATGATATAGGCGACGCCATAATGCACTTAAAAAAATATCAACAGTCTTCGCGTGAGACTCGAACCCACGATCTTTTGGTAAACGAGCAACTAGTTTACCGACTAAGTTACCGGAGACCTTGGTAAATCGACGAATTTTGTAAGTGCTTTATTCTTCGCCGCGAGCCGACTATAGTTTTATCAATATTATTATTATTATTATATTCCTTTTACCTACAAACGTAAAAGGATTTTTAAAGAACAAAAACACAAGCCGCCGCACGCCGTGTGGTCCCGGCAGAGTAGAATAGGCCACCCTCACTCTTACCGAGGTGTCTTAAAAGGCGACTAAGGTAAAGCTGCTGGCATGATCATCAGCACCCAGAGAAGGAAAACTCTGCATTTACATCAAAACCCTCACCAACCCGTCTGCCAAGCGTGGTGAGTATGGCAATTACCCCTCATGTGATTGAGGGAGGCCCGTGCCCCAGCAGTGGGGACTTAAATGGGCTGATGATGATGATGATGAAAAACACAAGAAAATTAAGACAATAACTACGAAATAAAATTACACTAAAAGTAAATAAAAAGGAAAGTTAAAACAAAGTAGGTCCCCGTGGCAGTGTCCCCAAAATGCTGGCAGCATTACCCCGCTGGATCGCGATGGAAACTCGCGCGGCGAGGTAGCTGCCAGCTTTTGGCTCTCCCGTGACTTCGACTAGACGCTTAGACTAGTCACGGAAGAACGAGAGAGCGTCGTTTTTTTTTTACCTACAATATTTTACCACCAGTTAAGATGAAACTGCTTAATTCATATGTTTTTTTGGTATAACATTTTTTTGCAATTTATTCTTAAGCTGACGCATCGACGAAAATAGCGCCGCTAATAGTACAAATCTATTGTGGTGATTAGGAGACATTTAAAAAAAACGATTTTAAAAAAGACGATTTTATTTTTTAGCTTACTAAACGGGATCTATTTTTAACAACTTCAGGATTACAACCTCTCGGCAAACACTTATACTATTTATTAAGTAACCATGCAAAAATGCTGGATCGAACGCGTACGCGAAAAATTAATTCACGCCAAAAGTGGCCACTTTTGGCGTGAATCAATTTTTCGCGTACAAAAACGGACCCAACATTTGTGCATGGTTATTTAATAAGTTAGATAGTTTAAGTGTTTGGTGAGAGATTGTAACCCCGAAATTGTTTAAAATAGGTCCAGTTTAGTAGCTAAAAATTAAAATCGATTTTCGTCGCTAGTGTGCCCTACCCGACACCTTAAGTGCGACGCAATACCCACTGCGCCAATGAGGCAGTCAAATAAATATAGGATGATTCCCGTTAGCTACAAGTCGACTCAAATCACGAGATTCTCAACCGTCAGATGCCGAATTACCTGTCGTAATATTGCGTGACGTCATACCTTTGTGATATAATATAATATTACACGCATCACTTCCACGTGAGAAATTAACACGTGAAGTTTCGAAGCTAAGAATAGACAAAGATTTCGCGTCTAATTTTACACAAGACTAGTTTTCACATTATTAGTGTAGAAGTTTCTTTCTTATATTATATATTGTGACAACGTCCTCAAGTGTATACATATTTTTGGAGTTGACTGTACCTTGTGTCTAAACTCATTTCTAACTTTAAGTAAATAAAATTAGTATGGAAAAAATAGTTCGGCGGTTTTCGTTAGATGGAGATTGTAAAAAGAAGATGTAGCTTTAAAAAGCAATCGAGCACATGGTTCGTTCTATGCATTTTAACATCGCGTTTGAAAGGCGTGTTTCCGAAATAAAATTAATCCTGATATTTAATTTAATCGTCTCCTTGACTTATTTTCGTAGGTGGTACTACATACATAGCCGTTGAGTTTTAATCGTTTTCCTCTAGATAGCGCTAGCACTGGCTAGCCGACAGCTTCGAAGCTAAGAATAGACAAAGATTTCGCGTCTAATTTTACACAAGACTAGTTTTCACATTATTAGTCTAGAAGGCTCCAAAAATCCGGCCAAGTGCGAGCCGGACTCGTCCATGAAGTGTTCCGAAGCAGCAAGTAAGATATATGGAAGGTAAACTGCGGTTTACGGTTTGTAACGTATTAAAAAAAACTACTTACTAGATCTAGTTCAAACCAATTTTCGTTGTTAGTTTTCATGGTAATGTATACATATGTATATATAAGTAAATGCTGTGCGCAACCCTTATCGGGATACAGTTTTAATATAAAACTTGGCTTGTAATTGTGTAGCATGTACTTTAAATTGTATTCTGTAGTTGTGCCTATTAAAAATTAAATAAATATCATATATTTTTTTTAGTTTTATAATTCTTTTATTATTAAAGTTACAGGGTGGGGGAAGACATTTTATCACTTTGGGAGAAATAATATATTAGAAACCTCAACATCAATTTAACGACCTATCCATAGATACTCCACACGTACTAACTGTGCGGATAAAGAATGGGATCAGAACTCGCAGTGCGAGTATAGACGCAAATAGTGTGCGAGCGAGAAGTGAATAGATGCGCCGCCATTTCAGATCCCATTCTTTATCCGCACAGGTAGTACGTGTAGAGTATCTATGGATAGGTCGTTAAATTGATGTTGAGGTTTCTAATATATTATTTCTAAATCTATTTTTGCGCAAGAGACGCTCCCAAAGTGGTAAAATGTCTCCCCCCCACCCTCTAACTTGAATAATAAAAGAATTCGTCTATACTCGCACTGGTGGGGTGCGAGTATAGACGCAAATAGTGTGCGAGCGAGAAGTGAATAGATGCGCCGCCATTTCTGATCCCATTCTTTATCCGCACAGGTTGTAGGTATGGGTTTAATGAAAAAAAATTGAAGTTTGAGTTCGAAGTTCCCCATACTTCGAATGGACTTTTGGCCGGATAGGGCCAAAAGTACATTCAAGTGGGGATCGATTTTAAGTGCGACCCCCAAGCCCCTGTGCTACGGATGCAGATGAATGTTCACACTAACGACGTTGCTGCCAACTTGTACTATCAATGAGCAGTTTTCCAGTATGTATTTATTAACTCTGAAGTTACTCGCTAGATGGTTTTAGCAGTCTCTATATATTTCAGGTGTTGGATGATATATCCTGTACTCTCTAATATATGGAAAAATATCCAAGTGCTAGGTTTTTCACGCTTACCTAATATTTCAAAGTACCCATATGGTTAGCTACATAGAAAATAACACTTTATACCAACGCCAAGTAGACCTAAAATAAGTTGTATAAAATATCTGACATGACGCCTGGAGATATTTGTGATTGATGCCTGTTTGAAACTGGGCAGTTTGTTATTAAATATTTTTATCGAAATATAATATTTACGAGTTCTTTGTTCTTGTTGATTATTCAAAATAATATTTTTGAATAAAACCTCTTTCATTCATTCATGGGTATTGATAATGAAATATGGCAACACGTTAAATTCCGCGACCAACCGCTGTAATTTTTATACAGATACAGGTAGCGCCATCTGTTTTATCTTTAGAGAAACCGACTGATTAATGTCATTGGAATCCTCATTTGAATTTAATTTGCCCTGTTTGTCAATACAGGTGTATCTGTGAACATTTACATCCCTTTAACCACGTGTTCTATCTACCATTCTGACAAACGACCCGTTTGGAGCAGTGGTAGTGAACACTGCCTGTGGTGCGAGGGTTGCGGGTTCGATCCCCGCATAGTACAAACATTTGTGTGCATGAACATATCTGTTTGTATTGATCTGTGTGTCTTATATGTATTATAAGTATATATTTACAAAAAAAAGTGTTAATATCTGGGATTGGTTTCTGAACGAGTGATGCATGATTGACAAATAAATGAGCGATGAGTGACTGTATGATTACTGAACGTAATGAATGAGTGAGATGGTATGATGAGAGAGAGAGACAGACGACTAATGGCGCGGCACGAAGAACGGACGAATTTGCTCTTCACAATTTTGGAAAGTAATATTTTTGAATAAAATCGGTTTCCTCAAGAAAGCGTCTTTGATTCCAACCCTCGACCCCACAAATATGTATTATATTTGTAATCCCACTGTTGATTCTGATATCCGTAACACAGGTGCTTGAGCGGGTAGCTTAATTAATTCAATAGTAAACCCAAAATGAATGAATAAATGAATGAATGAAAAAAATGTTATGGTCTTGATTATAAAATTTTCAAATGATTTATTTTCTGTATTACTTACTTACCAATAAGTTCATTCAAAATTGAACTGCGTGCCCACGTCCAACTGTGTAATAGTAATTCGATTGCTGGCTGATGCGATACAAGCATGTTGCTTAGTGCAGAGCCGCTAGATTTAAGTGTTAATTTGTAAATTGCTTATGGAAATAAACTCATTACTTATTGGAATGAAATTATTAGTGGAAGATGTGGTTAAATGGTTGTAAATTTTTACCGATACATCCTGTATTGACTAACAGGGCAAATCCAATTCACATTGATGGCAACAGGTGGCAGCACCGTGTATGTCGAATGTATGTGACGGTAATGTATGTGACGGTGGCAGCACTATACAGGGTGTATCTGTGGACATTTACACCTCTTTTGACCACGTATTCTACCAACCATTCTGAACAACTTTTGTTCTACGACATTTCAATCTTCTATCTATCTTCTTCTTCTATCTATTTCGACATTAGTCGAAAGTGTTTTCGACTCCCCATACAAAATGACCAAGTCACGTGACCGACTTTGTATGAGAAGTTGGAATTTTTATACGAATTTCTAAAAGTCATAGAACAAATCTTCTTAAGAATAAAATATATAAATAAATATTTCACTATATAACATACATTGTTATGATTCCGTGATATGTGGCGCAAGCGCCAGTGTGTTACGGATTTCAGAATCAATAGTGGGATTACAAATATATACATACACATTTTACATACATTTTAGACTGACCGGATGGCGCAATGGGTAGTGACCCTGCCTCTTACACCAAAGGTCGTGGGTTCGATCCCCACCCTGGACAAACATTCGTGCGATGAACACTTGTGTTTGTCCGGTGTCTGGGTGTAATATATGTATTTAAGTATATATTGTGTTCCTCTGTTGTCTGATATCTGTAACACAAGTGCTTAAGCTACTTAGTACGGAATCAGGTCAACGTATGAGATGTGAGAATTATTATTATAATTATTATTTTTTGTAAATATATATTTATTATACATATACACCTGGGTGTTGGTCTGGACAGAAAAACAAACAGATATGTTCATGACCACAAATGTTTGTAATGCGCTACATTGTACTTTTAAAACACCTATGTAAGTACTATAATATATTATTTTATAACAATCTGTACTCCAATGTGGCATGCAATAAAAAATTATGATTATGATTACTGTGCGGAGATCGAACCCGCAACCCTTGGACCAAATGCAGCGTTCACTACCACTGTTCCAAACGGGTCGTCCAAATCGAATCTGCTTTGGTGTAAGAAACCAAACAGGCCAATCGATTATCACTACATAGTACCTACACTTACATAGAATGTCAATTACTTATATTAAAACAATGAAATGCGAAATTAAATCCTTTTGACATTGCCAGGTGGGCAACAAAAGGCAACGTAGGTAGTGTTGTCGATTTATTTGCAACGATACGATCAATAGTATCGATATTACTTTTCTTACTTATTATTATCGTCGTTAAGGTATCTCTATGTGCCTTTTATCGCCTTTACCTTGGTGAGTGTTCCGAGGAGTATTTTGAGTAAATACCCGCTGCTGAAATTCACCACCGTACTACACGCCGTAAACCAGGATTCCACCCGTATCATCTGGATGGGTGGAGATCCACCACCGTGCGCTTTACACGTCATTTTTGGCCACCTCCTCATTGTGGCATCAACTTCCCGCAGTGGTATTTCTGAACCGGTACGATATTAAAACTTTTCAAAAAATCATTTCGTAAGTGGCTGGTGGATAAATGTTTTTACTCTATTAAGGAATACTTTGACTTGACTTGAATGATTTCCAACTACTTTAATTGTCTCATTGAATATTCGACATTTTAATTTTAATTGTATAATTCATTATTTATTTTATTGTAATGATTATTTTAATAACGCAATGTTATGATGTAATAGTATTGTAAGTATTGACTCTAATATTAGATTGACACTAGGCAATAAAATATTTGCATGCCGACGAGATAGGTGAAGCATGAATGTTCTCAATTGAATTGTATTTAACCACCTGTATGTAACCATGTTTCAAGCAAATAAATGATTTCTGATTGAGATCTTCAAGAAACGAGCCTATACCTTCCTAAAAGGCCGGCAACAAATCTCCACTTCCTCCGATGTGGCTGATATCCATGGGCGGCGGTGATCACTTACCATCAGGGGACTCGCTTACGCATAAAAAATAACAAAAAGGTCCTCGCAGGACAGGCTGTGCCTAGTGTGAGTGACTGTCACACTCATATTATCTATTATAAACACATATGTTTACTTAAGTTACGTCCACCTGTCTTCATGTACCTTGTGTCTAAACTTATTACTAACTTTAAGTAAATAAAATTAGTATGGGAAAAATAGTTCGACGGTTTTCGTTAGATGAAGATTGTAAAAAGAAGATGTAGCTTTAAAAAGCAATCGAGCAGATGGTTCGTTCTATGCATTTTAACATCGCGTTTGAAAGGCGTGTTTCCGAAATAAAATGAATCCTGATATTTTATTTAATCGTCTCCTTGACTTATTTTTGTAGGTGGCCGTACTACATACATGGCTGTTGAGTTTTAATCGTTTTCCTCTAGATAGCGCTAGCACTGGCTAGCCGACTGATGTCTCAATCTATACTATTTATAAAGTAAGAGGTAAGTCCTAGCAGACAGCGGCAACGGAATCCGAAAACACGAAACGCTTGCGCGATGCAATCGACACCTAGCGCCATCTATTGCTGTTAAGTGGAACGAATGTCCCGAAACGAAGTGAGGGCAGGCCACTAGTCTCAGTATATGTAAGTTACTCTATGCTACAATTTTTATTTCACTCTACTTAGTAACGTATTTGGTCCGTCTAAGATCCTAATTTATATGAATGTATATCTAGTCCTTTATATTATTTTATCCTAGCATAACATATTTATTTATTAGTACATAATATTGTGTATTTATGTGTTAGCATTATAAATATTTTAATATATTTATAAACAGTTCATTTTTATTTCCCTTTTTAATATTGCACCACCTACCCCTCCTCTACTATCAAATGTCCTTTGGCTGAAGGTTGTCTGGTAGAAATCGCTTCCAGCGATAAGACCGCCGAAATTGTACAATTAAGTTTCTGTAATGCCTAGTTTTTTTAAGTTGCGTTTTTTTGTGCAACAAAGTATAACTATCTATCTATCTATGTATTGTTTAGGTAAACCCTTCTATAGTATATCACTCATCAGTTTTGCCTTGAGTATGCGATCGATAGTTTTACGTTTGATTATCGATGAATAATCGATAGTCGACTCTCGATCGGCAACACTAAACGCGTATAATCCATTCCCCGCTGACGCGACACCATTCCACTCTAATCACGGGCAGTCATATGATGCGAAGTGCTGTTACAAGGAAAATAGGGTTGTTATGGAAGAGGTAGCGAAAGATGAATTTTATAGTACAGAGAAAGCAGCAAATAAAATTTATGAGGAGGATGAGAAAGAGGAATTGAATGAGGATGAAGAAATGAGAGAAAAAAGATAAATTGTGATGACTGTCTGCCACAGAGACGTAAAATAAACTTTAATAGTTACTTAAGAAAAACGATTGACACTTATTTCAATACTCATAAAGACCATCACATATTAATTAACATTTAGCTTTATAGACATCTGTGAGTGCGGTAATTATACAAATATATTTTATCACACTTTTTTTTCGAGTTCTCGTCGTTAAAGCTCGTAATCTAAACTCCTCTTAAGGTGATAGGTAGGGCACACTAGCGACGCCAATAAATTTTAATTGTTATTTATTTATTTTATTAGTTACACACAACATAATTACAGTAGATAAAGATAATACATAGTAACTGTGCAGTCATGGTAGACTGTAAATCTAGTTATGTATGTTAGCTATGTAAGTTAGCTACTAAACCGGATCTATTTTAAACAATTTCGGTGTTACACTTATACTATTTATTAAATAACCATGTACAAATACGGACCCAACATTTGTACGCGAAAATATTGATGCACGCTAAAAGTGGCCGCTTTTGGCGGTAATCAATTTTTCGCGTACAAAAACGGACCCAACATTTGAGCATCATTATTTCATAAATAGTATAAGAGTTGCCGAGAGGTTGTAACCCCGAAATTGTTTAAAATAGATCCGGTTTAGTGGCTAACAATTAACAACGATTGGCGTCGCTAGTATGCCCTACCCGTCACTTTAATTCATGGCAACCGAAAACGGAAGAGGATTTTTTAGTTTTCATTTATCGGGAGCTAAAAAGAAATTGCAAAAATTGCGATTTTGTCGCAAAATGAGGAAAAGGAAGAAGATCTTAACAACAACCCTAACAGGGAATATTAGGCCGAGTCTTGTTAATATTGTATAAAATTGTCGTATTGTTAAAGTAAGGGACAGGTGAAGTGGCGATTTGCATAAAATGCCTGGTAGAGATGTGAGTAGCGGAGGATCTATCGAATTGGCGAAAATATAGAAAGCCTTTGTGAAAAAGAAGATCATGATAATAATGACGTTGATGGTTGTTTAAGAAATAACTTTCAGAAACAAAAGACACACAAGTATAATAATGCTCTCAAAATTCTTTCAGGTGAGGACAGTATCTATATTATATCAATACGGGGATTAAAACGATATTTATTATGTGAAACAACATTGTGTACTCACATATTTGGCTCGACATTTCGGCTACGTTACAGCAGCCGTGGTCACGAGCGGACTGGCGGAGCACGGCATCGTCTGCTGGGGCCGGGCTGTGAATCTTCGGACACCCTCACATTTTTTGATATTAATTCGCCACCAGATGAATTGTCAGTGAAACTACTCCGACACACTACACTAACAGTATCGGTATTTGTTTGCGTTAGTAACGGCCTAGCACGGGGTTTGCACTTGTTAATTACTGGATCTGGATCCATGTCGATGATATTTTAAATCCATCCTCCCGATTGAAAGTCTTTACTTCTTGATCTCAATCGCTTCACGTACTATCCTGGAACGTCGAGCCAAATATGTGAGTACACAATGTTGTTTCACATAATAAATATCGTGTTAATCCCCGTATTCATACAATATAGTTATAATGCAACGCGAAAATCTAAAAAACTAGAGGACAGTATCTTCTTCTTAGTTTGTCGAGCCCAAGATCCTTTGCCATAGATATTTTAGGTTTTCTTTTAAGTAATAAGTACCAGACGAGCAGACGGAAAACCTGATGGTAAGCGATTGCCGGCGCCCATGGACACCCACGACACCAGTGGAGACACAAGTGCGCTGCTAAACTTTAAACCCCCTTTACCCAGACTGGGCCTCCGGTACCCCCACTCACGCAGCAAAACACACGATGATGACACATTTATGACCAAGCAAACTAATACTAAAAGATAATAAATCTAGTAATAGGATATTTGTCATGTCATTGGGATATCCCCATCTGGTATTCGATAATGACATGACAGCGCAAACAAAGAATGACCAACATATTTTCTACCAGGCCACGTAAGTAATACTAGATAAGCGATAACTTTTTATTCATATGAATGTTCCACATTTCTAATATTTCTATTATTATTTATCAGTTTATATTTTATTAATTATTAGAATAATAATATAATGTATTATTAATGACCTGGTAGTTGGAAACGGTGGAGATGTATAATACATTATAAACTTAAGTTCATCAACTCATACAATATATTATGTTGACTCCTCCAAGGCTTTCGACCCAGTACGAGTATAAGCACCAGTTTTGTGGAATATCTTTCGAGAGTTAAATTTCTTGAGTGCACAATCAACACAGTTTATTTGAAAATAGAACAATATTAGTGCGGAAAAAATCAAACATTTTTTTCCTTTAGCGGGTGTTTGCCAAGGGTGCATTATAGGACCACTCTTATGTATACCGACAAAGCTTTGCGCCAGTGAGTTTTAATCAATTTCCTGCTGACGCGACACCATTCCGCTTTCACGCACAATCATGAATAATGAGTGTTACCGAACGAATATATTGTGTGGAATTCTCAGATATTCTTGTTGATTTTCATTCGAGAGGAAGGTTTATATGTATGTAATAATATGAGTTATTATACTCATATGGGGTTTCAGAGATGATATCGTCAATTGAACTTTTTTTTTATAGAAAGGCCAACCAGGATGACCTCACTCCACCTGATGGTAAGCGGCCGTGAAATCCAAATATGAGGTTGACAGCACAAAAGAACTAACAAAGTACCCATTGAGTCTGCCACCCTCACCCTGATGGCCTGCTGAGATGCCGCTTCACGCCCCGCCTAAAAGATGGTATGAAGAAGGAAACACATGAGCTGGGAGGGCATTCCTTTCTTTTTTTGCGCTTACATTGAAAATGCTTTCTTAACCCTACGAGATAGATCAAAATAAATTCTTCACATTAAAAATTCTACAGAATTATTTATTTACGTTAAATAATGGGTAAGCCATTAGCTCTCGCAAACAAATTATTTTGTTAAGAAGCGATTTTATATAATACCGGACATTACGGAAGACGACAGGAATCCACCCTTACACTGTGCAAGTTCCACCAGCTCGTACTAAGCGTTTCGCTTCCTCTTTCTTGGTACGAACTGCTAAGGAATGGAACAACTTGCCGGCTTCTGTATTCCCAGAGAGCTACAATTTGGATGTCTTTAAGTCGAGAGTGAATAGGCTTCTTCTGGGTAAGCACGCTACATCTTAGACCTTATTGTCACTTTCCATCAGGTGAAATGAGGTCAAGTGCAAACCCATTTAATATATATAAAAAAAAATACAGTATTATTCCTTATCCAATTGAGTACCTTAAACACTTTGAGAATTTGTTACCGATCAATACGGACCGTTACAGCAACATTAAGTGTTGCTGTAACGGTCCGTAAATTAAAACAATAACTGACATCTAAAGCTAAGCTAACAAAAAGCTTCCGAAGATAGATTTAAGGTGACGGATAGAGCACACTAGCGACGCCAATCAATTTTAATTCGATCGGTTTTCGGAACTACAACCTCTCGGCAAACACTTATACTATATATTAAATAACCATGCACAAATGTTGGGTCCGTATTTGTACGCGAAAAATTGATTCACGCTAAAAGTGGCCGCTTTTGGCTGTAATATTTTTTTTGCGTACGCGTTGGACCCAGCAATTGTACATGGTTATTTAATAAATAGTATAACTGTTTGCCAGTTTAGTAGCTAACAATTAAAACGATTGGCGTCGCTAGTATGCACTACCCGTTTCCTTAATTCATGACAACCGAAAACGGAAGAGGATTTTTTAGTTTTCATTTATCGGGAGCTAAAAAGGAATTGCAAAAATTGCGATTTTGTCGCAAAATGAGGAAATGGAAGATCTTAACAACAACCCTAACAGGGAATATTAGGCAGAGTCTTGTTAATATTGTATAAAATTGTCGTATTGTTAAAGTAAGGGACAGGTGAAGTGACGATTTGCATAAAATGCCTGGTAGAGATGTGAGTAGCGGAGGATCTATCGAATTGGCGAAAATATAGAAAGCCTTTGTGAAAAAGAAGATCATGATAATAATGACGTTGATGGTTGTTTAAGAAATAACTTTCAGAAACAAAAGACACACAAGTATAATAATGCTCTCTAAATTCTTTCAGGTGAGGACAGTATCTTCTTCTTAGTTTGTGAGTCGAGCCCAAGATCCTTTGCCATAGATATTTTAGGTTTTCTTTTAAGTGATAGGTAGCAGACGAGCAGACGGAACACCTGATGGTAAGCGGTTGCCGCCGCCCATGGACACCCGCGACACCAGTGGAGACACAAGTGCGCTGCCTAAACTTTAAACCCCCTTTCCCCAGACTGGGCCTCCGGCACCCCCACTCACGCAGCAAAACACACGATGATGACACATTTATGACCAAGCAAACTAATACTAAAAGATAATAAATCTAGTAATAGGATATTTGTCATGTCATTGGGATATCCCCATCTGGTATTCGATAATGACATGACAGCGCAAACAAAGAATGACCAACATATTTTTCTACCAGGCCACGTAAGTAATACTAGATAAGCGATAAATTTTTATTCATATGAATGTTCCACATTTCTAATATTTCTATTATTATTTATCAGTTTATATTTTATTAATTATTAGAATAATAATATAATGTATTATTAATGACCTGGTAGTTGGAAACGGTGGAGATGTATAATACATTATAAACTTAAGAGTTCATCAACTCATACAATATATTTTGTTGACTCCTCCAAGGCTTTCGACCCAGTACGAGTATAAGCACCAGTTTTGTGGAATATCTTTCGAGAGTTAAATTTCTTGAGTGCACAATCAACACAGTTTATTTGAAAATAGAACAATATTAGTGCGGAAAAAATCAAACATTTTTTTCCTTTAGCGGGTGTTTGCCAAGGGTGCATTATAGGACCACTCTTATGTATACCGACAAAGCTTTGCGCCAGTGAGTTTTAATCAATTTCCTGCTGACGCGACACCATTCCGCTTTCACGCACAATCATGAATAATGAGTGTTACCGAACGAATACATTGTGTGGAATTCTCAGATATTCTTGTTGATTTTCATTCGAGAGGAAGGTTTATATGTATGTAATAATATGAGTTATTATACTCATATGGGGTTTCAGAGATGATATCGTCAATTGAACTTTTTCTTATAGAAAGGCCAATCAGGATGACCTCACTCCACCTGATGGTAAGCGGCCGTGAAATCCAAATATGAGGTTGACAGCACAAAAGAACTAACAAAGTACCCATTGAGTCTGCCACCCTCACCCCGATGGCCTGCTGAGATGCCGCTTCACGCCCCGCCTAAAGACCCCGGATTGTATGAAGATGGAAACTCATGAGCTGGGAGGGCATTCCATATCTTTTTTTTTGCGCTTACATTGAAAATGCTTTCTGAACTCGACGAGATAGATCAAAATAAATTCTTCACATTAAAAAATGTACAAAATTATTTATTTACGTTAAATAATGGGTAAGCCATTAGCTCTCGCAAACAAATTATTTTGTTAAGAAGCGATTTTATATAATACCGTATTATTCCTTATCTAATTGAGTACCTTAAACACTTTGAGAATTTGTTACCGATCAATATGGACCGTTACAGCAACACTTAAGTAAATTAAAACAATAACTGACATCTAAAGCTAAGCTAACAAAAAGCTTTCGAAGATAGATTTAAGGTGACGGGTAGGGCACACTAGCGACGCCAATCAATTTTAATTCGATCGGTTTTCGGAACTACAACCTCTCGGCAAACACTTATACTATATATTAAATAACCATGCACAAATGTTGGGTCCGTATTTGTACGCGAAAAATTGATTCACGCTAAAAGTGGCCGCTTTTGGCTGTAATATTTTTTTTGCGTACGCGTTGGACCCAGCAATTGTACATGGTTATTTAATAAATAGTATAACTGTTTGCCGAGAGGTTGTCGCTAGTGTGCCCTACCCGTCACCTTAAAATGCAGGGATATAGACCGCGTCTCCCCTTATCGCCCAGCGCCATCTATTGATACTATTTGAGAAACTAAAGTCCCGAAACGAAGGCGATCGCTAGTATATAGATAATTGAAAAATGCCTCGGTGGCGCAAGGGTTAGTGAGTTGCACTTTAAAGCGACGGCTGCGCAAGAGGTCCCGGGTTCCCGGGTCACCTTAAGGTTTTGAGCGCCATAGGGGACATTAGTGACCGACAAACAAACAATAAATGTTTATTTGTGTCTGGTTTGATGGCAGTCAATGTGTAAACAAAAAATCACCATTCTATAATTTTATTTCGATTTACGACTATATTGTTGTTTCGTTAAATAGACATCTGATATAATTGTATTCTTGATGCAAAAAAAAGACCTTGAAAATAATTCTTTTTTACTTGGCAGAATTGTTGACGTTTTTGTCAATCATAAGCTTTTTAATAAAAAACTACTATCTTTAGTTCGCGATTTGTTATAAAAAAAGGGAAAGGTCTACTGAAGGGTCTAATCATAGTATACCACGTAATTCAATGGTCATTCATCAATTATAATTCCATTTTCAATTATTAATAGGTCTTTACCCAATAATACTTTTCACACTAAGATGTATAGTTATACAACTTTACTAAATACTTTTTGCTTATTAAAGGAGTTCCTTTAATAAGCAAAAAGTCACCATATGTATAATTTTCATCATCATCATCATCATCAGCCCATTTAAGTCCCCACTGCTGGGGCACGGGCCTCCCTCAATCATATGAGGGGTAGTTACCATACTCACCACGCTTGGCAGACGGGTTGGCGAGGGTTTTGATATAAATGCAGAGTTTTCCTTCTCTGGGTGCTGATGATCATGCCAGAAGCTTTACCTTAGTCGCCTTTTACGACACCTCGGTAAGAGTGACTTTAATTTTATTTTGTTTTAAGACTATCTTTTAGATATTATTGTATTAGTGATGCAAAAAAAATCTTGAAAAATTACCCTTTTAACTTTGACAGAATTGACGTTTTTATTTTAGTTCATTAATAAAAAAATACTTATTTTTCTGAAAAACTATACCGCACCTTCTTAACGGTGATGGTAAAAGGTCTTAAGTTAATTGTGGAGGCAACGGGTAACCCTAACAATAGATTTAAATTAATAATAATAATAAAAATCTTTATTTGAAACATAATAATTTTGTTAAAAACATTTTACACGTTAATAACTGCAGTAGTCAGAGACTGTGTCGTAGTTATTAGCGCCCACCTCACATTTGAAATTGTTAGTTTTTAAACCGGATCTATTTAAAACAATTTCGGAGTGGGAGTCTCTAAGCAAACATTCGTACTATTTATTTAATAACTGTGCACTTTTTGATCTGTTTTTACACTCGAAATTTGGATAAACCCATAAGTGGCCGTTTTTGGCGGAAATTCAAATTTCGAGTACACACATACGCACAGTACAAACATTTGTGTGCATGAACATGTATGTTTGTATTGGTCTGGGTGTGTACTATGTATTATAAGTATGTATTTACAAAAGAAAAGTGTTATATGTATTTATTTGTAATCCCAATGTTGATTCTGATATCCGTAACACAGGTGCTTGAGCTACCTATCTCAGAGTCCGATCAATGTATGTATGTGATGTTGCGAAAATGAGTATTAGTAAATAGTATAAGCGTTTTCCGAGAGGCTACAGAATCAAAATTGTCAAAAAGATATCCGGTTTTTTTGACAACAATTCAAATCAATTGGCGTTAAAAAAAATGTTACTATGGAACACAACCTCTAAGAAAATCCCCATACTAAACAGCAACTTCATACTTTAACCCAATTTATGAGAGATTACGAAACAGTGTGGCCATTGATAGTACGCGAATCACTCAAAGGTTCGATTGACACGGATGAGTGACGCAAAATCGACTCTATTGTCATTCACTCGTCAGAGTTGTGGGTGAGGACTTTACACGAATCGACGCGAAATACATTTTTATGTGATTTAGACGTGTGTAACTCTTTACTAAAACGACTCAGTGATCGGCTTCAGATAGATGATACACTGATCCGATTCACTTTTTTTTTTCTTTTTTTATGTGATAGGTGGCAGACGAGACGGATTACGTGATGGTAAACAATTGCCGTCGCCCATGGACTTCCGCGACACCAGTGGAGTCACAAGTGGCTAATGCTCGCTCCGAATGTATCATTCAGCTCATTCGGATCTCAAGATCGGATTTGATCAATCGATCAACTTGCTAGACGAACTACAGATGATCACTGATAGCGAGAGAACGAGTGAGTCGGTTCAATTGGCAACACATGGAACGTGTCACGTTGGGATAGAGATAGGTAGACATAATATTGATTGAAATGACAGCAATTAGCGTCACAGAAAAATGATCTTTAGGTCAATAGTAATAATAATCTATGCTACTTATGTATAAAACTTGGCAAAATAATTTAAATAAGGGGTCATTCTAGTCGAGTCATTCTCTGTTCTGAATCTATCTGAGAGTCGATGTTGCAAGTGTTCAAAATGACGTGTATCACTGAAACGACTCTTTTCACTTTTTTGCTCGGCACGACCCTTTTGCCCGCTATATCTATGTGATTGGCGACAGACGAGTAACAGTTTTATCATCTGTCCCCACATAATCGCAATCGCTTACCATTGCTGTCTCCCATGGATTTTTTTCTATGTGATAAGCGCCAGACGAGCAGACAGATCACCTGATGGTAAGCAATTGCCTCCGCCCAAGGACACCCGCGACACCTGAAAAGTCACAAAAGCGCGGCCAACCTATTAACCCCCTCCTCGGGATTGGGCCCCCGGTACCCTGACTCACTCGACAAAACACAGCGCAGAGATCGTTTGTGAGGGATGTACCTAATTACCACACCAGATACTTTGTAATTACCTGATTTCTAAATCCTGAATCATGGTCCAAGCGTACCCCAGGCTCCAGAGTAACAGCTTTGGACGCAACCGGGAATAAAATGCTAAGATGAGGAGGTATGTGTGGCCGCGGTATCACTTTGTTCGAGCCGACCCATTCTTACTTGTTAACTTCTACGAGGTACAGACTACAGATCCAAAATGCTGTGCTAACTGCCACACTCAGAGTCGTTGATTAACTTAGTTGGCTACTTAAGAAAAAATATTGACACTTATTTTGATACGCATAAAGACTACCGATACTTTAGTATCGGTAGTCTAAGTCTAAGTTAATGAACATTAGCTTAAATGACGTCTCTGAGTGCGGCCGTAAGAGTCACAACGCTTCGTAGCATTTTCTTAGCTCGACTGCTACGAGAACACATACAACTACGTCGTAGCTACGACCATTCGTAGCTAAGACGTACACGCTACGAAATATTACAAGATATAGAATTTCTCAATTTAAGTTCATAAATTCATTAAAAATTATCACTATACTAAGACAGTCTTTCTCACTTTAGTAGTAAATGAGTCATACTAGTGAAGGATAAGATCGTCCAGACTTTTTTTTTCATGGAAACCATCATGGCCGTCACATGACACCTTTCTCTAAAAATTCTAAAAAATTTGGCATCTATGCCGTAGCACATTTTAACCGACTTTAAAAAAGGAAGAGGTTCAGACAAGGTGGCAGACGAGCAGACGGATCACCTGATGGTAAGCGCTTGCCACCGCCCATGGAGACCCTCGGTAAGCGTAGTGTTGGACAAGATGTGATGATGACATTCGAAGGCTGGCTGGTGTGGGCTGGATGAGAAGGAGCGAAAATCGGGAGCAATGGCATGCATTAGGGGAGACCTATGTCCAGCAGTGGGTTGCTGATGATGATGGACACCCGCGACACCAGTGGAGTCACAAGTGAGCTGCTAACCTTAAAAACTCCCTTTCCCCAGGATTGGGCCCCCGGTATCCTCACTCACGCAGCGAAACACAACATAGTGCTGCTTCACGCCGGTTTTTTGTTAGGCCGTGGTATCTCCGGTCGAGCCGGCCCATTAATGCCGAAGCGTGGCTCTCCCACGGTTAAGATTTATATTGTAAATCATTATGGTCGTACAGTGAAAGTCCGAAATATAACAGTTTAATTTCCTAGCTGCAATCTGACGTACCGGAACGTCGAAAAACGAACTGGATTGAACGTACAGCTGTTGACCAATCCCCAGAACGCTGTTTAGTGGGGGGAAGCCATTAAGTCTGGCTTTGCTTGCTTATTCGTGATGATGGAGAGAAATGAATGAAAATAATATTAAAATGCCCCTTGGCTGTTGTATTTATATAAATTTATCAATGTATTTAAAATCTGGTATTGGCTGTAAGTAGTATATATATTTTAAATAGTATAATTTAAGAGCTGAATTTAAAAAAGTTGATTTTAAAAAACAATATATAAATAAAATAAAACTTTATTAATTAGAGTTAATTTTACATATGGTCGGTCACACGTAGTTATATAAATACAGACTTATTATTAACTGTACTGAAATAATCTTGTATTACAGGTATTTAAAGCTACCTTAATTTAATTTACAAAGTGTGTCAGAGCAGTGTCGGCGTCAGCAATGGAGCCCAATTCTCGTGCTTGTGATATTTTGAGAACATGGCGGATATCACCCGAAAACCATACAAAAAAAACTATGTTTTAGGGATATATGTCGTATGATAATAAATGTCACGAGCCCGAGAATTGGGCTCCTGTTGTGAACTAGATCATGATAATTTATGCAACAAACACCTTCCTCGAGTTTAATCATATTAATTTTTTAAGTGGGCTGGACTTTAGGTAAATGGTAAGTAAATAAATATTTCACAACATCACATACATTGATCTGACTCCAAGCTCGAGCACCTGTGTTATGGATATCAGAACCAACAGCGGAATGATAAATATAAATTCTCACATATTCTCACAACATCTCATACGTTGACCTGATTCCGTATTAAGTAGCTTAAGCACTTGTGTTACAGATATCAGACAACAGAGGAACGCAAATATATACTTAAATACATATATTACACCCAGCACCGAACAAACACAAGTGTTCATCGCACGAATATTTGTCCAGGGTGGGGATCGAACCCACGACCTTTGGCGTAAGAGACAGGGTCATTACCAATTGCGCCATCCGGTCAGTCCAGTCCAATATATACATTTAATAGTTTTCTTTTGTAAATGCATTCTTATGATACATAGAAAACACTCAGACCAATACAAACAAATATGTTTATGCACAGAAATGTTTGTACTGTGCGGGGATCGAACGCGCAGCGTTTACTTGCACTGATCCAAACGGGCCGCCAAAGTAGGATTTGTACCTATGTTTTCGGTAAGAAATTCTTAGTGTCAGCCCGGAGTCTGGAAGCCGTTGCTCCTGGGTCCGACCCCTCTCCGGTAGTATCACACTAGTTTCCCATTTGATTATGAGCTTAAGGGTATAAAAAATGCACTTGTGTTTGCGCACACACTTGAGCACTATGATATATCCTGCGTACGTTTCCGATCGTTGAGATTGGCCGCCATGACCGTATTCGGTTGGCGGATAATAAAAAAAATCAATGATGATGGAAGTTTGTATGGTAAATTACATCATGTTATTTTTTCAGTCATTCCCTTAGGAATCTAGGACTGATCATTGATATTAATAGATATTAATATCAGTCCTAGATTACAGTTGGGTAGGTACCCAACCGAATTTCGAAAGCCATATTGCTGCGTAACTGATACCGATTACTATACAAAATCAGGCCATATTAGTGCGAGAAAATCGGGAAACTGCTTTGCGAGTCATTAATCATGTCAAAACTAAACTATTGAGATATTTGTGATGCTATGTATGGGCCATGTATTCTGAGTTGAACAAGCAACTTAATCCGGAGACTACAGATTGTGTTCGCTTCTGTTATCATATCCCTCCACGCTCACATGTCCCACCCTTCATAATAACTCCAATATGCTTAAGGCGACCCGCGACAAGTTGGGATGATGACATTCGAAGGCTGGCTGGTGTGGGCTGGATGAGAGTGGCCGAAAATCGGGAGCAGTGGCGTGCATTAGGGGAGACCTATGTCCAGCAGTGGACGAGTGTGGGTTGCATATGATGCTTAAGGCGATACCGTGACGATACAGCGCTGTTAACTGCCACACTCAGAGTCGTCGATTAACTTAGTTGGCTACTTAAGAAAAAATATTGACACTTATTTTGATACGCATAAAGACTACCGATACTGAAGTTTAGTTAATGAACATAAGCTTAAATGACGTCTCTGAGTGCGACCATTAGTGATTTATATTGATTGTTGCAAATTAGGAGATTTTATTAAAAAAAAAAGACAAAAATCTTTCGGTCTTTTTCATATAGCCACTGTGCATTTGCCATTTTCAAATATTACAAACCTAGGTCACCTGGACTTTCAATTCATTTGTTGGCTTAAGTATTAAGATATTTAATAAGCTACCACAAAATATCATTAACCTACCACTGGATAAGTTAAAGTCTCATATTAAAACCTGTATTTAAATGATAAGGATTCTTGGTCATGTTAATTGATTAATCTTTTGAGTTGTTATTCATAATAGTCTACTAACTTTCATCATCGTCATCGTCATCGTCAGCCCATTTAAGCCCCCACTGCTGGGGCACAGGCCTCCCTCAATCACATGAGGGGTAATTGCCATACTCACCACGCTTGGCAGACGGGTTGGCTAGGGTTTTGGTATAAATGCAGAGTTTTCCTTCTCTGGGTGCTGATGATCATGCCAGCAGCTTTACCTTAGTCGCCTTTTACGACACCTCGGTAAGAGTGAGGGTGGCCTATTCTACTCTCCGCCGAAATAAAGAATTATTTGATTTGATTTGATTGTTAAAAATAATAATTTACACTTTTTAGTTCTTGGTTTTTGAAGGCGGTTTTTTTGCAAGCACTATACATAATTCCCTCCTTTCTCGAAGGCGTCCTAACTTAATGACGAATGATATTGTCGATATACGGCCTACTTTCGCGGCCCAAGTGAAAATGTCAATATTTAACGCGCGGGAGCTCAGAATAACAAGTAACCTGTCTAATGGAGATAAGCATGTTTTAGTAGGCATTAAAACTTGTATTTGTTAATTTAATCTTTTCGTTTTCATACTCACTGAGAGATTAAAGATTAATCTCCTAAATTGAGCTCATGATGTTGGCAATGTTGCTGTACTTGATCGTAGATACCATTTTTTTTTCTTCATGTACGGTCAGCAACAAAAGTAGCTTAACACTTTAGTACCATGTCAAAGTACATCATCATCAGCCCATTTTAATCAGTGTTTAAAATATATCTGGTTTCATCATCATCAGCCCATTTAAGTCCCCACTGTTGGGGCACGGGCCTCCCTCAATCACATGAGGGGTAATTGCCATACTCACCACGCTTGGCAGACGGGTTGACGAGGGTTTTAATATAAATGCAGAGTTTTCCTTCTCTGGGTGCTGATGATCATGCCAGCAGCTTTACCTTAGTTGCCTTTTACGACACCTCGGTAAGAGTGAGGGTGGCCTATTCTACTCTGCCGGGGACCACACGGCTTTACTGAATTAACGTTCAGAATATTTTTTCAGCAGGTTACCTCATAATTTTATTATGCCAAACCGTCAACCACCAAATATAGAGTCTACTATCGACAGAGAACGTCATTTAATTAAACATATATTTTTTTTAAATCTCATATGCTATTTTTTTTACGTCTCATATAACAGGCGTTCACAAATCGATTTTAAAGTACGAAATTGAATTAATTTCAATAACGAGATAATGTACGTACTGAGATTCGTTTGTTAAATCTTTAGTGACTGATCAGCAATGACGAGAAAAGATTTTTACATAATTCTCATTTTCGTTGTTACTATCCATTTTGCATCCGTGAGTTTTTTAAGCATTATTAATATTATTATACTAAAATATTATTTTGTATTTTTATGGTTTTTGAAGGCGGTTTTCTTTCGTAAATTTTATTTTCGTGCTTTTTTTTTTCAGGCAAGATATAAGAGATTTAAGAAGTATCGCAGCATTGTAAGTGGAAGGAAGGCATGAAATCAGGTAAGCATATAAGTGCTTACCTGATTCCATGCCTTTTTAATACTCTGATCATTAAATAATACATTTTGTATTAATATTAACTGCCTTAGTGGCACAGTAGTGGATAACACATTAAAGCGATAGCTGCACTTGGGGTCCCGGGCTCGACTCCTGGGCCAGGAGCCCCTCTCAGCGTGCATAAGATGCATTTTCACTGGGTCATCAAAAAAAAAGTGGTACAATTTGCTACAATTTGGGTGTCTTTAAGTCGAAAGTGAATAGGCTTCTTCTGGGTAAGCACGCTACATCTTAGACCTTATTGTCACTTTCCATCAGGTGAGATGAGGTCAAGTGCAAACCCATTTAATATATAAAAAAAAGTGGTAGAAAGGAACTTATTCGAATTGTAACTATTTTTAAACGGTTTTATTTAGCTCACCCTGTTTGTTTTATATTATTTATTCTTGGATCAAATTTTGTAATTCAAATTTCACCATGTTCCTGTCAACCGATTAATCTGAAATTTTGTATACACTTTGGATTTTGGTGACAATACAATTATGTTTATTCATTATCATTATAAATTCAAGATGGCCGCCGCTACAAAATGGCGGATAATTTATGTTTTATTAATCCCATCAATATGGGTATCAAATGAAAGGTTATGTCCAAGATTGTGTGACGTTAAAAGGACAGATCAAGTCTCTGGAAGGGCTGTGTATTGAGGAATTAGATTGTAATAAATTATCAGGTAAAAAACCATGTAATAATGATGCACTAAAGGAATTAATTAAAATGAGGAATATTCGGTAGGCATTTCCGTTAAATACTAAAAACTATAAAATAAAAATCGGTAAAAAAACTTTTAAGTTAAACGGTTTCATCTCATGTGCACTGAAAACTAGAAAATAATAATAACAATTAGGTATTTAGAACTTATAGTTCAGAAATATTTTAGTACCAAGCAGAATAGCTTTTAGGCATATTAGACTAAAATAAAAACGTGGGGCCCCTCTGAAATCCTACCTATGGCAAAGCATATCTTTATACTTTGTAGATCATGTGCTGGTGAAACCGCCACGGCTGGTTATTGATTGTTAAAATCTTCAGTTACGATTATAGTAAGTCGATGCAATCTACACTTAGTATAGAAGAAAGTATTACAGCAATATTTAATGGGCCCCACGTTTTTATTTTAGTATAATATGCCTAAAAGCTATTCTGCTTGGTACTAAAATATTTCTGAACTATAAGTTCTAAATACCTAATTGTTATTATTATTTTCTAGTTTTCAGTGCACATGAGATGAAACCGTTTAACTTAAAAGTTTTTTTACCGATTTTTTTCCCATGTAGACACGCAACAATAACACGTCTTTGCCTCCTCCAGTAAGTATGTGCTTCACTTTTTCATTAATATTTTTATATTAACATTATTAAGGGGCGGGCGGCAGCCCTTAACTTAGCTTTTGGTAATGCATCTGTCCATTTACTATTAAATACGTAAATTAAGTTACATAAGGACCCCCTATTACAAAACGCGTTCTTATAAAAGTCCTAGAACTAAACTCGTTCCAGCCCTTTTAACATTGCTTGTTAAAACGGGATGATACTATGAGCTTTAGCACGGTAATGACTTAAGATCTCGTTTTGTAATAAGGTTGGGAGATGTACCTAGTGTTCTCATTACAGAGGCCAACAATCAATTTCGGCGATGACAATTACGGCCCTGAAATGGTTTCCAGAAAGCCAGAGCAAGGGAAGTGTCATTACCGTGTAAGTTTTGACAAAAAAAAGTTTGAACAATAGCACAGATAATGCACTTAAAAATTTTACGACAGTCTTTGGGTGGGACCCGAACCCACGGTCTTTTGCAACCGGGCAGTTGCCCTTTACTTTACATGCCGGGCTTTACCGATTAAGCTACCGGAGACCTTGGTATCTCGAATTTTTGTAAGTGTTTGTTGCTTCACCGTGAGCCAACCGCCCGAAGACTGTCGAAATTTTTTTAAGTGCATTTACTTTAGAATAAATTGCAACAGATTGCTATAAGCAAAAAAATCATGATGGCATAGATATTATAAAATTCCTTCCAACCTTATTCTTGAGTTTCCGGCCGACATTTCGGCACTCCAGAACCCGTTTACCCCATCGGTCGTCGGTTCTGCGGCTAATATGGCCATCCCACTGCCACTTAAGCTTGCTAATCCGGTGAGCAATGTCGATAACTTTGGTTCACTGCCGGATCACCTCATTTCGGATTCGATCTCGGAGAGAGATGCCGAGCATTGCTCGTTCCATAGCCCGCTGAGCGACCTTTAACTTGTGGACCAGCCGTACCGTAAGACGGGTTCTGGAGTGGAGACCGCGTCTTGGCAAACGTAATGTAGGGCGCCCTCTGGCTAGGTGGGGGGACGATCTGCGCAGGATGGCTGGCAAGAGCTGGATGCGAGAAGCCATGGATAGATCACAGTGGCGAACAATTGGAGAGGCCTACGTCCAGCAGTGGACTGCGATAGGCTGATGATGATGATGATGATGATTTCGGCACTCTTGCAAGCGCCATAGTCACGGTGTAACTGAAATTTCTTGAAGGTAAGTTGTTGTTATTGGCAAGACACAGGAGGGTACACCGATATGCCTGTCAATAACAATTTTACCCGCAAGATCCCGTAAAAGAACTTTTTTTTATACAGGCTCAGTATATTGGCTCTCCTCAGCCTGATGGTAAGCAAGAGAAGAGCCCAAGTTGCAATTACAACGGAAGCGATGTCAAGGTATCACCTCCGTTGGCACCGCCATACTGGCCCGTGAGATGCTTCTTTCACGATTCGTTTGAAGGAATCCATATGTCCTAGGAGCTATAGTAATGTTTTTTTTTGTTATTCTCACAACATCTCATACGTTGACCTGATTCCGTACTAAGTAGCTTAAGCACTTGTGTTACAGATATCAGACAACAGAGGAACACAAATATATACTTAAATACATATATTACACCCAGACACTGAACAAACGCAAGTGCTCATCGCACGAATGTTTGTCCAGGGTGGGGATCGAACCCACGCTGTTTGAATGTTTGTGGTCACAAAAGTTTAAAATAAATACTTAGTGTATGGAAGGAGCAAAGTTCGCCGTCTGTCTCCGAGATCTAATCCGAAATGAGGTGATCCGGCAGAGAACCAAAGTCATTGACATTGCTTAGCGGATTAGCAAGCTTAAGTGGCAGTGGGCTGGCCATATTAGCCGCAGAACCGACAACCGATGGGGTAAACGAGTTATAGAGTGGAGACCGCGTCTTGGCAAACGTAATGTAGGGCGCCCTCTGGCTAGGTGGAGGGATAATCTGCGCAGGATGGCTGGCAAGAGCTGGATGCGAGAAGCCATGAATAGATCACGGTGGCGAACAATTGGAGAGGCCTACGTCCAGCAGTGGACTGCGATAGGCTGATGATGATGATGACTTAGTGTAAAAATGTCATCGGAAAGAATAAGAATCGTAAGTTGAGCAATTCCAGAAAATAACAAACTGCAGTTAAATGCATTACCTATTACCTAGCCGTTAAATGATTTGACGAAGGCCAGGTTTACTCTGATTGGTGAAATGTCTAACGTGCTCACCTGGCACTTTGCCGAACTTTTTCCACATGTTGCAAAAAAACCTTGGATCGTCTGACCTTCGCAACCCTCAGACAGACGAACTAGACCAACTGGATCATGATTACTACTCATCATTTCAGCCAATAGATGTCCACTGCTGGACATAGGCCTCCCCCAATTTTCTCCACACAGATCGGTCCTGTGCCGCTCGCATCCAATGGATTACCGCAATCTTCACCAGATAGTCGGTCCACCTTGTGGGGGGGCGCCACGACTGCGATTTCCTGTACGTGGCCTCCACTCGAGGACCTTTCCGCCCCAACGTCCGTCTGTTCTCCTCGCTGTGTCCTTTTTTTTTTTTTTTCTTCTTCTCGCTGGGGAATGCCGCCGGCCCGTAGTGCAATGGCCGACGTCGCCGCCTAGTGGCGGCGCCTTATGCATACCCTCCTGCTGGGGAGCAGGAGGGTTATGTCGAGCTCTCCTCTGGCCGGGGCTTCTCCTAACGAGAAGCCGGCCAGAGGCATACCGACTAAACCCCAGCGGTTTTCCCTCATCGCCCTTAAATGGGAAGGCGTCGTGGGCTGTAGGACGAACTTATTACCCATACGGGCGCCACGACCCCTCGCTATGTGCCCTGCCCATTGACACTTGAGGCATGCAATCCTTTGGGCTATGTCTGTGACCTTAGTTCTCCTGCAGATCTCATCATTTCTGATACGATCACGCAGGGAGACCCCGAGCATAGCCCTCTCCACTACACTAGCACTCTGGTTACTACTACTACGTTTGAAAATCATTGTTTCAAATATTTTTGGTATCTACAATTTTTTGTCACTATCTGAGACGTGCAGGATTCCTCACGATGTTTTCCCTCACCGCCGAGCTAATAGTAGAAATGTGAACATAGATTTGAAACATCCACCTCATTCCGTCATCCGCCATAGAAGGCGTGTTCTTATCCACTGATTTACCGTCTCTCCGCTTGAAAATGTCTCCACATACTGTTTTTAGGCTAGAGACGAATAAACGAGCAAGCGAGTCACCTGATGGAAAGTAATCAACGCCGCCCATGATCATCGGCGAAATCAGAGAGATCGCTAATGTGTTGCCGGACTTTTTAAAAAAGAGTACTGTATGATTTATAAATGTTCTTTATATGTTTTATAACTTATATTACAGTGTTTCACCGCCAATTGTGAAGCTGAGGTAGGTAATGGTAAATAAAACAATATTTTTTATATAAAAAACAAATTTTATCATATAATATTAAACTAATTTCAGTTTTTATTTTTGTAGTGCCTAGGATTCGAATCAGATGCAGAGGTTTGTAAAATAAATAAATAAATTCCCTTCAAGTCGCAAATACGCCTAAGGCCTAGAATGCACTAGCGGTAGGCCGCGATACGGCGTGCCGCTGCGGCAGGCTGCACATCAATTTTTACATGAAACCGCTTGATAATAACGCACTCATTTGCGGCCAGCCGTCAAACGCTCCGATTGTTCTGGAGCTGATGTGCGGCACGCCGCATCGCGGCGTACTGTTAGTGCGTTCTAGGCCTAAGAGCCAGCCTCAAATACACTATGGCGAAATTTTGATTTCATGCAAATGAACCCATTTCGTACACAGGGCGTCACGTCTTACCTTTGTTGGTCTTTATGTCTGAGACACGAGTGTTATTTTTCCTTACCGTTGAGGAGTTGACTTTTCATCATCAGCAGAGCCACAAAATTAATAGAATCAGTCGTAAATACTGGTGCAGTTTTGAAAAAAGACACAAAAACATTACGTGTGCCTTTAAAATTTGAGGGTCCTCATTTTGTGGCATCCCCCCTCCCTTTCCCCTTCCACCCCCGCCAAATAACTAACAAACTGATTGTGAGTACCGTTGAGGAGATGACTTTCCATCATCAGCATAGCCACAAAATTAATACAATCAGTCGTATATACTGGTGCAGTTTTGACAGAAGATACAAAAACATTAAGTGTGCCTTTAAAATTTGAGGGTTCCCCTCATTTTTTTCAGGATCCCATCATCAGATCCTGATATCCTTATCATGGTACCAATCCGGGTCTATCTACTTTCCAATAAAAAAATAATTATCTAGCCTACCCTTTAGTCCAAGGGTTGCAGGTTCGATCCCCGCACAGAACAAATATTTGTGTACATGAACATGTATGTTTGTATTGGTCTGGGTGTTTTCTATGTATTATAAGTATGTATTTACAAAAGGAAAGTATTATACGTATATAATTGTAATCCTGTTGATTCTGATATCCGTAACACAGGTGCTTGAGCTACCTATCTCGGAGTCAGATCAATTTAGGTGATGTTGTGAAAATATTAATTAATTTATTTTTGAGCCTCCGATTTCATGGTCTTGGTCACGGTGTATCAGAAGTTTCATTGCGGTTAAGTTGTTATTGACAGACATATCAGTCTACCCTCCTTAGTATCTTACTGCGGAGATCATAATCATAATCATAATCATATTTATTCACAAGAAACATGGTACATGGTAAGGTGTTACATTTAAAGAATATATATATGTGCGAACATGTCTCGCTATCCTGTAGCATGCAAATATAAATTAACATTAAATTTAATTCTAAAAGATGTCACGTTGTATGAAATAAAATAAATTAATCAGGATTAAGTAGAATTAAAAAGAATTAAAATGGCACAAAATCGGTAGGTACATACATATCACAGTCAAATTTACAAAAATAAAGCATTTTACATCAGGTTCCATCAGTGCCTGGATCTAAACATAAGTTGCATGTACTCCTCAACAGAATAGAAGCATTGTTCCTGCAGCCAAAACTTCACTGTGTGCCTAAACCGCCTTCTTGGGAGAGATTGGAATTCTATTGGCAACGCGTTAAACACCTTAATACACATGGCTGAGCAACTTTTCACATAAATGCTACTCCTAGGTCTCACACTATGGGTAAGTCTATCAGGGTATCTCAACACTCTCTGTGACACATCTTTGAATTTCGTAAACAACTCATTATTGGATTTAACAAAACATACCAAATTTAAAATATACATACATGGCAATGTCAATATTCGTAATTTCTTAAAAAACGGCTTACACGGTTCATCAAGAGATGCTACTTTTGTAATAAATTTAGACCAAACTACCTATTGATCACAAAAGAAAACTTTTTGACTTTTACACCTCCGACATCAACACCGAAACTGCTAGAAACATCACCGATATCGGAAACTCAAAAATAATAATATCCTCCAACCGATAACGGCTACGGCGGCCAATCTCAACGATCAGCCACGTATCATCAACAGCAACCCATACTCGTCCACTGCTGGACATAGGTCTCCCCTAATGCACGCCACTGCTCCCGATTTTCGGCCACTCTCATCCAGCCCACACCAGCCAGCCTTCGAATGTCATCATCCCATCTTGTCGCAGGGCGTCCTACACTACGCTTACCGAGTCGCAGTCTCCACTCAATCAAAAAATACAGTTTGATCAAAATCAAAAAATCAGCCACGTATGCAGAATATATTTTATTGATCAAGTGTGTGCGCAAACTCAAGTGCACTCTCTATTTCTTCACCCTCATATGGGACACCAACGTGACACGACCGGAGAGGGATTGGGGGCAAGACCAACGGCTTAGCGTGCTTTCCGAGGCACGAGGGCATAAGACCGCCAATATCCAGACTCCGAGCTGACACTAAGAATTTCTTACCAAAAAACTTAGGTACACCTTTTTGGCCCGACCCTGGGATCGAACCCGGGACCTCTTGAGCAGCAGTCGCTTTGAAGTGCGACCAGCTAACCACTGCGCTACCGAGACAGTCAACGTATGTACTACAGCCACACATCAGTGTATACAAATCTATCAATTTTTTTCATTCAATTCTGACCTTAATGTCAAACACGTTCGGTTCAAAATCAATTGAGGAATTTTGACAGACTGAAGTAACCTAATGCGTGGCTGTCTGCGCATAGTTTTAATCGTGGGACCGCCATGCTTCAGCATGAATGGACCGGCTCGACCCGAGTGATACCACGGCCTCAGAGAAAACCGGCGTGAAGCAGCACTGTGATATGTTTCGCTGCATGAGTGTTGATGCCGGAGGCCAATTCGGGGGTTTAAGGGTTGGCAGCGCACTTGTGATTCCACTGATGTCGCGGGTGTCCAAGGGCGACGGCAATCGCTTACCATCAGGTGATGCGTCTGCTCGTCTGCCACAAAGAAAAATAATTCTCACAACATCTCATACGTTGACCTGATTCCGTACTAAGTAGCTTAAGCACTTGTGTTACAGATATCAGACAACAGAGGAACACAAATATATACTTAAATACATATATTACACCCAGACACCGAAACAACCCCAAGTGTTCATCGCACGAATGTTTGTCCAGGGTGGGGAACCGAATCCACGACCTTTCGCGTAAGAGGCAGGGTCACTACCAATTGCGCCATCCGGTCAGTCAAAATTGTTAGCAATCCAGTAAAACTATTCGGATATTTCCAGCCACTCCACTACATCTGTGTTATAAACTGTATTTTTTCGTATAACATTAACGGCAGATATAATCTTAAAAAAAAAACAACTTGATAGCTCCTTATATCACCCCTTACGACAGACGATATATTTGGCGTCACCTGAGCCCTTGTGGAAAAGATGAAAAATGAAAGGTAAAAAGGGAGATCTCATTTTTTGCGGTTTCAGTGTCATGGTGCCTACTGTACATCGTCGGTAAGCCACCCCACCTTTCCTGTGTCTTTAATGCCCATTATATCTTTAATATAAAAATGAATCGCAAAATGTGTTGGTAAGTGCATAACTCAACAACGCCAGGACCAATTTGGCCAATTCTTTTTTTAAAATGTTCGTTGAAGTCAAAGGAGGGTTCTTACGGCAAGAAAAAATCGAATAATTGTCGGGAAACCCCTAAAAATAGCCCTTTTCTTTTTCACACAGGACGAAGTCTGTCGGGTCAGCTAGTTAAAAATAAAAAAAGCGGCCACTTTTGGCGTGAATCAATTTTTAGCCTACAAAAGCGGCCGCAACATTTGTGCATGGTTATTTAATTAATAGTATAAGTGTTTGTTTGGGTTGTAACCCCGAAACGGTTTAAAATAGATCCAGTTTAGTAGCTAACAATTAAAAACGAATGGTGTCGATAGTTAGGGCTACCCGTCGCCTTAATAAGTTGCACTGTTATTATTAATAAAAAACGTTAATTTCCTATGATTTTCAGACAAGGGGACAATCTTCAAAATCACTCGTATGACTCGTAATATTTGCACATGACCTTGATGCTGTCATTTCTTTCATGAGGCTTTCCCACGCATCTGTTGCTATCCCACCATCTCCATTCGAAGGGCGCAGTTCACCAAAATCTAGATAACAGAGAGTTACGAAAACGGGCAGTTAATAGTAAGTTAAACATTAATCACGACAAAAAACGAACTGTCACTGACTGTTCTATGAATATTTAAAGTCAACTAAAACCAGAAGTCAGTTTTTCATATTTGGTAGAATAAAGTATAATGATTTTAAATTGCAAAATACGCACACGTATTTCATACAGTTCATTTGACTGTACTTTTTTCACATGGTCAGGTAATAACGTCAAGCAGCTGTCACTGTCAACTCTATGAGAGTCTTAGAGTAACTTATGTATACTGAGATAGAGGCGTCAGTCGGCAGGACAGTGCCATCTAGAGAAAAACGACCAATACTCAACGGTTGATATTTTTTATAGCAACCTTTTGCAATTTATTCTTAAGTAAATAACACACTGAAAATTTTCATCTCGTGTTCACGCGGGACTTGAACCCACACCTTTCACAATACTCAACGGCTAGTAGTAGGTACGGCCATCTTTCAGAGCTCTTTGCTTTCTTCAATTATCAATTAAAAAATAGTCACTTAAATTACCTCCGTCGGTTCGGTTAGCGTAAGCGTCAGTTACGCAGTAGTAACCGCTACTTTTTCTGTGGTGAACACGAATAACCGTCAATCAGCGGTTAAAGCACAGTTAAAGTGCGATTGCCATTGCTTGAAATCTTGGTGAACTTCGCCCTAAGACTGCTTCAGACCACAAATCTATTCTGAGTCTGTTTATCTAGCGTGGTATGTTCTTCTTAGTTTGTGTTATGTGCCTATGTGCCCTGCCCACGGATATTTTGTTTCTAAATTATTTTTTGTAATTTCAGTGTCATGGTGGAAAATGTAACTCACAGGTAAGAATTTACTGAACAAAAATACAGTCTTGTACCGTTTTATAAACGTGCCAATAACGCGCTTTGTATAAAACGAAAGCTCTTGCTGTAGACATAAGAAAGGCGATTCGCCATTTTCGTACAGGAATACTACAGTCTCAGAATTTCGGAATCGTTTTACAGGTATTATTGGGAATATCGCACAAGCGCGTTGGCGCGTTTATGCATTTTAGACGCGTCGTCATAGATGCATTTCTGGCGCGTCGGGGTCGATGTATATTTCACGCGTCATCGTCGATGTATTTTAGGCGCGTTGTCATAAATGCATTTCTGGCGCGTCGGGGTCGATGTATAATTCACGCGTCGTCGTCGATGTAATTTAGGCGCGTTGTCATAGATGCATTTCTGGCGCGTCGGGGTCATTGTATATTTCACGCGTCGTCGTAGATGCATTTTTGGCGAGTCGGAGTCGATGCATTTTAGACGTATCGGAGTCAATGCATTTTCACGCTTCGTCGTCGATGCATTGTAGGCGCGTCGGCGTCGATGCAATTTAAGCGCGTCGTTGTAGACGCATTCTAAGTGCGTTGGCATCGATGCATTTTAGGCGTGTCGGCGTCAATTAATTTTAGGCGCGTCGCTGTAGATGCATTTTTGGCGCGTCGGGGTCGATATATATTTCACGCGTCGTCGTCGTCGATGCCTTTTAGGCGCGTCGGAGTCGATGCATATTTCACGCGTCGTCGTCAATGCATTTTTAACACGTCATCGTCTGTGCGTTATTAGCACGATTCCTTCAGTCAGTGCATTCTTCACGAGATGTGTCGCAAATAAATAAGCCATGTACATACGTTGACTCTACAGCCCGGCTGATGGCAAAATAAATACACAAAATGGCGGTGCTCGTTATTAAAAGAGGTACGCAACTTATACGGATTATGAAACTGTAATAGTATGTATACTTTACAGGATAGGAGTTCTAAACTACACATAACTAGTTTTAAACTATCTCTAATCAAATTTTGCTGCAGCCATACTCCAGCCTCCAACCTGTAGCTTATACACACATAAGCAAAGTTATTAGTAACATAGGTATAAATGGTATTAGTAAGCGTTTACATTTTAACAAACAAAAAAAAATAGTTCCCAAAAATGTCATGTTGGTCCTCCTTCATACAATCCGGAGGTCTTTTAGGCGGGGCCTGAAGCGGCATCTCAGCAGGCCATCAGAGTGAGGATGGCAGACACAATCGGGTACTTTGTTAGTTCTTTTGTGCCTGTCAGCCTCATATTTGGATTTCACGGCCGCTTACCATCAGGCGGAGTGAGGTCATCCTGATTGGCTTTTCTATAAAAAAAAATGTGTTTGACACTCGATTCCAAATAAAAACAAAATATTAAAACATTTCATAGTTCAATACTGTAACTGGTTTATACCGGCTCCACGTAGTTTTAACCGGTTATAACTGGTTTTAACACGTTCGCACGAGTCTAATCCGATTTCAGCAATACAATTGTCGAGTTAACCCGTAAGCCGCGGACGTGTAGTTCTGGAAGCGGCTGAATTTCGTCAGCTTGTTGTACCCAAAAAAACACTGCAGAGTTTATCCATCACGAGGGCTAGTTTAGCGAACTGAGCGCCGGGTGAGATGCAAGATTGTTTCGCACTATCACAAGTATTTGATGATGAAATTATAAAGATGAGTTGATGCCTGATAATATTTTGTTGTAGGTATATAGAATGTGTTTAGCGTTCAGCCACACGGAAATGTATAAATCTGTTCCCTACTGTTAAGTTATAAAAACATAATTACCTACTTCTAGAATTGCGAAGCCAATAAAATATATTTTTGAAGAAACTGAAACAAATATTATGTAATTAAAAAATGTTATTATAGCTTAAACGAACCCAATGATGATAAAAATATTATTAGTTCTACGTTCACAATCTTAGATATTTATGTTGCTATGCCTAACAGGTAACATAATGTACTGTACCCAATTTTATTTCACCTTGTATCACATTCATGAAAAGCAATAAACGTTTTGACTTTGACTTTTTTATCAAGTAAAATCTATGTATGTGATGTAATAAAAAAAAACTGCTAATTCAAAGATCACTAGTTTCCGTCCCAGCCTCACTGTTTTATTCCACCCTGCTCTTATATTGAGCTCTCAACATGTTTAATAAATTCAGTTCCAGTAAAAATCTAATTCTGGGCGAGTTGATTGTGTACAATAAATAAGTTTACATGGAAGACGAAATGCGATTTGTATCACCAGTTCAACTGTACCGTATTGCTTACAGTTCATTGTTCGACATTAATAAAATTAAGATCTGTTTCCACCTAATAAGTTCGAGAGTACTCAGATTCAGCCAAATGATACACTATTCCGAATCTCTAATATTCGCTTAGAATGTATCTTTTGACACAAATGGATCTCGAGTCCAAGTGAGTCGAATATGATCCGAATGAGCTGAATGATCTGAGTCAGCCGAATGATCTGAATGTGCGGAATGACCAGAATGAGCGGAATGATCAGAACTCAGAGCGAAAGAGTAAGCTGTGGGCTGTCCGGCGTGAATAGGTAACCGCTTTTGCATGTATTATGCGGGGAAAAGAGATAGGTATATTACAACAGGGCACAGCAGAAGGGGAGCGATTATTCATTCGTAACCAAAATCAATTAATCACAGATTCATTTGAGAGTTAATGTTCCGAATGATTCATATGAAGCGTTTCACTGTTCCGTATCTTTGCACTGATCCAGATGCAAATGTTTGTATCCTTTGAAAAATACGTTTTTGCCAGGTCTAGAGTACAAATGATGCGAACTATTTGAAAAAAATATATAATATATTTCATTTGACCGTGAGAGACCCACGCGTTGGCAGGAATGGGCTGCCTTGAATGATACCACGGCCACACCGAAAACCGACGTGACGCAGCGCTCGCGCTATGTTTTGCCTAGTGAGTGAGGGTACCGGAGGCCAAAACGCCAATAAAGGGTTAAGGTGGGCAGCCACGGTGTAGCTGGTGTTTATTTTACTCCTATCAAATATCTACTTCAACCTTTAAAATATTTTGTTCTAGTGTTTCGAGACCAACTGTACATCAATGGTAATGAAATCTAAATTAATAATTCCTTCAGTCTTTTTTTATTTGTTTTACCAACTTTACATATTGCCTGTGAACCGGCAATATTATGACTTTATCTCAATTCAACCACTTAAAATCAACATCATTTCCAATAGACTTCTGCTGGACATAGGCCTCCCCCAATGTTCTCCACACAAATAGGTCATGGGGGTCTAATTTGAAGTTTACTTTGAGACTAAATCAACGTATTTGACGACGTTTCCTAATTTAAAGTGAACATTGCGTCGGTTTAACTCAACCGAAACTCTTTTGACACATCTCGTCTCAAACCCTTAATTGAAGGCATCAAAACGCATCCGTAATATTGAATTTGACAGGTCATGTCTTGCTTCATTATGTCAAAATTCACGATAGCTAGAAAGGTGTTGTCGTTCGGATAAATGGATTTATGGTGTATTAAAAAGGTTCCGCCCGCATCCAAGGGATTACCGCGACCCGTCACCAGATCGTCGATGCGCCTTGTGTGTGCGGGGCCTTAAATATCTATTATGAAATAACCAGTAACATATTTCGAGTAAGATAGATTACCATATCATAGTCGATATTTTATTCTTCAATGATGTTTTTAAATCGACGCAAAACATGCTTGCAAACATTATTTCGTACACGGTATAATAGCGTGATTTCAATAAATATTACCTATTGCTTTCACTGATTATCTACATGAAATTAACTTAATTCACAGTGTGAAGGTGGAATATGTTCATCAGATGTAAGATACTTTTCTGTAATATTTATAGTATTAAAATGAGTACGAGTAGCAAAACAATATTTATATTATATATAAACAAAAAAAGCGAGCGTATCAGGGACGTCCGACTGGCCTTTTGACATTAAAAAGGCCAGTCGGCCGTCCGAGATATCGCTGGAAGGATGAGGTCGAAAAAGACTTGCGCGGACTCTCGGCAGATGACTGGCAGGAGGTGGCGCAGGATCGACCAAGATGGAGGCTCTTATTATCGGAGGCCAAGACTCACTATGGGTCGCTGCGCCAACCTAGTTAGTTATATAAACAAAATCGTCCGAATTTTTGAAAAAGTTTGCCAACGTAGGTAACTAAGTTATATTAAATTGATAAAGTTAACGAATCCATCCACTTAATATTTCTAGTAACCAATTGAGTTACTAGCCTAATATCAATAATACTAGTAACTTCAACTGAGTTACTAGTAAAAAATCATATAGACAGATATTCGTTATTGCACAAGAAAATAATACAAGTATGATACAACAAATAAGGCGGTCACATCGCTTGTAGCGATTTCTTCCCGACAACTGCTGTTCCATACATTATTGCCGAGTGGATTTCCTTTTATGTATGGAACAGCTGATTTTTTTTAGCTTATTTTGTTGATCTAACATGCTAAATGGACTTTATTCACGATACCTATTATTAGGTTTTCGGGATGTAAATGATTAAAAAACCGGCCAAGTGCGAGTCAGGACTCGCCCATGAAGGGTTCCGTAGCAGCAAGTAAGATATACCTATATATGGAAGGTAAATTGCGGTTTACGGTTTATAACGTATTAAAAAAACTACTCACTATATCTAGTTCAAACCAATTTTTGTTGTTAGTTTTCATGATTATGTACATCATATATTTTTTTTAGTTTTATCATTCATTTATTATAGAAGTTAATTGTGTTGTGTGGGGGACACCACACACAATGTAACACTTTGTTAGCGTCTCTTGCGCAAAGTATTGTGTTTAGAAAAAAATGATGTTAAAAACCTCAACATCATTTTTAAAGACCTAGGTATCCATAAATACCCCACACGTATAGGTTTGATGAAAAAAAAATTAGAGTTTCAGTTTCAAGTATGGAGCCCCCCCCATTTTTTTTATTTTTCTAATTTTTATGTAAAAATCGTAATGCGGTTAACAAAATACATCTATTTACCAAGTTTCAATAGCATAGTTCTTATAGTTTCGGAGAAAAGTGGCTGTGACGTACGGACGGACACACAGACGGACAGACGGACCAACGTGACGAATCTATAAGGGTTCCGTTTTTTTCCATTTGGCTACGGAACCCTATAAAACGGTGTATATATAAGTTACTTTATGATAGACGGGGTTTGGTTCGTCGAAAACGGGTCATAAGGAAAAGAAACAAAAATCATTGGTTTCATATTTAATTACAAAATAATAAGGCTTAGTTTTATTTTTATTAAATTTCAGTGCATGGGAACCCATTGTAATGCATATGTAAGTTAAACTACATTTTGATTGGAAAGGTTGGCAGCGCACTTGTGACTCCACTGGTATCGTGTGTGTCTATGGGCGGCAATCGCTTACCATCAGGCGATTCGTCTGCTTGTCTGCCACCTATCATATAAAAAAAATCTAATTTAATGTCTAGAGCCAAGTAAACCCGTAAAAGGAACAAATACGCCGAATTAGACAGTGAATATTCTTTCACCTTGTTGAATGGAAATCATGGGACCGTTCAGGCCCGAGGCACCCAAACTCTTCAATCAGTTATCTGCCCGGCTACTCGATCAGGGGCGGATTTGAAGATTTGCTGCGGCTGGGCTATCCACAATATACCCCCAGCCATCGTTGTCTGCTTTTACTGGGCCCATGAATTTTACGTAGAACTTTCCTTTCTGCTACGAGGATTTTCTGCTGTTCTTCAAGTTACAGCCAAGCCTTGCTGCCTTCCTTAATAATTTTTTTTCCGCGTCGTCCCACTGCTGGGCAAAGGCTTCCCCTAAAAGCCGCCATTAGACTCTATTTGTGGCGATGGTTTGCCAATTGCCCGAGAAGTGGTTAAAATAATCACGCCATCTCTTTTTGGGCCTGCCTCTCAATCGACGTCCTGCTGGCTGCCAATGGGTGATAAGTCTGGTCCACCTCTCCGGGTGCATCCTACAAACGTGGCCTGATGACATAGATTAGTATAATATAGGTAATCTAATACATGTACTACCTGTGCGGATAAAGAAATGGATCAGAAAAGGCGGCGCATCTATTCACTTCTCGCTCAGTTCAGCGCACTCGTGGGGTGCGAGCGAGAATAGATGCGCCGCCATTTCTGATCTCATTCTTTATCCGCACAGGTTGTATTAGTATCAAGTGGCAATGAGTAGGGCTCTTAGCGAGGAGAACCGACGGCCGTTGGGGGGAAAAGGTCCTCGAGTGGAGGCCACGTAAAGGAAGTCGCAGCCGTGGCGCAACCCCACAAGGTAGACCGACGATCTGGTGAAGGTCGCGGGAATCCATTAGATGCGGGCGGCACAGGACCGATCTGTGTGGAGAACATTGGGGGAGGCTTATCACCAGCAGTAGACGTCTATTGGCTGAAAAGATTATGATGATTAACTTAGTATAATTCATTTTTAAATTCCAGTGCCGTGGCGGGGTTTGCCAATCAAAGGTAAAAACTTACTATGGGTTAGATATTTCTGTTAATTATGACAGAGGGTTTGATATTAATTTTGAATCATATTGCAGTGCCAAGGATTGGAATGCAACTCATCGGTATGATTTACCTAAAATACGAGTGACTTTCTGAACAATGGCAAACAAACATAATTACGTGTTACTTGAACTTTAAGTAAAGGAATAATTGTGTGCGTCCTGTGAAAAGTGGTACAAGTCGACTTATATCGATTTTCTTCGACCAAGTAATTTAAAAAGTGCTGAAATAGATGATATTTAATATCTTAATTTATATAAATTGAAACTAAAACTAAAACTTAAACATATTACACACAATATTGTTAGTACCTACTTATTCCATCTTGTTGTATTTGTATGCTATGTCAAATTAATGTAACTTCCACCATTCATGTACACCGAGTTTTATACAAATAAATATTTTGAATCTTTGAATCTTCTTGCTACTTCATCACAAAAATATTCTGTCTGGTCAGACGAAAAAATGGAGGATTTTTTTGCATGTCTGATCAGACAGATTTTTTTTTTTGTGATGAAGTAGCAAGAAGAAAATCAAATTCGATATAAGTCGACTTGTACCACTTTTCACAGGACGCACATAATTTTTCTACGTCGTTCGTAGGATTTTAACAAGCTTTCATTTAACTTATTTTATTACAAAAAATACTGTTTTATAGTGTTCTGCAGGCGCGTGTACATCCGAAGTAAGTGAAATATTATACTATATTATATCGTTTTTTAAGGATGATAGTTTTGTATGTAAGAGCAATGTAAGCGCAGTGAGTAAGAACGCACGTACAGGGAGTCGTGGTGCGAATGCGAGCATGTACCTCTGGATTTTTCAAAATGTGCATATTACTACCATTAGCTCGGCGATAAGAGAAAATATCGGGAGGAAACCTGCACGTCTTGAATTCTCAGCGCCATTTTGTTTCTTTATCACCAAAATTTAGTTTCAAGTCTACCATACCTTCTAAATAGCTTGCCGGAGGACATTCGACGGGAATCAGTCAAAAGTATATTTAGAAACAAACTAGGAAAGTATTTTCTTGATTTGATTTAGAATTATATACCCTATTGTGCTAAGACTCAACCGATCCTGCAGACAAACTGTGTAAACAGTTTTGCAGGACAAGTATAATTTGTAAACTAAATTTGTTAGTTTAATATAAATATAATACATACATAAATAAATAATAATAAGTAAATGAGAAGAATTTGAGGCATTAAAATGCTGAAGTTATTCCTAAGTTTTACTAAAGAGATTAATTAACCTGTTTTTTTATTTACAGTCTGAAGGCGAAAAAAGTAAAGCAACTGTAAGTAAATTGATGTTAGTTTATCTACACGCATGTCATACTGTTTAAATTAAGAAATCATTTACCCAATCATTTTTCTAAAATTTAAAAAAAAAATTGTTTCTAAGACTAAAGTCTTCAATCAGTGCGTCCTACCCGTCATGACATACGGAGCCGAAAGGTGGACACTTACAAAGTCATCGTCATTGCTCACCGGATTAGCAAGCTTAAGTGGCAGTGGCCTGGCCATATTAGCCGCAGAACCGACAACTGATAGGGTAAACGAGTTCTAGAGTGGAGTCCGCGGCTTGGCAAACGTAATGTAGGGCGCCCTCTGGCTAGGTGGAGGGACGATCTGCGCAGGATAACTGGCAATAACTGGATGTGAGCAGCCATGGATAGATCACGGTGGCGAACAATTGGAGAGGCCTACGTCCAGCAGTGGATTGCGATAGGCTGATAATGACTATGATGAATCATTTTTCTAGTGTTCAGGAGGAGCGTGTCAAGTCAATGTAAGTAATTTTCAGTATCAATATTAAATAATATACTTAGGTTTTAGATTCAATTGATTTAATCTAAGGCCTAGAACGCACTAGCGGTAGGCCCCGATACGGCGTGCCGTTGCGGCAGGCCGCACATCAATGTTTACATGAAACCGCTTGATAATAATGCAACCGCTCCGATTGTCCTAGAGCTGATTCGTCCGTTAGTGCGTTCTAGGCACTAAGACTTAGGCATAATTTTTGAAAAAAATATATACACATAAATAAATAAATAAATAAAATCTTTATTGCAAAAAAGTTTTACAAACACATGGTAAAGTATATAAATGCTGTTTACATCATTAATTCCATGTAGCAACTATTGCTGAACTGGGTTGTGATAAACCTGTATTTCAGCAAACAGTGCTCTCACATCTTGTGTCAAAGTACAAGTCACGATATAAATAAATAACCATCTATTTACTCATAATATAAGCCGAACGGGTTTAATGTAAAAATATTGACCAGTATTTTACTCTATGAAGGCATTATTGATATGTGTATGTGTTTGTGTGTAGCTATGTATGTGTGCGCGCGCGCGTTCACATACACGCATATATCTAGCACGCATATATAGTTTTAAGTCATTCAAATGTATGACGATTTGTAAGTGCTGTGTAAAAGCCTCTGCAAATAAAGAATATTTGACTATTTACTATTGACTATTGACTATTGACTTTCACACAAACATGTGATTCCTAAAATTAATAAGATTTATCTATCATACCAACCGGAAACGGTTAATTATGTTGTCAGATGAAATATCTGAATTGAATGTATTTTTTATTTCAGTGCCAAGGAACTGGCTGCGAAGCCTCTGTAAGTAAAGCCTCTTATTAAAAAAACGTAGCTTACGTAATAATTTAGAAAAAACATTTGTTTTTTTTACGTGATAGGTGGCAGACGAGCAGACGGATCACCTGATGGTATGCGTTTGCCGCCGCCCATGGACACCCGCGATGCCAGTGAAGTCACAAGTGCGCTGCCAACCTTTAAACTCCCCTTTCCCCCGATTAGGCCCCGGCACCGTCACTCACGCAGCGAAAGCACAGTGCTGCTTTACGCCGGTTTCCTGTGAAGCCGTGGTATCACTCCGGTAGAGCCAGCCCATTCATGCTGAAGCGTGACTCTTTCACGGCCAAAATGGACCACGGTTGTGTAATGAGCATTTGTATCTGTGCAGTGTTTGGGTGTGATAATTGTATGTATATAAGTATTTACTATTTGTAATCCCTCTCTGGAGTGACGAAACGAAAGACTTGATGCATGAAACCTCTTTAGTTTAATTTTAAGACGCAAAGAATATTTTATTTTTATTCTCTTTTCAAATATCGCCCCTCATTTCTTTTTCTGGCGCCCAATTCTCGTGATATTTTGAAAACATGGCGGATATCACCTGAAAACCATACAAAAAAACTATGTTTTAGTGATATATGTCGTAAAAAATAAATATCACGAGCACGAAAATTAGGCTCCTGATGACACACTAATCTCACCTTTATACAATCAGCGCACTTTTGTAATGTAAACGCTTTTTATCATATTTTTTACACAATCTTCTATCGTTCGACAACACGTCACCGAGTCTCACCTTCTGTTGCCTGATATTTTTACAACACAAGTGTGTAAGCTACTTAGTAGGAAATTAGCCTAATGTATAAGATGTTGTATGATTTTTTTAACAGTGCTCGGGCGACGACTGCACCTCAGAGGTGAGCTCAAATTGTAATAAGAAAAAAACGACTCCAATTTTTTTATGAAATCTTACATAGAGTCTCCGCGCCACGAAAGACTTCCCGCGGAAAAACATGGAACTAAAATTTGAGATTCCTTGTGTCTATGAGCATAAAGCTCAAAATTGAATGTTGATGGCGACTCAAGCGCGCTTTTCACGGGACTTCTTTGGTGGCGCGGACTCTATGTAACAAAATTCATTATGTTAAAAAGAAAGCCAGGTGGAACTAACAGAGCCATTTTGTCCTATACGTTTGATATTTAATTATGCAAACTAAACTGATAGAAGCAAACGTTAAGTTCCCATACATTTTGACACATTGCATCTGTCAAAAGTAGCAAAAATGTATGGGAATGACACATTGACACCTGTCAGTTAAGATAGATTAGATACTCTTTATTGCATAACATACAAAACTTAAAAGCTAGGCATACCTATGTATACCTAGCTTTTAAGTTTTGTATCTATATACAATGTACAATTTAGGCGGTCTTATTGCTGGGAGCGATCTCTACCAGACAACCTTCAGGTAAAGGACATTAGATAGTAGAGTGTTAAGTTCACATAACTAAAAATTAGAGTTTAACTGCGTCACTCAGAGACGTCAATTAAGCTAAATGTTCACTTATTTTATTTTTTTTACAATATAGCGGACCAACGAGCAGACGGCACACCTGATGGAAAGTGATCACCGCCGCCCATGGACATCTGCAACACCTGACGTATCACATATGCGCTGCCGGCTCTTAAGAAAGGAGTACACCCTTTTCTTGAAGGTCACCAGGTCGTATCTGTTCGGAAACACCACGGATGACAGCTGGTTCCACAGTAAAACTGTGCGTGGTAGGAAATGACGTGAGAAACGCACTGTAGTCGATATAAATCCATCCACTTATTTGTGGAAAGTCTTTATTCGTATTGAAATAAGCGTCAATATGTTTTCTTAAGTACCAATTAAAGTTTATTAGCAGTTAGTGAATTATTATGCAATAGTTTTTTTTTTAAAAGCAATGGTTGCTCAGTGGTTTAAAATGCGCCATCCATACGAGGGGACTGTTAGATACCCTCCACCAGCCCATGGTCCTTCCTACCGTCTCGGCTTACGGACCGAATCTTGATAGACGCTCACCAGGTACTTGCTAAGGGCTCTTTCCCCGGTGCGTTTCTTCACTTCCTACAAAGTCTGTGTCTGTGTCCCATCTCAATGTCACTTCTCCCCAAATGGGGCGTGAAACATCACAATACAAGCGACTCGCGCTCGGGCAGTTCCACATCAATCAAACTCCTTCCAAATGTTAAGCCTTTTGTGTGCAAACGCACGCAACCGTCGAAAACCTTCTGCAGAGTTGACCATCTCTTGGTGGTAAACTGGTCCTATCTCGTTCCTGTTCCAGTCATTCAGCATCTGTTGCCGCTCTTCTTCATACAGCTGACATTCCCACAGCACATGGTCCCGAGTTTCATCAGCTTCTCCACAGGGACATACAGGTGACTCACAGAGAGTCATCGCGTTCAGTCTGCTGTTAAAACTCCCATAAGTATTTGTGACACGGCGTAGTCTGGTTCCACCCAACCGGCCGATAACCTCATTTCTACGTCTGGGAAAAACTGCGACAACTCTCTTCCTTTGTCGCTGGTCGACCAACGCTCCTGCCATTGGGCAACAACATCTCCGAATATTCTACGTTTAAATGCCGTCTGCTCCTTGTCTGTGGCTTCCTTTGGGCACTCCTGGGGGACTGTGTTCGAATCCAAGCGTATTGGATTATTCAAATCTATGTTTCTACCATTGTCTCGGCGGTGAGCGAAAACATAGCGAGGAAACCTGCACGTTTCGGATAGTTTCTGCAACGTGTAATCATGTTTCAGTTGGTCTGGTTCCCCTATCGGCGAAGGTCAGACGGCAGTCGCTTCATTGTAATTACCAGACTCCCCAAATCAAGAATCATGATCCAAGCGTACCCCGTTCTCCAGGGAATTACACGCTAAGTTGAGGAGGAGTTTCGTGTAATTTTAAAGGAAATCGTTTTTTATAGGTCCTACTTTAAGGGCACTCTAGCAACACCAATCAATTTTAAATGTTAGCTTTTAACCGGATCTATTTTAAACCATTTCGGGATTACAACCTCTCGGTAAACACTTATACTATTTATTAAATAACCATGCACAAATGCGGACCCAACATTTGTACGTCAACAATTTATTCACGCCAAAAGTGGCCGCTTTTGGCGGTAATCAATTTTCCGCGTACAAAAAGGGACCCAACATTTGTGCATGGTTAATTTATAAATAGTATAAGTGTTTGCCGGAAGGTTGTAACCCCGAAATTGTTTAAAATAGATCCGGTTTAGTAGCTAAATAATAAAATCGATTGGCGTCGTTAGTGTGCCCGTCACCTTAACTCACTTTATAAAATTTACTTTAATATCTTTTTACAGTGCAGCGGCATGGATTGTATATCCAAGGTGAGTATAGGCATAATAAAAAAACTGTTTTATACTTATTTATCTACACACATGTCATAATCTTCAAGTTAAGAAATCAAAAGTAAACACATTTTAACAAGCTTTATAAGAGGTTGAGGAAAAAGTCTTTTCGCATTATAGTATATATGAACTTGTAATAAAATCTCTTTGGCTATAGTATTTTTATCTGGCTGGTTTTGGTATCATTGAAAGTTAAAATTTTAAAGAACATAATTCCAAATTCAAATAAGGAAAATGTGTGATTTTCATTTGTTTTTCGTACTGTCAAGATCAGTGTATCTAATAAAGAAATTCGATACATTTTAAAATTTTACTACAAAAAAGGTAAAAATGCATCGCAAGCCGCGAAAAAAATTTGCGGTGTTTATGGACCTAGTGCAGGTGTCTGTGAGAGTAGCATAAATTTGGTTTAAGCGTTTTCAATTCGGATATTTTGATGTCAAAGATGCACCTCACTCTGGTCGCCTTATTACGGATAAAATGGACGCCATTTTCGTAAAAGTGGAGCAAGATCGACATATCAGTAGTTACGACGTAGCTGAAGAACTGGGAATTGACCACAAAACCGTTTTGGCGCATTTAAAAAAGCTGGGTACACAAAAAATCTCGATATTTGGGTACCTCACGAGCTCGCTGAAAGAAACCTAATGAACCGTGTACTCATTTGTGCTTCTTAATTACGACGTCAGCCGTGTGGTCCCCGGCAGAGTAGAATAGGCTACCCTCACTCTTACCGAGGTGTCGTAAAAGGCGACTAAGGTAAAGCTGCTGGCATAATCATCAGCACCCAGAGAAGGAAAACTCTGCATTTATATCTAAACCCTCGCCAACCCGTCTGCCAAGCGTGGTGAGTATGGCAATTACCCCTCATGTGATTGAGGGAGGC